>WBMW01003037.1:1133654-1180958 GCA_013396635.1 Penelope pileata
GGCAGGCACGGACGGACAGGCAGACGGAGCGAGCGGCCGGGCGCAGCTCGGAGGCGGGCGGGCGATGCGGGGCGCGGAGGCCCTTCCTCCCCAGAGGACAGGAGCATGTCCCGGGAGCAGCTTAACGGTACCGCGGTGAAGGATGCACGGTTGAGAGAGCTCTTGCTGGAACGAGGTACTGCCGGTGGGCGCGGGGGGAATCCCCGGCTCGGAGCCGGGCTCGGGCACTCAGCGCGGGGCAGGGACAGCGGCACAGGGACGGTGGGACAGGAGCTGTGGCACAGGGACAGTGGGACGTGGTGGAGGGCTCTCGGGCACAGCCAGGTTTTGGAGGGTGATAGCGGGTGACAAGCTGGACTTTCTCACATGCACGGGCACGGGTAGGGCAATAAATGACGTCTGTTTTTTCTGACTTCTCTGTGGAGGTGTTGTCATTAAATGTACGTTTGCTTTTTTCATAAGGAAAATTATTATCCTTAGATAATAAGGAAGAAACATGGCATAAGCACTGTTTGCTGCATGTGAAGCAATGTGCCTGTGTGCATGTGACAGATACCGGGAGGTGAAAACGTCGCTGTTCCCTCTCCCCACCACCTCCCCTGGCCTTCTCCCCCGCTTTATTTATGGAAAAAGTCCATATTCGGAGGAAGACGTGCCAGGAAGGCTGCATGGCACGCGTGCGGGGGGCGAGGGGCCCGAGTGACGGCTGTGTGCCCGCAGCCCGGGAGCCGTTCCCTTGCTGTGAGCAGTGCCAGTGAGCTGGGACAGCTTTTGGGCTCGTGCCTTCTGCTCTTTCCCTTTCCCTATTAATAACCCAGCACGGCAGGAGGGGCGGGCCGGAGGAAGAAGAGTTCAAGCGCCGTCTTCCCCTCCTCTGGAACACCAGCAGGATGCTTTGTGGCGTTCTAATGTCAGCGAGAGGAGGCTGAGCTTGGAAAATCCCGTGTGCTCACGCGTGTCTGCTGCGATCCTATCGCACGGCCGCAGCTGGTTTTCCACCCGGGTGCTGCCGGGCGATCCCCCCCCCTGCACAGCTGGTTCCCCACGGAGAGGGGCTGTCCCCGCCGCCGAAATGCTGGGGCCTCGGTAAATTTAGCAGTGTGCCCTTGGCAGATAGGGAAGGAACGTGGCATTCCAGTGATCTCTGCATTCTAGGAAAGCCTGAATCAACACTGCCGGCTTTGCCTGCTGCCCTTCAGCAACGCTCTGTCCGTTTCCAGGCTGAAGCGTTGCGTGGACCAAAGGGGGAAAAAAGCTTTGGGTTAAAGAAGCCCTTTGATGCTTGGCAGCCACCGCACCTGACCTGCAGCGAGTGTCGGCTGTGGCAAGCCTGTGGTGGGCACCTCTCGGCACGCTGCTGGCACGCACCTGCCCCGCAGGGCACCCACGCGCTCCCGGCTCTGCAGGTCTGAGGGTTTGTTTGCCAGGAGCCCGGGAGCAGTGTGGCGGCCTCGGGTTTCCTCCAGCTCTGTGGTGCTGCAGTTTGTGTGGGGGGGACGTTTCTTTAGCTCAGTGTTGTAGTGGTGGTGTGTTTGCGTAAGCTTCAGCTGCTGGGATTGCACAGAGGGTTGAGGATGACTACCAGTGAGAGAGATAAGAGAGAGCAGACTTGTCTTCTCTGGTGTTTACTCTGATTTTTTGTTTTGTTTTTTTTTCTCCTCTTTTTGGTATCATTCTTTCCTCGTTGGCTTTTTAAAGCGAGAGTTTAATATTGGTTCCCCCAAACTCATGTTTTGGCTCCCCAAAAAGTAGCGTCACTTTTGGACAGGGCTGAGAACTGAGCAGCTCCCGCTGCTTCTTTGCTTTTTGCCTGAGACCTCCTCCCGTTAACTGGAGTTGTCTTTCAAGATGAGAGCATCCTCTGCGAGCAACGTGGTTTCCATAGAAATATCAATGACTGTAACTTCCAAAGGGCAATTTCTTCCCTTAGGTTGCTCATCCGTGCTGCTCAGGTATAGCTGGAAGGGTGCAGGAGTGACTGCAAGTGACTCATTTCTGAATGTGCTTAGTAGTACAGGCAGAGCTTCTGGTGGGGCTCTGGTGCTGTTCATTGTCACCGTGTCTCTTGCACCAGCTCAGAGCTTGGTTTCTTTTTAGCTGAGGTGGGGAATGTCTTGGTTTTGAGTACCAGATCTCTTCTAGACTTTTACCGGAACGGGAATGTCCTAGAGAAATTAATCCTCGTCTAGTTGAAGAGGAATAAGTAATTGAAAAAGGTCCTAGGTAAGGATCCAACAGGAGAAAAAGGCTGTTTTCAGCTTGATTTGGGTAACTTTCAGACCATTCAGCTGATAAACATAAAGTTTTCCCTCACAGTCTTCCTGATTTTCATTTGAGTCCAGCAGCAGAGCAGCGATTGCTGTCCCACTGGGTTGTTCAAGCACTGGTGGAACCACCGTGTCCTGAGGCCTGTCCCCGTGAGCTCTGCTTTGAAGCTGTCGAGCCCCCTTGGCCTCTCTTGGTGATGGAGGTGGCGATTAAAATAGGGGGATTGTTTCGTTTTGGCTTGTTTTCCCAGTGGAATTGTTTGTTGAAGAACTTGTTACCAGTCAAGGCAGCAGTGGAGGAGCACTGAGAAGTGTCTTCCCTTAGACCTGCAGCCGCTCGTGCAGATTGATTAGCAATGGAAATTTCCAAAAAATGGAAAAAAATAATCATACTTTTCAGGACACCATTTTCTTCACAAAACTTCATGAAATGGGCAGCATCGATTCTGATGAAATACCGAGTGTGTTCTGGTTATTTCTTCGGTGAATTACATTGTGTGCATGACTGACATTTTTTTCTTCTTCTTTGTTTTAGCTGAACTGGAGTTTGTTCAGATCATCATTATAATTGTGGTTATAACTGTTATGGTGGTAGTGATCATCTGCTTGTTGAACCATTACAAACTCTCGACACGCTCCTTCATCAACCGACAGAGCCAAAGCAGAAGACAGGAAGAAACTTTGCAGACGGTGAGTATGCACCCTGCTACCAAATTCCTTCTCCTCGTGCCGCGCTCGTCTGCATCACAGCCTGCAGAGCTCTGATACACACAACTGTTTCAGAAACTTCTGCTGTCAGTTTTAGTACCTCCTATAGTTAGCTCTGTCGCTGGCATTGCATTTGTTAGTGGAAAAAATAGAACATAAAATTTACCGCCTTTGAGTATTTTTAGGCTCTGCGATGTTCTGTGTAACCTCTCGTCATTTTGTGTTAGGAAGTTCAGGTGTGGCATCCTGCTCGCTGCTGCAGTTTGAGGGGAATGGAGGGGCAGAACTGACGTGCGCGTTGTTGTGACTTCTCATAAATTTACCAGTGTCCTGGAGTTCTACCACTGTTACTGTTTTGTGGAGCTGCAGTGACAGTTTGCTGGATCCAGAATTTTTCCAGTAACTGCCCAGGAAAATGTGTTTATGTTTCACTCAAACAGCAAGAAAATACTGGGCGAGTCGTCCTTCCCAAGGACCTGGAGTGGTTAAGATGTCTCGCTAAGAGGGCGAAAGGCTTAAGGGTGAATCTCCTTCTGGATGTGCAAAGGCTGTCCCTACTCATCCCAGCAGCACATGGGCACCTCACTTACCTTGTGAGCTGGAAGCGTGCTGGGTGGCACGCGCTGCTCCCTTGTTAGGGTTAACCGCAGAGTGTCCCTGACCTAGAGATGTCCCTCCAAGCCTGCAGTCCCACAGCATCCCATGATGTTGTGTTTCCACCTCCTTCTTTGTGCTCCTTATCACAACGACGTGATGGGAAGCTTCAGGAGGCTAACCTGGCTGAAAATGAATTGCTTTTCAGCACTCTTCACTGGGGTGACTCTTACACCTTGCAGGCTGCATGGGGAAACGGGGAGCCCTCTCCTTGAGGGGAGACAGCCTTGCTGCCATCACTCCAGTACCCACGAGTACTGAGCTCTAATTTGGTTACAGATGAAACTAGAGCGTGTGAAACCTTAACCTTGTGGACTTCTGAGCTGGAAAAATTGACTGGATTAATTTGAGAATTTCTTTGAAATGGACACACTAATTCAAGAATCACACTTCTGTCCGGAAAATGTTAGCTGTAATTGCTACAAGTACCTAAAATGACATGATTTCAGATAAAGGAAACACATTTTCATCTTCACAAATCTTTTAAAATGGCAGTGAGCTGTCAAATGCATGAAGTAACCCATTATTTCCTGTGCACGGTTCGTTAGTATTGTCTGTTATTAGAGTGAATGGCACGTTTTCTCCTGGAAGCCGGGGAGGAAACATCATCTCCTTGCAAATAAGGGCATGCAGTTTTGACAGTGGGGACTCGGCAGCTGCTTTAGTATCCAAAACTGCTCTTAAATCATTTTTAAAACTCTGACTCAGTTTCATTCTGATGGCACCCTTGTAAGTGACGGTGATCACAGTCAAGTGAGCGCTTCGTAAGAATTGATAGTGGTTGGCAAGAACTGGTTACGAATTCTTTAGAAAACTGACTGGGCTGTGTTCGTCATCGCAGTTACTCATCTTGGTTTCTGGTAAGCTTGAAGCCATTCTTAAAAAAAGAGGCCAGTTGTGTGGGGAAGAGGACTTCAGAGGTCTCTTGAGGTCAGATGTCAAATAGGTTTGAGTTTTCCTTTGTCTTAAGTGTTAGAAGGAAATCCTGGTGGAAACCAGCCTCGTGCTGTTTGCAGCGCAGGCCACAGAAGTAGCGTGCAGTGCCTGAGAGTCAGGAAGCAGAAGTATTTGTTTGGTGATGTGCAACTGGAAGGGACAAGTCCAGTCTCATTGTCCAGAGTGAGTTGCACAAGGCTGATAGATAGCAGAGAAGAGAAGGCTCTGGGGAGACCTCACTGCGGCCATACAGTACTTAAAGGGAGCTTATGACCAAGAGGGAGACTGACTTTTTACATATTCTGATAGTGATAGGACAAGGGGTAACGGCTTTAAACTGAAAGAGGGGAGATTTAGGCTATGTGTTGGGAAGAAATTCTTTACTCAGAGGGCAGCGAGGCCCTGGCACAGCTGCCCAGAGAAGCTGTGGGTGCCCCATCCCTGCAGGCGCTCAAGGCCAGGTTGGATGGGCCCTGGGCAGCCTGACCCAGTGGGTGGCACTGCCCATGGCAGGGGGCTGGGACTGTGTGGGTTTTGAGGTCCCTTCCAGCTCAGACCACTCTGTGATCCTGTGATAGCACGTGCAGTGAGATGTGGGGTGGGCTATGCGCTGTGAAGTACCTCTGTTTTAACCAGGCACGCCTTGGTCTGTGTGCCAGTGCTGTTGGGAAGTCAGCCTTTTTCCAAGGGAACACGCTTTTTGTGGTGTACAGACTCTGAAAATGAATTTAAATGTTTATTAACCACTAATGCATCCAGGGGATGTCACTCTGACTCAGGCCTTTTGTTGGTAGAGAAGTGGTGAATGAAAACAAAGGAAGTCCAGCAGTATTTTTTAGAAGAAAGCAGTAAATGAAGTGGCTCATTCTGCAGTGAACTGTGCAGGGAAACCTCCCTCACCTGGCTGAGGTTGCAGAGGTGTAGCCAGAGCCAGGATCCTGCTTTCCTATTTGGATGGGCCTTATTCTTGCCATGCTTGCGCTACGTTCAGCTGTGCTGCTTCCCTCGAGCTGTCCTGCCTCTGGTGGTGGTGCCTTCCAGCAGCTGAGCTGTCGCTGAGCAGCACGGGTTGCCTGGCCCACCCACAACCCATCTCGTTTATTCTGCTGTTCTTTAGAGGTACAACAGACGTGAACAGATGAGTTCTCTGCTGCCTTGATCACCAGCTTTGCACCTGTAAAACTCATGGAAATAGTGACTTTTACTTGTGTAAATCTCCGAAATAATGAAATGCAACGTGTGCTTACGTGTTAGTGGGTTTCTTCCTCATCTGGCTGAACTTCCTTCATGTTAAAAACAGAAAAGGCCTGGAGGCTGAAATTCTCATTTTCCAGAGATCAGAGTATTAAAAAGAAGGTGAAATATCACAAGAATCTCAAGTGTTAGCAACAGTTAAAGGGTAGAAAAGGGGCCGATCCCAGAAACTACCGTAGTTGGTCTTTGACGGGTGCATCCCAAAAACTAGTGTTGCCTTCATGTTCTGCAGATGTGCTTTCTTGTGTGGCCATTGGTTCAACTTTAGGTTTTTTTTTTTCTTTTTCCCTCCCCTTCTGGAGTCTTACCGCATTCCGATCTTTTCCCTGGTCTGTCTGTGTTTATTTCGTTGCCTTGCTCCATGTGCTGGGACCTTCAGCAGACCGCAGCTGGGCCAGGACAGTCTTCTGAGCTCTCAGAAGTACTGGGTTTTCCTGTCGTGGTGCTGCTGAGGTGCCGCCGAGCCTCCTGGGGCAAGCCAGGCTGTCTCCCAGTGTGGGTATTAAAACACAAACCCTAAAAACACACAGACCCTGGTTGCTGCATCAGCTGAGGCAGAATTTAACAGCGGTTTTAATATGAGCAGAAATACAGGTTTGGGGGAGAGAACCATGAGCACCACCAAGCAGCAGTTGTGTTGGTGTGTTTGGTCCATATCATGCCGGTGTTGGCTGCTGAGGCAAAACGAAGGTGAATCTTGCTGTGTGGTGATTAACTTGGAGTGTCATCACCCGTGATTTCCGAGGGACGTTGAGGGAAAACTGACTCACAAAGTGACTTGCAGGGAGGTGCTTAATGAGCGTATTGCTAAATGGATTCCTCCTCCCCATCCTGGTGGCTTCTCTCTTTATGCCTTTTTCTCTTACCAAATGGATGGTGAAGCAGAGCTGAATGCTTGTGCTGCCCTGCTGGCACTGGGGCCAGTGCTGATGGCACCCATCGTGAGTGCCCCGGCCCAGGAGCACAGGTGTGGGAGCACTGTGCTATGTCCCAGAACAGCTCTTTCTGAAAAAAAGTGGAAATTCAGGAGGGTGAGAACTGTGAAAATCCCAGTGCCAAAGAGAACCTGGTATATGGCCAGAAGAAAGTGTAGGTATGGGAGGCCTCCTTGCTTGGCCAAACCTCTTTCTTTGCGCCAGACATCAGCAGACAGGAGCTGGAAGTGCACCATGTTCTTGTCCTGCCCGCTGGGAGGGACGGCTTGTGCTTTCTGTGCTCTTTGAAGTCCGCCACAATGAAGTCAGAACACCTTTAATAAGGGCAGCAGCATCTCAGAAATCTGCAGGTGGGTCCGGGAGTGAGCAGCGCTGGCTCGTGAGTGCTGCTGACTCAGTGTGTCTGTCCTTGGGCAGCTTGCTTCGTCTCTAAATCATAGAACCATAGAATGGCTTGGCTTGGAAGGAACCTTAAAGCCCACCCAGCCCCAACCCCCTGCCACGGGCAGTGCCACCCACTGGATCAGGCTGCCCAGGACCCATCCAGCCTGGCCTTGAGCACCTCCAGGGATGGGGCACCCACAGCTTCTCTGGGCAGGCTGTGCCAGGGCCTCACCACCCGCTGAGTGAAAAAATTCCCCCTAACATCTCATGTAAGGGAAGCATAGTAACACGTGATTCCTTCACTTAGATGAAATGAAGATAAATTCAGGTGGAAAAGTGCTGTGAAGTTGGGGAAATTAAGGCTTTAAAGCATTGATTAACAGAAATAAGCACTGCAAGTGTCAGGAGGCAGAGTAAGAGCGAGAGGTCTGACTCTGCAGTTATCTCTCTCGAACCCCTCCTTGGTACGGTGCCATTCTGCCAGACACCGTGACCTTTCCTGCCCTCGGGAAATGCAGCTCTTAAGGGAAAGAGCTGTGTGCTGTAGTACTTGTCATTCTGCTAGGGACAAGGCAACAGTTTCACCTAGCTCCTGTCTGGGAGGGAAAGCCTCATCTTCAGAGCTGTGATGGTCTGCATTGGCCCAGCAGAGACCGGGGAAGGAGCCTGTGTGTTCCTGAGCACCGCTTTAATGTGGTGTAATATGGCACTGCCACCTAGGGCCGCAGCCAGAAACTGCACTGCCAGTTGAAATGCTTCACCTGCGAGACAGATGTGTGTACATAAACACCCTGACGCACACATATATATGTCTATATATATACACACGTGTATGTATTAGATATAAGTATAAAATCAAGGGGAAAAGCGAGACATTCTTAGTACCTATAAATGCATTTCAGAAGGTGCAAAGCTGACATCTGTTTCTCAAGAAGTACAATTTCAAGCAGAGTTGTAATTGTCCGAAACCAGAAAGTGAAAAAAAAAACAAAAAATCCCCTTAAGGGATTGAGTAAATAAGCAAATTTGTGATTGTATGGGATGGTTTTGCTTCATTACGGTTTGAGGAGGTTTTCTTCCACAACGTACATTTTTACCAGCAATTTATCTGGAGTTAAAAACTCCTCTTCTGATATGTTTCTTTCCTCCTGTCCGTCAATATGCTGATGCTGAATCGCTGTAGCTGGATGGCAGTGCAAGCTCCAGGAAGCACAGTGGTTAAACATGGCCTGAAAACATCCCTAAGCTGTTTGATTCTGAGCTGTAAATCTCTGTAAAATACAAATTAAGTAATTTATCTAGGTTTGTCCAGTCCCCTGAATTTTAAACATTAACTAATCATCACCACAAAGTAATCAAGTAATCACCCAGTTGGATTTATTAAGCGATGCTGTTATTTCAAAACCTAATAATAAAATTTATTTCTGCAATTTGTCTTGAAGCCCAGGAACAGGTAAGGTCAGCCAAAGACGTAGCTGCAGCCATAAGGTTCTGCTTGCTCTGGCGTTATTTGTAGGAGGGAGGATTTACCATGAAGACTCGTATCTTTTTTCATTCCAAACCCTAACAATGCTAAAAATGATTGCATCGCTGGGGATGAGTGCATGAGCTCTCCCTCCTTCTCACTTAAAAATATTGAAGCTCGCTCCTGCAGACCTTTAGTCCAAGAAGGAGCACGTTGAGGTGGCTGAGGCTGGCTGTCAAATACCTACAAGAAGCAGGGAGGTGAGGTATGGCCCACATAAAAGACATAGATAGCAGTTACTTGGGTTCAGTCTTGACTTATGTAGAATCATAGAATGACCTGGATTGGAAGGGAGCCACGGATTATCAAGTTCCAGCCCCCTTGCTGCAGGCAGGGTTGCCAACCACTAGATCAAGTACTAGTTCAGGTTACCCAGGGCCCCATCCAACCTGGCCTTGAACACCTCCAGGGACGGGGCATCCACAACCTCTCTGGGCAGCTCCTTCGTGCCCATCCCTGGGGGCTGCCAGCCCCATCTCCTACCATATACCCAGCCTGCAGAACGATGCTGGAACTCACATATAGCAAAAAAGAAATGGTCTGGAGAAGAGGAGGCTCTGGGGAGACCTCACTGTGGCCTTCCAGTACTTGGAGGGAGCTTACAAGCAGGAAGGAGGCTGACTTTTTACGTGGTCTTATAGTGATGAGACAAGGGAGAATGGCTTTAAACTGAAAGAGGGGAGATATGGTTAGATATTTGGAAGAAGTTCTGTACTCAGAGAGCAGTGAGGCCCTGGCACAGGCTGCCCAGAGAAGCTGTGCATGCCCCATCCCTGGTTGTGTTTATGGCCAGGTTGGATGGGCCCTGGGCAGCCTGACCCAGTGGGTGGCACTGCCCATGGCAGGGGGTTGAAGCTGGATGATCTTCAAAGATCCCTTCCAACCTAAGCTGTTCTATGATTCTATGAAATACGAATGCTGGCAGCTCTTGTTTTTCACTGATCCAGCCACGTGGAATCATATTAGCTGTCAAATGGAAGTCTGGAAATGAAAGTATATGGACAAGGGGAGAGCAACAAATAACACCTTCGCTCAGTGTAAAGCAACCCGTCAGCTCTGGTTGTTCATGGCAGTCCCAGCATGTTATTTCTTTTATCTGCATCCTGAAGAAAAATCTTTGGGGTATTTTTAGCCTGCAGCACCAGTGTTTTTCCTTTCTTCTCAGCTCCTCACCACCACTTGTCATCCCAAACCATCTACCTCCTCAGGTAGTGGCCCAGTGGCTCCAGTGGTCGTGGTTTTGGGATCCCAGCCACCCCCATCACTCCCTGGGGGTCCCTGCAGCAGCTGCAGTGCCTCCAGGTACTGTCTTTTCCTGTACTGGGATTCAGGCATCAGCAGTAGAAGTAGAAGGCAACTCCAGGCCTTAGGAGGCTGTTCCCTTTAGATGCTGCTGGTCCCGGGGCTGATCCTTAGTCCTGTGCGCCAACGTGCAGCACGCAGGTCCTGCTGTGTGTCTCAGCGTGGGGAGCTTTGCTCCACGTGGCACCACCTCCCCTGGCTGTTCTGTCTCCTGCCTTAGGTGAGGTGGGTAGCAGGATGGGGTCGTTGCTTCCACGCTGGCAACATGTTCTGAAATGGCTTTTAAGTAGCGTGAGTGATGGTGGTGGATTGAGTTCCTTTCTGAGCACATCCTTGCTTTTGGCTGTTTTCTCTCTTCTGAATCTGAGCATATCAAAGGAAGGAGAGTTGCACTAAGCGTAAATTTACCCACTATCATATTTTAAATCATCACTTGGAAGAGTCTGCTGTTGAACTACAGGCCGTATGCAGCCCATGGGCTGTTAATTGGGCATTTTAGCTTTTAGATTTTTAGAATAGATTTTACTGAACTGCAACAGGCTTGGAGCCTGCTTGGCCAGCTGCTGGTAGCTTGATTGTCTGTAGCTGTGCACATACACGCTCGGATATTTCAAAAGGTGGGCAACTGGGTGATGGAGAGGTGGAAAGGAAGCTGGATGCTAGTATAACTGGAACTCCTGCAGTTACACAGTTAACGTTTCTGCAGTTGACAGAATCTTACACAGCCACTGCAGTACGTGAATAAGATTCTTCCTTCACTCCATGTGTTAATGAGTGGGGATGCTTGCAAAAGGAAGTTGTAAATAATTGCAATTGTCGGCCTTCTTTATCTGCTCTCTATAGCTGCGGGAGAGATGCGATGGGCCAGCTTTGTTATTCAAAGCATTTCCCTTAACAGCTGAATCCTGTGGGAGATTCCTCCTAGAGCAGCTTTCCTCCCTGGTGGACGCTCCTGACAAGATCACAGACAGCTTTTGGTCTCTGAGTGCCATGCTGAACATGTAGTTAGGTCTATTTTTACATCTGAAATATGTTCAAAGATGCTCTGGTGAGAAAAAGCAGTGCAGTAGGATTTGCAGTGTGCATTTTCCTTCCTGTTCCTGAAATTTCTTATGTCTATAAAATATAAAACTTTACTTTGCACCAAGAAAATGCTCATAACCATGTATTGTTCTGATTTTTTTCACTAAGATTGAAATTCTGTCCTTTATAACTTCTCTAGTGTGTCCTTTTCAGCTTTGAAGTTTTCCGATAAAATAAATTCATTGCAGTACTTATTGCTACTCTAAAAAATTAATTGAGAAGGAAAATAACAGTACACCTGAAGCTGTTTTCTTTGTTGACAAGTTTTTCTTCACCCTTTTATTCTGCTCTGGCTGTCGGCAGGTGTTAAAGCAGCCGTTCAGGGCATGAGAGAGGAAAGTCTTTGGCCTGGGAAGGTGGCTGGGGAAGTGGCTGATGAGGGGAACTGGTGGCTGAAACCTCAGCTATTTCGTATCTGTTTAGGATGGGAATTGGGCAACTGACGGTTTTGACCAGGATGTCCCTGGCTGTAGAGCGAATGTCACTGCTCTGACATAACAGATGTCAGCTTTTGTTGTGAGCTGTTTTGCCTCCTGTGTGCTGTTGGGATCCTGGCTGGTAGGACCTGGCTTCATCAGACCTCATCACAGCCACGTCCCTACATGCTGCTGCCTGCAGCTGGGGCTGCCCTGCCGCATCCTTACGGCCTGGGAGCTGCGTGCTGCCTCTCGGCGCTTTCACAGTGGGCTGAGCTTGACTTGCTTGGATGCAGAGCTGCTGTTTGCTCTAATTCTAGAAGGCAAGGGTGGGACTTCTCTAGGTGTTGGTAACCAGTTGTTAGAAGCTCACTGTGCTCACTGTTTGCTTACTGTGGTACTGAGTAGGATTGTCATGTGATCTGTTAATTTTTCTCATTTGTTGTTTCCTTCTGCATTCCAGGAAGGGTGCTTGTGGCCTTCAGAAAGCTCGGTGTCGCGCCAGGGTGCTTCAGAGGTACAGTCACATTTCTGAACTATCTTTGGCAGTGTGCCTTCCTCCTTCTCATTATGTATATTTGCTTCTTTTTAAAACATACATCTATTCAGTAGATACAGTCTTCTGAGTGTAGATCAATGGCCACATTCATGTGGACATCTGAGTCTGTCTTAACTCCCATTCTGTAAAGGTTTATCACTTTCTCATTTGAAGAACAAAATTCTAACTGCCTGATGCCTCATCTCCATCAGCAGCTCCCTGTCACATAGTGGGTATTCACAGGTAAGTGACATGCAGTGGCTCAGTAATTTGGGTTTTCTGTGGAATATGGGAGACCTGCTACTCTTCTCCCAGTGTTTTTCCTGACGTTATGCACATACGCTATCACCAGTGTTTCCCATCCTCTGGCCAGCACAGATCCCTGACCTGTATGGCACTTTGTGGGTGCATTGTCCAGAGTGGCCCAGATCTCCTGTGCAGCATTAGTGGGGGCCAGGGGCTATAGGCCCTGCGTGGAGCCAGAAATGAAAAGAGCGATCTGACAGATCTAGATCTAAGAATCTGGTGTGTCTGTTGAGATTTGAAATGGATCAAGTGAGAAGCAGCAGCTCCTCACCGAGTATCTCAAACCCTTCCTCTTGTAAATCCTGACTGACCTTCTCCAGTGCTTAGTATGCCAGAGACATTTTTTCCACTCCCAGTGCAGAAGTCCTCCCTGGAGGCAGAGTTCTGATAGAGAGCTGAGGGGGAGGAGGACACCTGCTCTGCTCTCATTGTGAAGGCGTGAGATATGCTGCACCTTCTCAAAATGTACAAAAATGACCGTATGAATTCTTTGTTAATGCTGGGTGTCACGTTAACTTGGAGTAGGAGGGGTAGGCTCAGACTGCGGCTGAAGTTCAATATCGGGACATTTTCATAGAACTAATTAATTGTCAAGACTAGAGAGAAGAATAACTTGGAGTGTTCCTATGCACAGAAGCAGAATTCATTATTTCTCTCTGCTCTGCGTTTCAGTGTCAGAAGGAGCTGTGTAGGGTCTTCTTTCTCGAAGCTGTTCTCCAGTATCTTGTGTCACATCCTTCCTGCAACTCCTACCTCTTCTTTTCACATGCACGCGTGTGGGAGCACGCATGCACAGTGCCTGCAGGATTGAACCCCTGAGATAGGTGACAGAGAGAAGCGCTTTCCATTTTACCATTTCTTCATCAATATGGAGACCCCTCAGTGCTTTGCTCAGCTGTGGAGTCACGTCTCTCTCTCTTCCCATTGCAGATTATGTATGCTCCAAGGTCCAGGGACAGGTTTACCGCCCCGTCTTTTATGCAGCGGGACCGTTTCAGTCGCTTCCAGCCCACTTACCCGTACATGCAGCATGAGATCGACCTTCCTCCGACCATCTCTCTCTCGGATGGGGAAGAGCCGCCGCCGTACCAAGGCCCGTGCACCCTGCAGCTCCGGGACCCAGAGCAGCAGATGGAGCTCAACCGGGAATCTGTCAGGGCGCCGCCCAACCGAACCATTTTTGATAGCGACTTGATAGACATTTCGATGTACAATGGGGGCCCCTGCCCACCGAGCAGCAATTCGGGCATAAGTGCAACCAACTATAGCAGTAATGGAAGGATGGAAGGACCACCCCCGACGTACAGCGAGGTCATGGGGCACTACCCCGGCTCCTCGTTTTTCCATCACCAGCACAGCAACGCGCCTCCTTCCTCGCAGAGGGGGAGCAGACTTCAGTTTCAGCAGAACAATTCAGAGAGCACAATTGTCCCCAGCAAAGGCCAAGACCGGAAACCAGGGAACCTGGTCTAAGTCACTCTCCCAGGTGCATTAGAACTGAAGACAGGAGACTGAAGCAGGGCGGCGGAGGAAGAGCCCCGTGCTCCGGTGCACAATGTTGTTACATTTCACGTGGTACAACTTAGTAAAACCAAACGTGCAAACCAGTTCTTTGTTTCTGATTCCTTTCAGGGGAATTGCATGCAAAGCAGATCGAAAGAAATACAAACTTCCATTCAGTTTGTGTATGAGCAGTGTTTCAGGGGAGGGGGGGATATATTATTTTTTTTTTAATAAACTATTTCAATTATTTAATTCTGAAAGTAAACTTAGCACAGAAATGAGGCTGGTGCAGCCTATTTTGTACTCACTGAATGGCAGAAAGAAGAAGGTTTTGCTAGATAAATGGGGGAAGAATTGGCCAGTTTGCTTTTTTTTTTCTCCCAAGGTGTGCATTTTTTTAAAATATGAATCAAAATTCCTGTTTTGTGTGCCAAGGTATAAAGTTGAGAACTTAGATGAATGCAAGGAATTAATTTGTGTTGTGATAAATGTGTTTTAAAAAGTTGCACTATCTTAATGTTTTAAAAAATATATATGAGGGAACTGTTTTATGTGAAGTTCTTCTATATGTTGTCTTTTCACCTGTGGAATAACGGTTGAGGCTCAGAAGTGATCTGGAGGAGCCTGCCCCCCTCTCCCCGGGTTTGCTAGAAAAAGGGGACAGGACTTAGCCTGACATCTCTTGACTTACACAAATCGAGAAATACAGGGACACTTTTAACTAGTTGTCTTTGCAATAATTTGCATCCAAGTAACAGCGCGTCAACGAAGTGTCTTGGAGACTTTTGGATGGAAGAAGGCAAATGTGACATCCCAGCATTTTCCATCACTTAGGGTTTAGCTATTTTGCAGTTTAGACTATTTGTTTTGTAAAAGGCAAAACAAAAGCCCAGATGTGTTGATTTGTATCGATGCTAACAAAGTGCTGCCATTCTTTTCCTTTTCGTAATGCAGTATCACCAGTACTTACGGTTTTAGAGATTTTTGTTCTCACTGTAGCCTGAAGTGTATTTAGTCACATATCATGACATTATGCAATAAATCGTTTAAAAACCCAAGGTGGGTTTTTTCCCCTGCAATGCTGTTAACATATGTGAGACTGTTGTGCTTTACGCTCTCCGTTGCATCTTTTAGATTCCGAGTTCAGCCCTGGCGATCCATCCCGTTGGAGTGAATGGGCCTTTGTGGCTGTGACCCCTGCATGGTCTCCGCAGCAGAACTGGCGCGTCCCCAGCTGGGACAGCAGCACCCGAGCAAAGCGTTGGCCTTTGGCTCCGGGGGCTGCGGTGGGAGCCCTCCTCTGGGCACGTCATCCCATGGGTGCCAGCAGGACTGTGCTTGTGGGTGGAGCTCACTTGTGTGGTAACGAAGCATCTGTAAGCCCTGCTTTTGTCATGCCGGTCTTAAAGGTAATCGGAAGGTTTTGCCTGCTGGTGGAACGGCGCGCGGGGTGCTTCTTCCCCAGCTGGTTTTGTCTGGAAGCAGACGTGGCACTGGAAGGCAGTTGGCGAATGGTGGTAGTGGCAGCACAAGCACATGAAAAAGCACAACTTGCACTTAAAATGCATTTTGGAAATGGACTTAAAGTAAGAACCTGTAGAGTCTTAGTTTGCATAGTTTCTAATATATATGTGTGTGTGTGTGCGCGCGTCATCGACTCTTCACCTTTTCTACCCCCTGAAGCCTTGTGCTCGGTGCCCGGCAGCAGGCGCCGGCTGCACCGGGTGCCGGCTCCTATGGCTGGAGGCTGGACTTCTGCATGGCTTCTGGGCACCTGAGGTGAATCTTTGATCTATGCAGAGTTTTAATGCCAAAACAGTGTGCGTGTCTTCGGTGTGTGCGTGTTCTATGGGCCTCGGCGTAGGTTATTTTCTTCATAAGCTAATTCGGTTTTATGCTAGTTTAGAAAACGTTTGCGTAACTGTTAGTCTGGATGCGCAGCCTCATTTCTCACTGTGGTTGTTTCTTGGTCTGAGTCACCCTGGTGATGCAGAGTAAAGCTGCCCTGTGATTTATGCATTCTTTCAAGGGAGAGGCTAGCACTTGTATGACGGGACTCGTTTTGTCCCACTCAGCCCCACAGGTGAGGACTGGGTGGCTGGTGGTCAGCTAGGGCTCTTGTCGCATCTAGTTCCTGGGAATAAAAGTTATTACATTAGATTTTTTTTCAGATAACCTTATGAACATAATCTTTAGTTAAGAACGAGCAAGAAAGCAAAACCAAGAGATGTTGATTTTGATCTTCCCTGACTTTTTCTGTCCTTCGGAAGTGAGCTGTTGGCCAGACAGTGCATGTGCCTACGCAGATCCTTTGCGGTTGCCTCAACAAGGGTTATTTAGCCAAGAAGCCTTCAGGCGAGAACATCTGGAACTCGGTGGTCATGTCTGAGCACACCTGGATGGGGCCCTAGGGTTGGGCCAGTTGATTACCGGCATCTCCCCGTGTGCAGATCTCACAGAAGTGAGCTTTGGAGTGAGTCACCTCTTGGAAACATACTTTCTTTGAAGTCAGCCCTTGGCCATCTTTTGACGTCTCTGTATGTCAGCGAATTTCTGCACGTCCCATTACTGTTCTTGGGCATGATGGTTTTCTCAATGTCTTGATTGAGGAAGGTTTTCTGTGTGTGGAAAATGCAAACTGTTCCACCCATCGTGTAGGGAAGAGTTGTGGAAAAAAACCTTAATATTTGCTCACCTAGTGGCTGCATTTCCTCCTCCATCTTCGCCTTCTCATTGTGTTTTGCTGTCCAAAGCTCACATGCAGCCAGCATACCATTGCACTGCAAGGACAGTGCAATGTCTGGTGCTTGCTGCAGGTGAACTCATCCACTGCTTTTGTTTGGGGGCCTCTTATGGGAATAAATGTGATATTTTTGAATAAATACTGAGGATCTTTGATGGGAGTCCCAGCAACAGTGTAACACTACAGAAGCGCACACTCCTCTTGTTATTGTAGTGAGACAGAATATGCCCTTGCCCCAGAAAAGAATAGCAAAATTAAATAGTGGTTTTTATCCTCACAGACTTAGAAATTGATATTCTCTGAGTACAGGTAATTCTGTGCAATATTTGTGGAAAATTCTCTTTGAAAATATCCTGAATTAGCAAACAGTGTTCTACAGCCAACGCAAATGTAACTTTGTAAACTATTAAAGATTTCAGTAAGCATTGTAGGGTTAATTATGAAGATTGTGCCTCCATGCTGGTGTTCTGTTTCACGTGCATCGTGCACAAAAAACACGGAGTGCATGTGTGGGGTTTCCTGTGTGATCAGTCATGTTAGCCTGAACTCTGGCTGCATCTCCTGATCTTTGTCCAGGAACCCATCTTCCCAAAATTCACTCTGATGTCCCCAGTTCAGAAATTTTCAGGCTAAAAAAATTATTTTTTTAAACATACCTTTAAGAAATAAAGCATTACAACGTCTTGTCTACCACAGAGGTTAGTTCTTCCCTCGAGTGGCTTGGCAGGGATCCTTCTTGGTGCTAAACACATTTTGTGCGTGTTTTCCTGTTGTCTTGCAGGGTTAGAAATGCAGGGTGCTTAGCCAGAGAAAAAAGGTTTCTCTCCGAGTTTCCCCGTGGAGCACTCAGCACTTAGCTCTAATCCTGGGTGTGCACTTAGCCTGGTTGTGGTTGGGCTCATGGCAGTGCGGTACCGTCAGGCTCCTTGTATGTGAAGTCGCCTTAGAGGTATGAATGAGGAATATGAAAACTGGTGCCCGTGCTCATGAGCAGTGCTCAGCTCCTTTTTCTGTCACGCAGGTGGCACATGCAGGACTCAGGATACTTGGCGTGATAGCGAGGAAGGTAAGGAAGGTACTTGCACCCCTGCAGTTGTGGTGTCTGTAGGAACCCTTTGGTTGGGCTGTGCCTACTTTGTGGTTTTATTTTTTTTTTCTCTTTCCTCCCAAATCTTTGGATTTGTGTGTCGTGGAGATTGAATTTAAAAAAAAAAAAAAAGCCACTGAGATCTTTTTTTTCCCCTGTGAATGTGGTTCAGGGAGGAGCAGGGAGCAGGCTGGCATTGTTTCTGGAGGAATGCGCTTTTCTTGTGATGGTGGGGAAGGAAGCCGTGCCCAGCTGGAGCATCCCACGTGCGGGCTGGCTGAGCAGCGCTGCCCGGAGCGGCCACTTCTGACCCTGCCGGGTGGTGGGATGGGTGCTGGGCCTGCCGGCTGACAGCCCGGCGTTAGCACACCTCGATGCTCTGGAGAAGAGGGGTTGGTAGCCTTTTGCTGACTCTGAGCCCCTGCACGCTTATGCAGGTCGAAATAGGTGTTCTAAAATTGTTCTTTGTGGTTTTTTGGTTATTTTTCAAGGCTAAGCTGTATGCTTGCTGGTACATTTGAAGATATTGAGGACTGTGCCCAGGCGCGCTCTGGTCATTGCGTTGAGTCGTGTCCATGTGCATGTGTGTGTGTGCATACCTGCATGTGAAATTGTGCCTGTGTCCTGTCCGTTGGCTGTCTGTATATTAGTTACTATTCCACAGTCCCCTTCCAGAAATGCGAGCTGGCACTGTGCTCCCAGGACAGACAGCAGGTCCTTTGTCCAACAGCTGGAGGCACGGGGAATATTTCTTTCTCGCTCCTGTAACTGCCATGCTCTGTTCTTACCAGCTGAGGAGCTTTGCTGTGCAGATTCTTCCCTGCGACCTCGTGCACTAGTCCGTCTTCCATCCAACTGCTCTCTTTTTTCACGCTGGGCTTTGAAAAATCCTCATGCTTGTGGGACAACGCTAATATAGACCTCATGTGATGAAGTACACAAAGCAAATGTGCTTCACGTGCTCCTCAAGTCTCAGAAGCACGTTATTTCAAACCTCGCTGATGCTAAGAACCGAGTGATGTGTTTGTATACCGGGTTCAGATGAAGGTTGGCTTCTGATTACATCTCTGCTTTTTAGATAAATGAGGTTATGAAGAATTTAATTATACATAAATGACCTGTGTTGCCTGCTTGCCAACCAGCGCGATTATAACTGCTCTTCTAAACTAGCCCCAGATGTGTCAGTTGTTTTCAGTCCCTGGAAAGGAGGGCTCTTGCAGAATTGTTTGAGACCTACTGAGGTCCCTTAGAACATGGAAAAATCCCCTCTGAGGATATGTTGGATTTACAGAGGTTTTCTGGCCAAACTCTCTGTAGTTCCTCTGTTCTGTGTATTTCATTAGGAAACTGAAAACCTGACAGTTTTGAGAATGGCCCAGCTGAAAAGCTTGGTTGGTAAGATTTTTTTATACTTAATAGTTTGCCAGTCTGTGTTCATTAATCAGGGGCGCAAGTTACCTTCTGCCCCACCTCTGGTTGCCATTGCTATGATGGCAGAAGCCCAATTGGGCACACTCACACCAGCAAAAAAGTCATTTTATTGGTACCGCTCCACTTGGGGATTGGCAGGAGCTGAACCACGAAGTTCAGTCTCCATGAGCAGCATTGGAGCCCGTTGCCTCCTCCCAGCAAACTTTCCAGTGTCGGTGGTGGCTCCGTTTGGGTGAGGTGCTCCACCACGCTGGTGAGCCCCACACACACAGTGCAGGTGGCTGCAGGTGTGCCCTTGAAAGAGCCACAGCTATTGGCATCAGATGTATTTCAGGGCCATTGCGTTTCTCCTGCTTTCCAAGGGAGAACAGCATGACTTTGTATTGAGACGTGTCGCAAACTCTCCTGGCTTTTACTTCTGAGTTGCTGCCCTCTCCCCGTTCCAGTTTCAGGCTGAGCAAAAGCAACCGGGTATTGCTGGTTCTGCTCCAGCCCTGACAGAGCTTACTTCGGTGTGTTGGTCAACAACACAGAAACAAACTGGTAACCTACAAACTTCCCCTTCACCCCGACAGCTGCCCTCTGTGATGTACTGCCAGAGATGACTCAGTCATTTCCTTGCTGTATTGCTGCTGCTGCTGCTGCTGTCCTGCCTGGTTTGGTATGTGAGCTTTCTGAGACGGTGGGGTATGTGTAGGATCTCGTGGGTGACGAAGCTGTCTCTTTTCTTCTTCCTTTCTCTCCTTGGTTCGTGCTTGTCTGTCTGCTGTGGTAGGGTTATTAATGAATTATCGACGTATGTGCTAGGTATAATTTTGAGGAGGTTTGCATGTTGGTAGTTTATAAGCAACTAAGGTGCCTCATGTTCAGGTCTGAGCAGATAGGAATCCCCTTGCACTCAAGAGGGCCTGATCCAATGCCCGGTGCCGTTGGCAGGAGGACTCCAGCTGACTTCAGGGGGTGTTGGGTCAGGCCTTGCGCTCCCACCTTTGTTGTGCCTCACTTAAAATGGTGCTTTTTCGGTTGTCTGTCTTTTTCTTTTTTTTTTCTTTTCTTTTTTCTTTTTATGGTGCTGTGTATAACTTGAATATATTATGCACATATCCTACCCAATGGGTAGAACAACAAACATACAGAAACAAATAGGTGTTGTTAATACTGTAAGATAATGTATAGATGATGCCGATTTTAACACAAAATAATGGCATAGACTTTGTGAATGCCACCTTCTGTGCTTGGTCCTCTTTTGTAAGAAGATTTGCAAACGAATGCATACAAATGACAAAAAGTCTATGTATTTTATTTTCCTATTAAATATCAATATAATATCATAAGGGAAAAAGTTTGAACAAATCCTTTTTGACTAGCCTGTGTATAGCAATTGGTCGTTTGATGCATCTTTGCTGTGAAGTTCTTTTTTTTTTTTCTTTTAAATGTGTCACTTTAAGAAAATGGAAAAAACAAAACAAAACCTCCACAGCTTTAACCTTGCAGCTAGATGCTTCTCCTATTGGTTGTTGCCTCGCTGAGTTGGACCAGTATTAGTTACTACTTCTCCAGCAGATACATTATTTATTATCCTTGATTATGTTGTGTTGTTTGTTTGTTTTAACCTAGAAATGGGTTAAAACCTTTCAAATCTTTTTTGTCTGCGTCCTTGATGGGAAGTGAAGCTCAGACAAGTGGGAACTGATGTAAACCACCCTTACAAAATCAAAAGTAGGCCAACAGGAGTTGTTGCGTGTAACCAGCTGGCCCCGCTGCGCTGCCTCCCTGCCATCACGCGGGGTCAGAAGGCCTGGGCTGTGCCGGGGACCCCTGGCGGCCCGCGTGACTGCAGGGGTGCCAGCCTGGAGGGTAGGCACAATCAGCTGTGGTCTGTGGTGAATGGAGTGCAGGCCTTGAGGCCCCACTTTCCTCGTGCCCCTCTGCCATGCCAGTTGCTGACGGCAACAGCGGAGCCCAGCTCGATACGTCATATGGCAGGAGAAAGGCCCAAAGCTGCTCAGAGCCAACGCGGTGTAGAGAGCAATTCGCGCCGTGCGCTTCGGCTGGTAGAGTGGTGCCCACCTGCGTGCCAGGTCCCCCCGCGCGTCCTCGTGCCCCCCGCGTGGCTTGTTCGGTGAAGCAAATACCTCAGGAAAACTAAACGTGAAGTTCTAGTTTAGAGAATTGCAGATACTCTACGTATTTTTGTAAGCTGTTTGTCCTAACGGCCCCAGGACGGTAGGCGATGTACAAGTTCATCGGTCCGAGACAGACCAGTCCTCTCGCTGACGGATGCCGACTGATCTCTCGTAGATCCTCCTGTCTGTATGTAGCTTTTTTTATACTTGTCAGGCTTTAACCACAGCTGTAACGTAGCGACGTGTCGGGATGTCGTTGAGGCAGCAGTGCTGTTGGGTGTCCAGGTGGTTAGCTCGGTGCTGTGAGAAAGCTCGGGCCGTACCCAGGGCCCGGTGCAGGCCGTGGTGAGGCTCCCCGCGGGCTGAGCAGGCCTTGGCTCCCGTCCGCAGCGCTCAAGGCCCATGGCTGGGAGCGCGGCCCTTGGCCAGCCCCTCGTGACTTCTCTGCTGACCTGAAACTCCAGCTACACATTTGTCTGTAAATATCTTTTTAAAAGCCCTCACGGGCGTCCTGTGTCTGAGTGTTGACCATGGCTGTTCTGTTCTTTGTTTTCAAGAAGTACGTACGTTTTTTTGGCCAGTTCCACATCGCCAAGCCTGTACAGGTAGCTTGTCTCCATCCCTCTCTGTGTCGAGCTGTTCTATCAGTAAGCATGTACCATAGTGAAGTACGCATACTTTACGGCTGTCATTTGCTAACTCATTTATTGTTTGCCAGGGCACAGAGCAGTTGTTCTGGAATTATGTCTTGCCTGGCCGTTTTCACGTCTCTGTTTGCACTGCAGAACAACTTCTGTGCATGAAGGAAGAAAAACAAAAAACCCAGGCCTTGACTAGGAAGAGTCTTTACAGAGCAAACCTCGTGCTGGAACAACCTAGGGTGTGATTTATTGTAACAAAACTTGCATAGTGAGCGGACCAAACACGAGCACGTCTCCTTCCAGAGGCACTAACTGCTCTGAAGCTGCAGTGGCAGGAGCAGGCTCTAGCGAGTGTCTTCACAGCTGTGTTCGCGCTTTGCCCTTTCCCACGAAGCGGAGCAGGCAGCCAGGATTTTAAGAGAAGTATTAGCAGAAGTTAGGAGAGCCTCAGGCATCGTAGGCCTGGACAGCAAAAATAATAATTTTTTAAAAGATCACCTCACTGTCATTTAACAACCTTTTTCTACTCACAGTACCAAGACCACGTAAGCGTTGTTAGGGATTTTACCTTTATAGCTATCGACTGCCCAGTGCTGCTGTGCTCCGAGCGTTTCGTCACGGTGTGTACATCAGTCAGGCTGTTTTGCTTAAAATTAACCATCAAATGCCTGGTTTTAGAGTGTCGGCGCTCTCCTTGTTGTTTCTTGCTAGTTATTTTACAGTGTAAAATGCTTTATTGCTGTATGGATTTTTTTGTATTTCCAACATTGTGGCTTTCAAGATCACATTTTCAACGTCTCTTATTTTTGTCCGTTTTGTTTCAAGTTATTCTGAAATATGTACAGCACTATCGACAATATTTAATCTTTCTTTTCAATTTTATTGTTGTAAAAACAAATCTATTAAAAACAGTAAGTTTTTTACAACTGTATTGGGATTTCTCAATAGCTGTTCATGTGACGCTATGACAAACCTGGCTTGCTTTAATTTTTTTTTGTTTACCTTATTTTCCTTTTAACACAATTAATTTGTTGCTTATTTTCCACCGTAACTCCCAGTTATATACAGGAAAAGATTTCAACTGTTGTGTATCTGACTCTTTTAATTGAGCAAATGGTGATGTCCTAGTTTTTAGACCTAAGGTCTGTTATTGCAATACTTTCAAAGGAAGATGTTGCTCTAAGTGCTGTTGTTAGTTTTAAATACAGATTTTATGCTTGTTCTTAATATGCTGTGGTTAAACCATAGCACAAAATTATTAAAAACCATGAAATGCATTTGTCTCCTGTTGAATTTATTTGCGAAGTGTGGGGGCGGGTAAAAAAGTGGGGTGAAACACTGGGGTGGCCCTCTGTAAAACAAATGCTTGCCCTTTTTCATCCTTGGCTTTGTGCTGGCAAACTGGTAGCTGATCATTGAAGAGTCAGAGGGTGGATTCAGTCCTTGAAATGTATGGGAGGGCTCTGGGAAGCGGAGGTTTGATGAGAACTCTGGTGTTCTGAGTCAGTCTTTGGTGAGTGGTACGGGGATGGTTTCAGACATTTCTGCCCTTCCTGTGCTGGAGGATGGTCTGTGTGGGATGGCCCATGCAGCAGGCAGCTGTGGCAGCTCCTGCCCATCCAGACCCTCCAGCTGAGCTGCTGGTGGCTTCAGTTCCTTCAGGCTGAGAACCACCTCTACCCCATATCACGCACCCAGTGTCGGTGGCTGCTCCTGGCAGACAGTGCTGACCGGGCCCCCAAGTCGTGAAGTTGAAGAAACTGATTCAGAAGAGCAGATGGTTCATGGAGGGGAAAAGAAAGTTGGGAATGGTTTAAGAAAGCTGGGGCATGCTTTGACCGATGGTTGAAATGAGTAATTGTTGCATGGTGTGGGGGGAGGAAGGAGAAGATTGTTTGTTGGGTTTTGTTTTTGTTTTGTTTTCTAACTAAAAGGATCCAGTAAAAGCCATGCATCCTTGGTAATGCCAGGTGGATCAAACTATCCACAGCTGGTACCTAAACCATCCACAGCTGGTACCTCTCCCTTCGCTATTAGCTTAACAGAACTAGAAGCGAGCAATTAGTTCCTATTTATGTCTAAGTATAAAGTGATGCTTTATTTAGTGTGATGATTAACGTAATCCTTGTCTTGTGCTGCGTTTCACACCTGTGCCTGTGCTTGCTGGAGCTTGATCCCTCTGCTGCTGGTGGGATGCTTGGAGGGAGGTGGGGCTGCGGGCCCGGGGCTCTGTGCAGGTTGTGTCGAGGAGAGGCTGCTGTGGGCGGCAGGCATTCCCAGGGCCCTCCCGACACCCTGCCAGTGGAGCAGCCTTTGTGGGGCCTTCAGATAGGAACCCTGGCTGCTCCTCTCTCTCACCAAATGGTTTCCTCATTTAAATGCTACAGTACTTTTTTGTTGCTGTTGTTTAACAATTCTCTTTTCCTATAACCACCCAGAGTCTGCGCTCCCCCATCTACAGCATTTTCATTCTTCCTCAGCGCTTGGAAAGTAGTGAAGTCCTTGGTGCTTAGAAGTGCTCCAGACCTCCACGCTTCTGCTCCTCCTCTGCTGTCTGAACCCTGAACTCCCTGGAAACTGCGTTTTTTGAGACGGCTTTGATCTTTTACTTAATCTGGTTTTAATTGTATTTATATTTGTTTTATAATATGCCATTCTGTTTGATTGTGTTTTAATATCTTTGCCAACGGTTGCAGCTCAGAGCGCGGCTATAAATGGGATGTCTCATCTCAGTGGGGTTACTTTTTCCTGTTAAAAGATTAATACGGTGGCTGCTGTAGTCCTGTGAAACCTTGAGGTCTGGCTTCCAGGCTCCCCACAGTATTGCTTCTCATTACAAACACCCGGGTTTTACCACTCCAAACCCTTTTCTTCCCCAAGACCACTCTGTAATGAGACTTCGCTGCTTAGACAAAAATTAATTAGGCTTCTCTCGTTATCACTGTTTTGATCGGTTGTGCTTTAAATGAGTTCTAATTAAAATGCACATTTTAAAAACCTCGCTGCTGAATCCCGTTCTCATAGCTCGCTCCGACGGCAGCGATGCCCTGCTTTTGTTCAGCTTCCATTGTGCCACTTCCACGCAGCGCTAGCACTACCTATAAAAACTGCTTGGATTTTTTTACTTTTGGCTTGTTTTCTACATTTTTTTCCCAGAGTGACTGCGAAGTGATTACTCCTCAGAGCAGGGGTTAGAGCTGAGCTATCTAATTCTTTTCTGTGTGGTAAAACCGACGGGGTAAGTTTCTCTGTACCCTATACGGTCTGCAACGTTAATTACCCCCAGAATGTTTCAAAACATTTGAGAAATCATGTGCTGGACTCGCTACTGGTCAGCTGCCTGTTTCTGCTTGCCTCAGGTGCTACAAATCACCCTGAAATGTTATTTAGGTTGGAGGGACTGCGGGATGCGCAGCAGTGCTGTCCCATGCTGAGCTGAAGGCGACTTGCTGGCTGCCAGCGGGTCTGCGCGCTGTGCCGGGAGCGGGGCGTGCTGAAGGCTGGCTGTCCTTCGTGAGGGGTGTACAGCAGCAGATCCTTGCTGCAAAACACTCTGTACCCTGGAAAGGCTTCTGCTACAAAGTGCTTTGCAGAGAGAGGCTGTCACTATGTTCAAGATGTGTGGAGAAGGGTGCGGTAGGTCTCCCGCCTCGGCTGCTCGCAGTCCCTCCAGCAGGGAGGTGTGTTTTCCCCCCGCCCCTTGCAGCATTCTGTCTTGAACGGAGCTATTCTCTGCGTTTTGCTGGTAGTTTCAGGGTTTTGAAAAAGCCGTCAGGACGCAGCCATCCCTTGTCCAGAGCAAGAAGGCATTTCTTTTCACGGCGGCCAAAATGCCACCCTTGAGTCCAAGAAGCTCCCTTCAGTGCCAGCGCCAGATCGCTCCAGATTAATTTAACATTTGCAGACATTACAGTGATTGACAGTGGAGTTGAGTGGAAAATTCCGGTTTAATCCCGCTCTGTGTGCCACAGACATGGCTCAGACAGCTTGACCTACATTTAACCCTAGACAGCAAGAAACTCTTAGGGGAAAAAAAATAGTTTTGTCCTCAAAGCCCTGAGAATGTTACAGCTTATTGCATGTCCCTGTGTATATGCATACATGTGTAATTATATTACAAGTCCCTGAGTCTTTCATACGCTGAGCCAAGCTTGCCCTAGTTGGCTTTACTTGGTGAGGAAGCCATATAAGCCCAACAGAAAAGCATTAATTTGCTTGCACAGTCTTTCAGCAGGGTTTATGGCAACAGCTGAATGTATAGGAGCTGGTTATTTTCCAACAATGGGGTTAGGATCGTAAGTAAGCACTTCCAGATTTGCTTCCAGCTGCAAACTTGACAGCTTTGTGAAAAAGCCGATGAGCTGATGGCTTTCTCTCACGTTTTGTGAGGAGAAGCCCGACAGGTAGGGCTCGACTGCTGGCTGCAGAGCCCATCTCCTGGTCGCTTTGGCTTTGAAGTCCAGCCATGTGTTTCAGAGAGTCGATGGTGCAGCATCAGATGCTCCAGCTTCTCAGTGAGAGGTGCATTGGTGCATGCTGAAAGCCGTATGGCTGAGTGAGTGCACCAGCCGCTCGGTGCGAGCCCTCTCACCTTTTTACATTATGCTGCACGTCCTACTGATACTGTGCTTGTAGATAAGAAAACACGCACGTGAGCCCTAACCATATGCTACGGGAAATGGACACTTTCATCTCATTTAAAATTATGCCCTGTCAGGAAAATGGTACTGGGCACACTAAAATCAGCACCTGGCAATAACACAGAAGAAATAAAGTCTGGGATAAAACTCTTCTCATAGCAACCACTCTGAAGGACTGCAGTGACAGTTTTCCTTTCTTTTTTAAAGCAGATTGGCTGTAGGCAGGTATGCACTATGCAGATACATGCAAATTGCCTAAACTACTGTACAACAATCCCACAATGTAAAATATGCTGCTTAGTGGCATTATGCAGAGCTCAGAGTGCTCCTCCTATAGCATAGCAGCGTGTTACCTTTATTCTCATGGCTTTTCCAGTCTGATCATAGAACCACAGAATCCTTAGAGTTGGAAGGGACCTTTAAAGGCCATCTGGTCCAACTCCCCTGCAATGAACAGGGACACCTACAGCTAGATCACGCTGCTCAGAGCCTGGTACAGCCTGACCTTGAGTGTCTACACAGGACAAAAATTCAGTGTGCGTACCTGTGGTGACCCAAGGCGTCAGCCACCGATCAGCCAGCAATGGAGTTAATTCAAAAACTGCACCATGGCTGAGCAGCACGAGATTGCACTGCATCATTATAGTCTGGTGCTAAGTATGCTAAACCTGGATTTAGCACACTGGTCAGCCAACGTTATCCAAACAGCGTTTGGCATGCTGAAGCCCAGAAGCTGAAAATGAGTTTGCCAACAGCACACTTAGGTATCTCCCTGAGCCATCCGTGTGCTGCTTCCTCGGGAAGAGCTGAGACACTGGCGGTTGTGGGACCCTCTGTTTTCCCATCTAGGTCTGCTCTGCATGGTAACGAGCAAGACTCTGGGCTTTACCTTTAGGGATGGACGCTGTCACAACCTCCACTGCCCCGCTTACATGAGGTACGCCAACTGGTGAGCCAAAGCAGCAGTTAGAAATATTTACTTCTGTTTCTTTATGAAACTTTATCTGGTTGTATTTATTTACTTTTTTACTATTATTTGTTTGTTGTTTTTTCTTTTTTCTTTTCCTAAACAAGCCTGTCTTCCCCTGTGTTCCCTCCTCTGTAGCTGTCCAATCAATTGCTCAAACTCAAACCCAAACTTAACTGTACATGTTGCCCTGCGGCCTTATGAAATCAAGATGTATTCTTTCTACTTAGAAGATCATCTTCATCAAAATAGCCAGATAATTGCCAGGGGATAATTACAGTTCTCTAATTATTATTGTTGCTGACGGTAAGTGATGAGTAAGGACGAACGCAGCTCTGTGCTCCAAGCTGGCACCCAAGGGGAACACAATCAGGAAATGCGTTTTGACGAGGACGGTCACATGAGGACAGCGCTGGCCCAGCAGAAGATGTGGCAGGTGCCTGGCTGGGCCGCACTGGGCCACGGGGGGCCAGGGGCTTTCACTGCTGCCTGGTGTGCAGCACAGGTGTGAGTGGGTCACTGTGTGTGAGTGGGCCACAGCTGGCCCTGGTGGGCACAGGTGTCACGGTGGGGAGCTGCAGCAGGGCCGGCCCAGATAAGAAAGGGCTGTGGCAGGCCCATGGTTGCAGGCAGCACATCCAGCCCACATGTCTGCGTGCCCTGTCCTTGCCAGAAACACTGCATGCTTCTCCAGCAGCTCCAGCCCTGCCCTCTCCAGGCAATGGAGGGGAAATCTTTCAAGAACATTTTCTCCAGTGGCTGGAGGGCAGCCCTGCAGAAAGGGATCTGGGGCTTCTGGTTGGTGGCAAGTTGAACACGAGTCAGCAGCATGTCCTGGCAGCCAAAAGGGCCAGCTGTACCCTGGGGTGCACCAGGCCCAGTGCCGCCAGCCAGGTGAGGGAAGGGATTGTCCTGCTCTGCTCTGCACTGCTGTGGCCTCACCTCGAGCACTGTGTGCAGTTTGGGCACCACAATATAAGAAGGGCATAAAACTCTTAAGAGAGCATCCAAAGGAGGGCTACGAAGATGGTAAAAGGTCTATAGGGGAAGATATATGAGGAGTGACTGAGGTCTCTTGGTTTGTTCAGCCCAGAGAAGAGGAGACTGAGGGGAGGCCTCATAGCGGCCTACAGCTTCCTCACGTGGGGAGCGGAGGGGCAGCGCTGCCCTTCTGAGAGCTGATCTCTGCTCTCAGCTGACAGCAACAGGACCTGAGGGACGGTTGGAGGAGAGGGTTGGGTTGGGATGGGAAAAACTTCATCAGAGGGTGGTTGGGCCCTGGAACAGGCTGCCCAGGGCAGTGGTCACAGCCCCAAGATGCCAAAGTTCAAGGAGCGTTTGGAACCCCAACATAGGGGTTGGAATTTTAGTTGGTCCTGTATGGAGCCAGGAGTTGGTTTTGATGATCCTTGAGGGTTCCTTCCAACTCAGGATATTTTATGATTCTAGGACTCTCACACCATGGAGAAGTTCTCAGCGGCTGTGGCACTTGTGCTTCCCTATCTAGCCTGTATGCTGTGTGGTTGGAGAGTACTGACCCACATATTTATGGCCAGAAAAGCCAGAAAGATGGTCTCTGCACCCCTGAGGACTGTGTGGTGAGTTCTCCTGGGTCTGGCCCAGCTCTGCCTCGCAGCCCAGCCCAGGACAGGGATGTCGGGTGTGCTCAGTCCCTGCCTGTGGGAAATCCCATCCCAAGTGGTCTGCGAGTGTCAGCTCCCCTTCGAGCTCCAGCCTCTGTTTGGGCTGTGACTTTGGCTCTGGCCCCATCTTGGGCCACTTCTTCATCTCCATTCCCTCCTTGGGCCACAACTTTGCAGCAAGCTTCGCTTTCACCTGCCACATCAGCTACAGTCTCATCTCGGGCTACAGATGTGGCTCCATCCCGGTTTTGGGCCATGACTCTGGCCCAGCTGTGGGCCATGGTTTGGGCTCCAGATTCACTTGGGCTTTTACTTCACCGCTGTCTCAGTTTCAGGTCCAGCCCTGTCTTGTGCTTTGACTTTGGGTCCATCTCCATCCAGGGCTGCAACTTCAGCTCCGGTGCTGTCTTGGCTCTACTTTGTACTACTACTACTACTACTTGGTACTACTTTGGCTCCAATCAGATATCAGGCCATCAGTTTGGCCCCAGTCCCTGCTCAGGAGGCTACTGCAGCTCTGGCTTCATCTGAGCAGTGACTTTGACTCTGCCTCAGCCCAGGCCATGCCTTTTTCTCCAGCCTGATATTGGGTCACTGCATAGGCTGTGACTTTGGCTCTGGTCTTACACTGGGTTGTGACTTTGGCTCCGCCCTCTGTGGGGGCTCTCATGTCTATTCTGGCCCCTGCTTGGGCTTCTTTGACTTCTGCTCCAGCCCTATCATCTTGGACCATGTCTTCAGGGCCTGTCCCCTCTTGGGCAATAACTTTCAGCTCTGGTCTCATCTTGATTGACTAATTGGGCTCCAGTCCCCTCTTTAGCTATGACTTCAGCTCCTAACATGGCTTGGGGCACAGCTTGAGCTCCTGCCCCTGACTGGGTAGTATCTTTTGTTCTGGCCCCTATCCAGGCTGTTACCTTGTCTCCAGCCCCATTTCAGGTCTCTACTTTGCCTCTAGCCTGCTACTGGGTTGCAATAATATGTCAGCTCAGGCCCTGCTCAGGAGGTTACTGTATCTCCGGACCATATTTTGGCTGCTATTTAGCTCCAGCCCCATATCAGGCTATGACTTTGGCTCTGGCCCCCATCTCTAGCTGCCTGTTTGTCTCTGATCTGATATTGTGCTGCAAATTTTGCTCCAGCTCCTTTGGTCCATGACTTCTACTCCAGCCCCATTTCAGGCTGCAGCTTTGGCCCTAGCCTGACATCAATTCTGGACCCTTCTCGGGCAAGGATTTCAACTCTATTACTTTGATACCATCCTCATCCTGGGCTATGACTTCAGCTCTGGCCTTTTGGACCAGGACATCAGCTCCAGCCCCTGCTTGGTTCTCTACTTTTTGTCTCTGGCCTAAAACCAGATTGTGATTTCAGCAGTAGCCTCTGCTTGGGATGTACCTTCGGCTCTGGCCCTATCTTGGGTCACAGCTTTGGCTCTGGCCTCTTACTGGAGCCATGACTTCAGCTCCAGCCTCTTTTCGGACAGTGATTTCATCTTTTTGCCCCACTTGTGCCACAGCTTTGTCTCTGGACCCATCTCAGGCTGTGACTGCGCCTCTGGTCTCTGCTTGGGCCACTGCTTCTGCTCCATCCCCTGTTCAGGCTGTGGCCTCTACTCTGGTGCCATATCAGGCTGCTACTTCAGCTCTGGGCCAGCACTGTTTTGCAGCGCTGGCTCCAGACCTGCCCAGGAGGTTGCTGTGGCTTCAGCTGATATTTGGACCACTTTTCAGCCCCAGTCCCATACTGGGCTGTGATGCAAAATGGACTCTATCCAAACTGTTGGTTCTGGCCTGGTATGGGGCAGCTTCTTCAGCTCCCCACCTTGGGCCATGACTTGGGCTCCAGTCCCATCATGGGCTGTAAGTTCTTCAGCTCTGGCCCCTATTTTGAGCCATGACATGAGCAGCAGCTGCATTCAGGCCTCACCTTCAGCTCTTGCTCATACCAGGACACAGCTTTGGCTCTTGCTCAATATTAGGTCACAACAGCTCTGCTACTCTCCTGTTTAGGAGGCTACTGTGGCTCCTGCCCCTGTCTCGGCCATGACTTTGGCTCCAGCTCCACCTGAGCTGCAATTTTGGGTGTGGCCCCATTTTCATCCGAGAAATTGGCTTTAGCCAAACTCACTGGGCTGTGATTTTTCAGCTCTGGCCCTATCTTGAGCTCCGACATCAGTGCTGGCCCCATTTGGGCCACATGTTTGGCTCCAGCCCATTTAGATTGTTCATTTGCATCTGGCCAAAATCTTGGTGCATGACTTTACATCTGGCCCCATCTCCAGGTGCAAATTCAGCCTCATCCCAACCATGGGTCATCATTCCAGCTCCAGCCTCTCCTTGGACTGCCATCTCAGGTCTAGCCTGATACTGGGTTGCTACTTTAACAACCAGCTTACTCTGCAACTTTGGCTAGGGCCTGATAGCAGGTCGTGACTTTGGATGCAGCCCCCTATCTCTCTGTGGCTTCATCTTCAGTTGCAGCTTTACCTCTGGCTCAATACTGGGCTGTGGCTTCAGCTGCTCACCTCAACACTCTTAGAGAGAATTACTTTTTAATAGTATTTACCAGAAGCATGGCACGTTACATCTTCAGGGCACTGAACATACAATGATTATTCCTCACAACATCCCTGTGAGGTAGGCATTAGATTGCAATTGCTATTTTGACACATGGACAGAGGCAGAAAAGTATGTAATCAATCCTGCACAATTAAGTTAATGAAGTTCAACCCACTTAAACATGGACAGGCCCTCAGTGATTTGACTGAAAAGGTAAAAGAGTGGGGCAGAGTCAGTTGCAACACTTAGGGTCCAACTCTGTTTCTTTCCCAAATCTTCCTGCAAAAAACCCATCTTTGTTAAGCAAGATACGCATGCAGAGATTTACTAGAAAGTGAGGTCTGTAATACAAACAGGAAAGAACCCACTTCAATTTAGCCTAAATTTGAACAAAACCAAGAGAGAAGTTTGCTTATCTAGTCCAATAGAGCAGTTTCACCTTTAGTTCTTTCACCATTTCAGTTATGAATAAGTATTTGTTTGATGTAAGAAAATCTAGAGTGAAATGCTGGTAGACTGTGATCACTATCTCAGGAAATTATGCTTATTTTAAGCTAAAAAGCAGCTGTTTTGCTGCTGGGGGATTCTTAAATAGAAACGGTGGGGTTTAACTAACTTTGCATGTATTTAAAAAGTTCTATTAGTATACCAATTATTTGAGTAAACTTCTCTCTTCTGGATTTTTTTTTTGTTGTTGGTATAGAGCTACAATGAACCATGAAATAGAACAGTTTTGTAAACTTTAACATAATAAAAAAAATCCTAGTTTTTAATATACAGTTATTGATTCATTTTAATAACTTTCTACTGTAAATCAACTTTAGAAAAAAATAGTATACTTGACAGTATGGCTGTTGTGATTAACTCATCTTCCTATAATTTTCAGTTGAGATTTCTGAAAAGATGCACTTTCCAAGAAAGGGCTGTAGCAGTCTCAATCTGTAAACTGTGACAGCTCAGCTGAAGTCCACGCAGCTATTATAAATTCACTCAGACCGAGTAGCTAATCCATTCGTTCCTTCATGTGCAGTATCACTGACAATGGTCTGTCTCCAAATTGAGAGATGATCATGATTAAGGAGGTGTGGGTCCACAAACTTTGAAATACAAAATATGTTTTCTTCCCCAGCAGAGCAATCTTCATTCTCAGTTATTGGAAGGTTCACTCGGATGGAAAAATGGCTGTGCACTAAGATGGAGGAGGAGTAAAGTAGTGGCTTTAGGAAGAAAGCATCTTCATTTTAACAACAAAAAAAAAGAGGGGGGGTAACTGTTGACAATAATACCACTGAATACGAACTTCTGAGATTCATTTTTCCTTCTATAAATTGAAATTTTGTCTCAATTGCTCTCTCCCAGGAAACTTTAGCCTTCATGAATATACAGTATTTTTTTTTATATCCACAGCGCAATTGTTGTCTCCAGACAAACAAAACAAAAATCAAAACCAAGAAAGCTCAGAAGTGCACTTTGTATCTCCTGCCTCAAAAAAAGTTAAAGTGCTAAGTTAGGTATCTCCAAAAATTAAGCATCTGTTAGTCCTTTATTTTCTTAAATGAAACTTTATCTTTGGTTTCTTGTATCTTCTCTGTAATTTTATCCTTTGTTTCCTCCATCTTCTCTGTAATTTTATCTTTCGTTTCCTCCATCTTCTCCGTAATTTTATCCTTTGTTTCCTCCATCCTATCTTGTAGATATTCCTTTACTGGTGGCGGTGTGGACATGTAACCACTCTTTCGCAGATATTTAACAGTGATGGATGTTCCTCCCAGAGTCACGGTATATCTGGCAGGAGTTGCAATCTTAAAGAAATCAAGGAATACACCAAATGAATAAAACAGGACGCCATTATCTAGCGGAAAGCGTTTTTAATACTAAGAATGTACCTCGGCTGGTGTCAGATACTAAAAATATCTATTTATTAAGAAACAAAACAATTTACGGTACATGCTCCAGAAATGCATACCTTTCACTTTAAGTATCCTTCTGACGAACCAGCACAGTCATTAGTCTTCAGTTTTAAAAAAACCTCCTCCCCATACAGCTTGTGGGAAGAGCATTAGTTATCTCAGAATGCAATTCCGAACAGCCAGTATGCGAGCACTGAGCTATATAAGCAAAGAGGAAATACTAATAGGATATGCTTTAAATTCTAAAATACACAGGAGTATATGTTTCTAACTTTTACGTCAAAAATTAGGACCTGCATATAGAAAGCCAGAGCTAAGAGAGACATTAACAAGTCAGCTAATCCAATATACAAGAACCAGGTTTGTTATTCTAGAAAGTTTAGACTATCTTTTTCTTTCAGAACTTCAAAGACTGACGTGCAATCTTCCCTTTGCAATTTATTCTAGTGCTTTCACATCTGCCAAATCTCACATCTATAATAAAATCTTTGTATTTAACAACATTTATTTATTGATCTCTTTCAGGCACAGGAGAATTGGCAGAGTCATGCTTTCACGTTTTGTTTAGGGGGAAAAAAATCCTTAAAATAACAGAGAAGCAGCACATCACATCTGGAAAGAAAACTGACGAGTGGCATTTGAAGTGAACACATTACTTTGTTTTTGCACAGTCTGACATATTTCTGGCTCCCTAAATACAGATTTAGCACATAAAACAGTAAATGAGACCCAAGCCTGAATGTAAGCAATTGATTCAAGTGGACAATGAAAGTACTTGACAATGGTGGAGAACTAAGTTAGGAAGACAAACTAATTCACCCTCTAAGATAATAAAAATAAAATAAAAAAAACACACACTTTTCTGAAAATCAAAGTATTTAAAATTTACTTCTTTATCCCCATTAATTATTTCAGGGATATAGAGGACTAGCTTAATTGTAATTAAATCTCAGAGGGAAGACAATCATCCTGCAGCAAAGAACTTATTTTAGAAATACAGAGAGATTCCTTAAAGGAACACAGAGCCCGTACCAACTTGCGTGTTACTATTCTTACTACAAAAATCAATGCTGAAATGTGTCTAACTACCAAAGAGAAAAAAGCAGTAATTTTTCCTGATCTAAACAAATAAGTACTATTTAACTAGACAAGATTTAGAGCTCATTTACAAACCATAAGAACACTTACTTTATACAACGCATACGCAGTTAGTGCATTTCCGCTCTGGGAATTTTTCAGGATGCCTACTATGCTGTCTGGCAAGCCAATCAACTCTAGGAATGGAACGACATTCACTCCTCTACCAAAGAGAAAAAAATTGAAAATGAATAGGATGGAACTTGAAACCTGAACAGTGATTTACAGCATCGTTGCCATTCATTATCACACAATCTTTGTTATTTGACAGCAAAATATTTTTTCATATAAGCAATACACTTATATTTTGGTACATACAGGCAAATTAATGAGTTCCCCCCCCCAAAATCCCACCAGGAGGCGACCCATTTATATTATCCCCGTTGTGCTGAGCAACTACAAACTTGCTTGTGTTCCAACTTACTATGTTTGGAGGTAAGTAGATATAATGGGTTCTAACACAGCTACTTAGGCTCCAAATGTGCAAGTTCTGATTTACCTAAAATACTTTTTTCCCCCTTGTGGAATTTCAGACTAATCTGAGCATGCTGCAGAAGTAGAGAATCCAGATTTCAGTGTCCTTCCTTCGCTTTTAAATAAAGCGAATGGAATGTGGCAAGAAGAAGCAAATGTTATACACAGAAGACTGCAGGGCTTTTGTGCTCATCTGCTCTACCTGGTTAATACAAGGCAGTGGGGCAGGTAGAGGGAGCTCTTAAAATAACTTCTTTCTATCTGAAAACCAGGGAAATTACGATAGCACCAAAGGAAGGGGAAAAAAAAAAGACAGTCCTTTACACTGTAATAGAAAGCTACATACAGTTATAGGTCTGACATCTGACTTTCCCCATATTTAGAAATTGTATTATTAGCATCACCATCCATTTCTATCTAATATTTTCAGCATTTTAAGTGTTCTTCTGTGCATGTGATCACTTAAGCATCAGGAACAGTATCAGGCAGTAATTTTCTAACAGTTACTAGAATTGACAACCAAAGGCCTACTTCCAGAGTAGTAAATGGAGATCTAGTAAGATCTGAAAGACTGCGTTAATCATGTTATTAAATAAACCACTATGGTTTGGTCTTGTGTCATGAGCAGTCATTCTGAAACTTATTGTTCCACTTTAAGAGAGCGCTAGTCCTGTAGTACGACAAATGAGAGTTTTGTTATGATTAGCTTATAGTTAAATATTTCAGTTGCTTCATCTGTCAAATAAGTATTTTAGCAGCTAACTTAAGTACTTGAAGAAAACTCAGTCCGAAATGTCTGGATGTGAGCATCAACCTGAATTCATCCAAAGCAAAATATTTTTAAATAGCTCCAGACCTTTATTCTTCCAACACGAGCTAAATTTAGAGTGACATTTGGATCTATAGCTCCTAGAAAGGGCAATTATGCCAGCTGGTTAGAGTAACTAAAACAAACACTTGTGTGGTAGGGCATTCTGTTGTCAAAGCCCCATCCTTGCCGCCACAAACTGTCATTGTTTCATGCTTTCTATTATTAAATATACAACACTAGCAATCCAAAGATAAACATTTACCTATATTTAGCAAACCATTTGCAGATAGACAATCCTCTTTCATCTCAGCTAATAGCTCATAGCTGATAGTTGTTTTTTTCTAATAAATGCTATTTTCCAAAACATTATCTGTTCCACACTATATCCAAAACTAACATTAGAAATATGTAATTTATCCTTTTTTTTTTTTTTTTTTTTTGCCACACAAATATTTAACTTCCCAGAAGTCTGGGCTACAGTACTAATTTTTTTTTTCAGTAGAGGGAAGGAAAGGCAGGAAAAAGAAATAAAAAAGGGAAAAGATGCATGCTTTGTGACGAGCTCAGAGTGAAGTAAAAGATTCCAAAGTCCAGTGACAGGAGAAGACTGGGGATGAAGGGAGAAGGAAGTGGTGAAAAGTCCTTTGAATCCAAAGACAAACGAAGAACAGGTCTACAAAGACTTATCTAACAACTCAGTCAGGATTCCAGATCTCTATCTTGTGAAAGGTTACTAACCATTTCACTGCTGTTTACATCCACACATATTTGGGGGAGATTTACGTTCCTCCAAATGTAACAAATGCACATCTGGTACACAGCAACCATTGCGTAACAGTGGGTACACAACACTCCCATGAATCCTATACACTTCCAGTATTAATCTTATGCTTCAGGTAGAAATGTAGCCTCATTTCCCTATCACATACAGAGGTGCTTTTTAACATGCACTAATAATGTACGTCCTTTCACCTGTGAAAGTCTGGGTCAATTCAACAGCAGGGTCGGGCACTGTGACAAAATATCAACTTACTTCATGGCTGCATAGTAAAAGGATCCAAACCACACAGTGGAAGTCAGAAGATGAACTGGAATCATGACTTTTCCATACTGTTTAAAAGTTTTCTTGAATCTTTGAACGAGACTAATTGATTTGTCTTGTAACGGATCAGGATCTGAAGTATCTGACTCTCCGGGGCTCTGCTTGGGTACTTTGCTAGGAGTGCCTGCTGGCTGTGATGAAAAAGCACTGTTCTTTGAGGCAAAGAGTGCTGCACCCGCATGAAGACATCGTTTAGGAGGGTCCAGTGCCAAAATCACTTTGCATCCCATGTTACATGACACCGATTGTCCTTTTAAGCACTGGAAGACACTAGTGCGAGGAAAAACCAAACACATCCCATGGGCCAGCTGAGAGGCAGCATGGAATACACTCCCTTGCATTTTGACGAAATGAGATTTCTGTAGAAAAGAAACAATAAGGAAATTGTGAGCAAATTACATTTCAATTACTTGATTACTCCAATGCTGCTTAATTCTGAAGTTTTAAATTTTTAAATTCTTCTATTTTAAAAAGCTTTATCTTGCTTTATAGAAACTGTTACCTTCTAGAACTAAGTAAATCATTTTAGATCTCACCTCTTCAACGTGTGGAACCAAAACATCCCCTTTATACCCCTCACAGCTAAAATGCTCATTCTGCTGTCTGAAAACCCTTTTAAAGATGTTTAGTGCTAACTACTGCTTTTATCTGTGTAATATGGCACAGTTGTTGAAAAGGTACCCTTGAAACTTCACTTTTAGGAACAACTGATAGTTCAGGTGATACTTCCAGCCTAAAGTATTACCTTACCAAAGTGCTTTGGTGATGGTAGGATGTTCTTAAAGAGATACTACACGCACTATAATTAAAATTAATTAATCATGCTATTGAACTACGAGTAAAAAATTAATAGTTAAAAATATAAAAAAAACAATGAAGTCTTAATAGTAACAAACCTGTCTGCAGCAGCCTGCCAATACATAAATATCAGGAACTGAGATGGTGCTGTTGGTTGTCATGAATAAAGAGGAATAAAAAAACCTGTAATCTCAAACATTACAATGCAAAGAGCATTTTAAAACTGCAGGTAACCCACGCAGCTTTATGATTTATCACGTACTCCTGAAAGTTCAGAAGAACCACTGAGAGGTTCCCCATAAACAAGACATGAATGAATTTTGTTTGGTATGTAAAGTAACTTGTAAACAGATTACTGAACAACTCTCATTCCCACCAAAGAAAAGTGCCACTAGTTGATTTTATGTAACTAATGCCAGCTAAGTCCCTTACGTTACAACTTGCAAATCTTCCCAATGCTTTTAGATTAACTACTGTAACAACTCTTAATGCAAACTAGAAATCATCCAAGTTTAAACCAACTCCCCTGTCATCTTCACATCTTCTTCCCCTTCACCTATTACAGTCTTTAGATATAGTTTAATCACATGTTTTGACAGTGAATTCATCTAGGCTGTTGAAAATGATCAATAACTCATAATATAAGCAGAGGTTTAAAAAAAAAGTCATACATACCCTTTATTACTTTTCAAATACACAACAAAAAAGGTATGATAAGGTTTGTATCTTCAAAGACTTGCTGCTCTTCCTCTAGTTCCCCACCTTTCAAATACGTGTCTCGAACATATTGACAACGCTGCCAAAACAGAAAAAAAGGCACATTCAGACAAATACAAAGTGGAGCCAGCTGACAGTAAGACTTTTGGTCAGTCTGAAACTGTGCTTAGACACCAGTGCAATTTTCGTTTTGGACACTGACAGCCCAGTGGTAGTTTCCTTTTTTTTCCTACACAACCTCAGTTCTTGAACCGTGAACTAGCGTTTCCTTCCAAGTCCAAATGCATCTCTGCAAGTTAGAAAAGGTTTAGATATGACAGAGCTTGCATTTAAGAGAATAAAAGAGATACTTCTCTTGGAAGTTTCCAAGAGATCTTACCGTTTTATAGGAACTTGCTTTATTTTACATATCTGACCACAGGAGTGGCTTTTGAAGTTGAGGATGACACTAATGCTAAGCAGCACTGGGAGCCTAGAGGAGGGCAGTGTTATATTCACAATGGATACAGCAGCATGCATGAAAGGCAAATTAATAAAATGACAAATTAATATAGCATACACCTTGTAAACTGACTTTAAAGAAATGAATAGTGTTAAAGTGGTGATGAGCACAGATGTTCAACTGTAGTAATTACTTTGCTCAGCACTGCAAACAACTCTTAAATGAGACAGACAACCTGAGGTGTACAATACATGTGTCTGGAGTTCCCAAAAATATGAAACCTTAGTTGTTTCATCCTTCCAAAACATGAGAAGCATACAGAGCGATCTGTCCTTTAAGATGGGATTAGTGAAAGGAAGCTCCCCGTATATCCTGTACCCTCAAGAGGCAGTAGAATAAAAAGCATGTCAGCCTCGGAATTGGAGGCATGATTTCATTCTTTAAGTACAATACTTTCCTCAAGGTAAAAATTAGTTACATGAGTTATGCAGTTGCCCCCGTAACTTTCGTTTTTCGAAGCCCCTCAACTCTATGAAAGGACAGTAACCCAAATGTTATCCACAACAGCACTGTATGACTTTGGAAATGTTATTTAATTCCATTGCATTTCATCCTTTGTTTTCCATACTATTGCATAATTACATGAGGCACAGAAAAGGAGGAAAGCTAAAAGCTTCAAATACCAAGGTGGAAAAGGTGGTAGTATATTGCAAGAAAATTGGACAAAGGGAAGGTATTTTAAAGCATACTAATTTTTCATTGGCTTTACCTTAAACATGTCACAATAAAAAAAAAAAAGGGGGGGGCAAAACCATGGAGATGCCTAAAGACAAATGCAGTTGTTCTCTGCTGTAAGAATCTCATGTGGTCAGTAACTGAATAGATGCTAGCGGGACAAACCATGAAATATCAAACACTCCTGGGATAAGGTCTCCCCAGAGCTGCCATGGTTCTGTCAGCTATTCAGTAGTATCTCCAGCTGGCAGTAAACTGAGCTGAAGAGATCTTGGCTGCTCAGGACACAGTCCTGGTTGAGATTCTTGGACATCCATTACCATTCTGAAGGCACGTCTGTCTCATGACACGTTACTAACAAGCCCTCTGACGTAAAGGGAGTGCTCCACTGGCCTCTTGAGCACAGTTCAGCTCCTCATTACAGTGCCAGAGGTTTTGCTTAATATGCTTTCATATTTCTGTTATAATTCAGCTCAGCTTCGGCACACAACTGCAGGAGCGTCCTGTCTCTTTATTTACACTATTAAATCTTTGTCTTCTGGGGATTACTAGAGTGTAAAGATTAGACTTGCTTTTGTTTCTGAGGGCAACATTAGTTCAGGATGGCACAGAGCTGGGCTGTGTGACTACCATGAATTCTTGGTTTTGGATATGTGCTAATATTTTAAGCGAAAAAGAAACAGGGATCACTGGAGAATGCACAAGTAACAAGCCAGGTCAATACAGGTATAGCAAAGAGAAGCTGGATGTCTGCTTCTAGAAAGAGAAATCATGGCAGAGATAACAGATGAAGCTTTCAATTAGGGTAATGTGTAAGAACAGTTATCCTTTTATAATTAAAAAGTTTAGAGGTACCAAAGAAGATAAAATGTGAGAATGGATGTGTATTTAAGATGGGAAAAGCTTTAATCTAAGATCTCTTTTGTAAAAGAAGTCAGAAAACATCTGAAGGAACTGAGGACACAGTATGCACAGACTATGCTGGTTTATTTTCCCAGTTCTACAAGAAACACTCTGGACACAACATGTAAATACAGATGAATCTGAAGTACTTGTTCTGTGAGTGTTTAGAAACAGAACATTATTATACCGCAGGAAGGTGCCCAGTGAAAATCCATGAGCTATTTACACTCCCAAGGTACCATTCTGTGAAATCAGAAAATAAATTTACACTCATTTTAGAGAAAAAAAAAAAAACCACAAAAAAATAAGCAAACTTTGAAGGCTGTGTGTTGTATATACAGAAGAATTTGGAAAGGACACAAACCACGTTTTCAGAAATCCTTTCCAGATCACATTTCAGATTGCATAGAATGCAAACGTACAGAGGTCTCGCTCAAACAGTTCAGTTACTAAGAAACCCTCTAGATTGTTTACTTTTTTCACTTCATATAATAATAATTAAAAAAATCTAAAAGTTGTTTTAAATTTGTTCAAGAATTTACTGACAACTTTTTAAACTAAAGGGAGCAAACTAAATCATGCTGAAATTTATTAAGATCTTGCTGAAAAATCATCACATCAAAACAAGCTCTTGTAGAGCTTTATAAACTCTGAACATTGAAAGTAGGTAAAGCAAGAGAACCTAATGCAACGAGTGTGTTGAAGGATAGACCTGAAATGCTAAAGAGAAGTCTGAGCAGCTGCTCTGCATCCAGTCAGTGTGACAGTGGCATCCCCGTTCTCCTGTATGTTGAAAGGCATTAGATCTCAAGCTTGCATACAATTGAGCATAACATAAAAGCATCAATGTTCTATCCCTAATTCTTCCAAAAGAATACTCAGCTGTTTGGGGTTGTTTTCTGCTCTTCAGAATTGTTTAACATCTGGAGTTACTCTACATTCCAACACTGAACTCTGTTCAGCATTGCGGTGCTGAACACGTAGGCTGAGTTCCTTCTTTCTGAAGTTTCGCTCTGCCCTCTACTGGATTTTTACAGAAGTACATCTCTTGTACCGCTAATAAAAATGTTCACCCAAGAGGGGTGAACCTGCTAGACCATCTATGTGCTCTCCAAACAAGAAAAAGCAAACAAACAAACCACCAAAAAACAGGCACACATCAAGGGGAGGAGAGATTATCTGCTTTTTAAACTGCTCTCTGATTTGAGGTTCTGTCCACTTGTCACTCAATAGACACGTCTGCAATAAACAAGTTAAGCTCTTAGAAGGTAACTAAACTTTAATCTAGGGATATGTGTCTATGTTAAAAATGTTAAAAAAAAACACTTTGTTCAAAGCAAGGATTTTCTCATCTGCATATTATTTTGCCTTTGCACATTACCTTTCACTTCAAGCTAACAACCAGATCTTGTTCTCCCTCCTTTCTATTTCACCCTAATATAACAGCTTCCCAAGCAACCCCAAATAGCCTCTTCCATCCTTGCATCTTTCGATGCATCATTCGTTCATCCCACTCAAAACACTGGTGGCTTTCTTTCAGGAGGGTTTTCAACCAGAGGGCCATCAGCATGCCGGGGCCTGGGGTGGGTGTGGGCAGGGCTGCCCAGCAGCAGGCAGCTCCTAAGCGACTCAAAGGCTCTGCTGAACACAATTCCCTTAAGCAAGCCTCATGTAGGAAGGTTTCTTGCAAGTCTATGAATTCCCTGAGGAAAAAAAAAAAAAAGGCAAAACTGAACTGAAGCTTGCTCAAGACCTCCTGTTATTTCTAATTTGGATTCCAGTAGTCAAGCTCATTTTGGGATTCATTATCTTTGCAATTACTCGCAACTTGACTGACATAAAATTTACATGACTTTTAAATTAAACAGCTCTTGGAGTTGCACACAAATATTTGGCTTGATTTTGAGAAGTCTAATGAAACAACTGGAAAGACACTGCAGGTACTGCGATCTCCACTGAAACAACTGGGACCAATCAAATAACATTCAGCCTTTTTGAAGGGACCATGCCAAAAGAGCTTAGGTATTCAAATACTTTAATTATAAAAGTCATTTATTAAGAATATGCTTAAACTTGGGTCTCAGCATCTCAGCCTTCTCCCTCATCCTGCATTGCGACTACCAAAACTGTTCCCTTTCTGGTCTCCATAAATGCTATTTTGCCACCTCAGATCCCTTCCCTCCCAAACCCAACTGCACTCAACAGTGCCAGCTGTAATGAAATTACCTAATAAAATCTGCACTAAACCAAACTCAGTCCCCTGTCTCCCACCCAAAAAACTTCAGGAGGAACAAAATCCACAATGGAAGGAAGCATCAGGTTCAAGACTTCTATTCTTTCACTGCACTTATTTCACATTTTCAAAACACTGAAAAGCTAACATTTTCTCCTAACAAAAAAAAAATAAAAATACAGAATGATCATCTCTCAGCAGAATTACTGTTGGCAGACATTCACTTCCAGCGTAAATCTTTTCTAAATATTCAGAGTAAGTGTTGAATTCTCTGTTGTGAATTCAAACTTGTCCATATGGGGAAATATGTGTCGTATCAGTCAGAAAGTCTTGAAAAATTATGTGTGAAGAGGCTGATCACAACATTTACAGAACACACACATGCTCAAAACCACATTCATCATCTAATTTTTAGTAAATGCTATTCCTCACATCCTTACACACAAGTGCAACCTGTTCTTATGAAAGAGTTATTACTTTTGTTAAGGCCGTGATAGCTGAATGGAATAGCTGAACAGATAAACTCTGCCACTACTCCATGGACTGCCTTAGGCAGCACCTTTAGCCTAGAGGACATGATCGATAATGCAACCAAAGGCAGGTAACCAACACAACGACACCATCTGCAAGGGTTTGAAAGAGCAGCAAACTCGCAGCACAACAACTTTACACCAGAAGGAACCCTGATGGGACGTCAGTAATAGGACCACCATGAAGATCTCGCTCAGTCTGAAGCAGCAGATGAAACATACTCAGAAGAGAAGCCCCAGCATGTGGTTCCGTTCAGGGCACCACAATAAGATTCCTGTGTACCAGGAGGAACCTTGCAGTCAGCCACGCTCCTTGTAGCATCCTGACTTCTCCCTTGCCCTTATAACACCAGAACCCAACCCACTGCTAGGACACGTGTCCTGAGGAATGAACATTAAGGGACAGACATTAACCACCTGCTATGTGGGAAAGGCAGATAGTAATGCCATCCTAAAAATTAGGAACTCATTTTTCTTCAACCTTAATGTCTAGGAAAAGATTTTATAAACCAGGAGTACAGAAGCTGGAATGTTAACAGAAATCACATCATCATTAACCAGAGGAAAAACAGCAGCTCGATCATTTTCATTTTCCAACTTTTCAGACAATCTGATTTAAATAGTAAGAACTGTCTGTTCATTCTCACCTACTTCCAGCACATACAATTCACTTTCTCAGGAAGTCATGCTAAAAACTGAAGTTACTATCCAACTTCATACCTTCCTGTTGACCAGTACTTTCATGTCTTATTAATTAGAAACCTGGGACTGCACAAACTAAGCAGGGCTGCAGACCTACTGCCACAGTAGAGTCAGTCATATATTTATTTTCATGAGCTCACTGTACTTTCATTTTTATAAGTTCACTGCAAACACTAATTCCAGGACTAAACCACTTTTCGAAGGTATCCTACAAAAATCTGCTAATGTTATTCAAGTGAAGCAACAACAAGCAAGTTAATTTCTCAGGCCCGTATGACCGCAGCTTTAAGACCAGATCCCAGGAACACGGACAACACTGAAGACATCTGTCTTGGAATGCTTTACATACAGCAGCAGGACTTCAACCACATCTAGGGCCCAGGCCTCTGTTCTTTCAGTGGTTTTATTCCATTCTTACTCTGGAAATCTTGCTGAGGTTGGATTTGCTTCAGTGTCTAATTTTCAAGATACATTCAGCTTCAGCAATCTGGGCTTACAGTGTATCAGCACCAACAACTACATTGGATCTTATTCCCAACCTGCAACACCAACTGCAAGGAAAGTTACAGCTCCCACTGCCAGTTTTACGGATGTTTTTCAACTCAGCATTCTTTCTACTTTTGCCATTGCCCCAGCTGTGTCCTCATGTCCAAGGCCAACACTGAAGTCAGAACACCATGCAGATCCAGAAAGGTGCTGAGATGCAACCAAGCCCATCTGAGATTCAGGGGGGACATCAAGAACTCCCACCTTGCAAGAGCAGACTTCAGTGTCCCAGTGATGCCTCTGAGCATGCACAGAGAACCAGGTCAGTTTATACGGAGATACCTACAACACCAGAATTACATGGATCCTTCTAAAAACCAAATTTGGGTCAAATCTTCTCTTACAAGCCCCTACAGTCTGAGAAGCAGATGCGTAGAAAGTCACACTAGACAAACCTTTTTTAACTTCCTACATTCCCTATATACTCTAACACAGCCTGAATTTGCCTACTCAGTTTTTGCCGTGTGCGAGCCATCTGATCATCCCACCCACCCGAATCCTCCAATGGTTTCTTTTTCTCCCTGACGGAAATGTTTCTCTGGCAGTGGCTGCAATTCCACAACACTGCCACAGAGGCCGGTCACCTCCCTTTTACCTCAAGCAGCCCTCGAACAGTGAAAGGAGACAAACACCTGCTGTCAGTTCCATAGGAGGAGAGGGGCGGTGGGGACACATTATCCTCAGTGCATGCATTTCCCACACAGAAGCAGCTGCAAGCGAAATCAGCCAGCGGCACAGACAGCAACGTGTGCTCCAAATTAAGAACTCGTTCCCTGTCTCTCGCTTACGTCGCAGAACCTCAGCAAATCTTCTGAAGTTTATACCTGTGACAGTAAGAACCTCTTGGGGTTTAGGTAAGTTCAGGAACACTGTTAGTTGAAGCTTAAGAATCTGTTTTGGCTCTTCTTAGTGCTGTGCAGTGACAGGAGAAGGGGTAATGGGCACAAACTGGAACACGGGCAATTCCATAGGAATATGAGGAAAAACTCCTTTACTGAGGGTGACGGAGCGCTGGCACAGCTGCTCTGAGAGGCTGTGGAGTCTCCTTCTCTGGAGATATTCAAGACCTGCCCTGTGCAACCTGCTGTAAGGAACTGCTTTAGCAGGGGGCTGGGCTGGGTGATGTCCAGAGGCCCCTTCCAGCCCCTACGATTCTGTGATGATTCACTTCCCGAGCTACTGTCCAACTTCATGCTTCCTCCTTTGGGTGAGCTTCAGGAGGCACTTCAGAAGCAGACATAAATGAGGCCAAATGGATAGTTTGTAACATCTGACGTACATCCACATTTGATTTAAACAAAAAAATTACTTTCCTGGTCTAACGGTCTTATCAAAAAGCCTTCTGACCTCTCAGTCTTAGACTCTGGATAACACCCAGCGTTAAGAACTGGACCACTAATGAGAACCATAACCGTAACCAGTTTCCCACAGGGTTCTGTCTTGTCTAGCTACCCACTGCCTCCTGTGCGTTGAGGCTCCCAGAGCCAGTCCAGATAGAGTAGAAGAAGAAAGGCTGAAGGCCCAAGACGAGCACGGAAACACAGTCTGACCAGTGAGCAGCTAAGAGGAGCACAAAGCAGACTTCTGAACTTTGAGACTGCCCTCCTGGGGGAGCCAGCCCGCAAGTGACTCACCAGAAAACGTCCGGAGAAGAACGCTTCTTAGGGAAGGGAGCCCTGGCGCAGCCACCCCAGGGAGCCGGCCCAGGCGCACCCCCCAGCAGCACGGCACCGCAGCAGCACAGCACCGCAGCAGCACGGCTGCCACAGACGGGCGGCCGACATTTTCCACGCCCGACAAGGCGGCGGCAGGGCGTGCACCAGAGCAGGCAGCACAGAGCCCCGAGACGGCCCTAAGCCCCCTCCGACCCCGCAGCCGCTCACCCGCTCCCCTGGACCGGGATCGCAGGGCCGGGGGCACAGCGCGCACCTGCCCGACAGCCGCGGGACTGCCGCCTCCTGGCGGCCGCCCCACCCTTCAGGACGGCCCAGGCGGCCGCACGGGGGGCTCCGAGGGAGCCGCGTCCCTCCTGCTCCCGGCGCCGGTCCCGCCCACCCGGCCCCATCGCGCGGGTACCTCGCGTCCGGGCCGCCGCTCCTCCTCACGGGCCGGGGACCGCGGGCACGCGCCGGGCGGCGGTTGACCAACGGCGGCTGCTGCCGTGCGCGCGCCGCTCACTCCACCGCCCCCTCCCACACGCGTCAGGGCAACGTGCAGCGCCGCCCGTCCCCACCATCACCTTGAGGCACGGCGCGGCCCCAGTGCGCACGCGCGGCGCCCCCACCTCCCGCGCGCGGCCTTCTGGGACTCGTAGTCCTTTCGCAGAGTGCGTCCGAGCGCCTGCGCAGTGCTGTCCGTTTGCCATCTTCCCTCCCTTCCCGGTCGTGACGTCTCCGCGGCGACAACGTCACTTCCGCAAACAGGATGGCGGAGGGCCGCGCTGGGTGAGAGCAGCGCGTCGCACCGCGGCCTGGTGGTGCGGGCGGGGCTGGGCGGGCGGCTGCGCTGGGAAGGCGGCCAGTACAGCCGCCGGGCGGGGGTCGCCCCCTTAGCGGGAAGCTGGTGGTGCCGCTGTTAAGGCCGCCTCGTTGGGGAGGGAGTGCGAGGCGGTGCG
>WBMW01003037.1:1181021-1263324 GCA_013396635.1 Penelope pileata
CGGGGAGCCCTCTTCTCCTAGGTAGCTGGGGACGGGGTGGGCGGTAACGGCCTTACGTTGCGCCATGGGAGGTTCAGGCTGGATGTTAGGAAGAATTTCTCCTCAGAGCAGTGATGCAGTGGCACAGGCTGCCCAGGGAGGTGGCGGAGTCACCGTCCCTGGAGGTGTTCAGGAGCCGTGTGGAGGTGGCACTGAGGGACACGGTCAGCGGGCGGGTGGGGATGGGTGACGGTTGGACTCAGTGATCATGGAGGGCTTTCCAACCCTAGCGATTCTGTGATTCAGAGACTCAAACACAAAGAATAAAGGTTTATCTACATGTGGTCATATTATAATGAGAGTACTTTGAAATTCTATGTGCTATTCTGCTGTGTTTGTGAAATGGCTATGCAAATTTGAAGTGTTTTTTGGTTGTTGTCTGTGGCACAGAGGGGTATGATATTTTTTATAATGTTGGTAGTATGATGGAAAATCATTACTGTAACCAAGAGCATGTTAAATTCAATACTAACAACAGATTTTTTTTTCTCTGTAGTTTTCTATTTTGATTGACAGATAAGGAAAACCTGTGAAACATGGCTGATTTAACCAAGACAGAAGAAAAGGAAGTAGAGAAGAGTTTGGATGAAGAAGCGGAGAAAACATCTCATACGTCAGAGGCAGATTCAGGTATCAATTTGGAAGGCAACAGCTCAGCTTCAGGTACAGCACACTCCACTGAAAGTGAGAAAGAGGTTCCTAGCGGTGACCAGGACAGCGGGCAGAAAAGGAAGATAGATGCTGAGGATGAACCTCCTAGGAAAGTGCAAGTGAGTATCGTTCGGTGGTGACTTGTGGGTGGCTTCCCCACGGCATAATGGATGCAGAAGTTATGTTGGACTTAATGGAAGAGAAAGAGGGACAGTAATTAGGATGTTACAGAGCCCCTTGATCTCAGTGTGTACTTGGTTTAATTCTAATATTATTGTGTCATCATCCTAGTGATGACAGTCTGGGGGTGTTGAGAGGATTTACTGTCATTAAACTAAGTCCTTATGTCTTGCACATTGAGTTATCGTGTGTGTTATTGTAGTTAATCTGTGCTTCAGAGTTTTTTCCCTGACATAATTTTTCCTTTCATTTCCTGTATAAGGTAGTATATCATTTAGAAAACTCTAGGAAGACCCATCCCCTTCAGTATGATTTGTTAGTAAGGTGAAACTCAGAAAGGTTTGCAGATACTTCCTTTTAGTTAGTAAGTTTGTTTGTTTGTATTGCTCTTACAAGAGCAATAGAAGATATTTGTCCTTTTAACTGGGAGGGTGAAAAGGGGAAGTGATGTTTTATATGACACCGTCTCTTATTGCATGTGGGCTTGTAGAAACTGATGCTGTAGTTCTGATCCAGTCTAATTTCCACATTTGGGAGTATTTATGTATACATTTAAAATGTTTTTGACCTAATCCTTTGTTTCTCTGTAATTTTTCCTGTGTGTTAATTCAAGCAGTCTGGGGAAATAATACCCTTTGTTGTGGTAGAAACATTACACCTTTCATCTCTTTGATGAAGTAGTTTTGGGTTCAGGTTTAGATGGACAAGAAATGCATTGTTTTTGCATAGCCTAAGGGTGTAGAGAAGTGATTACACTGGAAGCAGCTGCCAGCAATCTAGATGTTACTGCTGATGGCTGCTTTCAGTTTGTGGTTGCAGCAGCTGCTGGCCTTAATGGAATGAACATGTCTCACACATTCACAGCCAGCCTTTCTGATTGAAGTCCCCTTCAGTGGCTGTTCAAGAGGCCATCTGTGCTCTTCCTAAAAAAGACTAGAAAGGGTCAAAATATTTGTTAGTCTCAGTCAGCTGAGTGTGGTAATAAACAGATAAATAACGAGGCTGTGCTGTTCCAGACAGGTAAGTCTGTGTACGTGCTCAAGATTATCAGAATTATTTGAAACACTGAAGAACAAATGTAGCATATTAAAGTCTGTCAACCCTATTTTTTCCTTGAGCAATTGGTATTTCGGTGATAAGGTATCAGGATGTTGACTTCTGTAGTGGGTTACTGTTAGGATTGATTTTCATTGCAGTGTGTGAACTAGGAGTGACTTGAATTCTGTGGTATGTTTGTGGGTTTTGGCTGAGAATCCTTCAATCTTGTTTGTCCCGTTAGACGGTTTGGTGCCTCACAGAACTTGTGTTGGTTCTCAGTGTTCTGTTCTTTTATTTTATTCATAACTTGTTTTTTCACATGCTATGTGTGCAACAGAAGATTGTTTTCAAGGTGAAGAAGTGTTAGGAGCTATAGATGTAGCTCTGCAGTTATAGTATCTAGCTGTAGAATAGTTTTCAGTATCGTATTGAGCTTTATATTTTTGACTAGTTACAGTTAAGGCTAAACCAGAGCCATTTCTGTGGCTAGCTGATAAATGGGATACTGTCATCAAGTCATGACTCTCTTTCCTGCACCCTGGCTTGTTCGCAGCTCTGCTATGTGGTAACCCACTTACAGCTTTGCGTGAAATCAGCTAGTCAGCATTTTAGATAAATTGACAGTTCATGTGCATTTGTTAACTGTAAACACTGCATTTCTGAGACAGCATTTTTAAGGAAGATTAAGCCTAAAATAGTGCTCCTAAAGGAGGAGCATCCTTCTTTTCAGTCTCTGGTTTAAAGGAGATGAGACTGACTCTGGGTTAAGTGAAGGAAAGATGCTAGGCATCATCTGTCAGCAATTGTGAGGACCATCTGAAAATGGAATCAAATTTTTACTGGAGTTGTCTATGCCATAATTAAGTACCAATGTCAGTACCAGGACAGATAAGAAAAATGATTTTATTTAGATAATGATGGTGACCTTCGTAGTGTTACTTGTTTACTTCCTTAAATCTTTAAAGTGGGTGCATCTCTTTTGATTAAATGAAAAGAATAATAAAAAGAATTCACTACTTTAGTCTATTCCTTCCCTCATTTCTACAGCGTCCAGAAGGCCACGGGCAAGCTGTAGCTGCACATTATAATGAGCTTCAAGAAGTTGGGTTGGAAAAACGGAGCCAGAGTCGCATATTCTACCTCCGAAACTTTAATAACTGGACAAAGAGTGTCCTCATTGGTAAGTTTCCTTAATTGGTTGCTTAGACTTTAATGAAATGTGAATTATTTTTGTATCAAAAAGTAACTTTTCTGCTTTCTGATGTTGGTTATTACACTTTGTTGATACAATAATATTTTCAAGTGTAATAAAATATCTGTAGTTATTTCTATTTGTTTTTATTTTGAATCTTTATGGGGTGTTGGAGTGCCATAAAGATGCTGAAGTTCCAAGGATCAACTGACGTGAAAATTAGAAAAAGTTCATGCCAGACACCATTATTTTTCATATCATTTTAAAAGAGAGAGGGACAGCTTTGAATCACAAAGTGTCTGTTCTTGTTAGGTGGAGCTTTTCTTGTTATTTAAATCTATCTCAATCGATTTCTAAACTGTATTCTCAAAGCAGTCTGTCTTTAGGTCTAGATGAAGCAATTCTGCAGAAAACTTGAACACAAATATTTTCTGTAATACCCATAGTCAGCAATTTAAGAAGATGAAAAACTAGGGAATGTGATTTTTAAAGAAGCAGCAGCTCTTTTTTGTAAGGCAATATCTGTTATCCCACAGATTTGTTCCCTCACTTTGGAATTAAGCCTTCACATCTTCAAACAAGGAAAAGATTGATCAGCAGAGCATCACAAATTCATGGATAGGGAGCTATGCTAGGAGATGTTGTCACCGTTTGTCTTAACGTGCTGCTTTTTCTTATGTTCTGTCAGAGTAGTTAAAAACAATGTTTAGATTTACATAAAGCTGTTCCTGAAAGCTTCATTCAAGCCTTTCAGTCACGATTAATTTCATTAGCATGACATTACAGCAGTAGTACAAGAACATATTTTGTCTCTTGCTGTGAAGAGAAGTTGCTAGCATGTTGGTATGTTTTGCATAATATGCCAACATTTGCACAGAGAGAATCTAGACAGAGTGGAGTTAGAAAAGAGAATGAAATTGGTTTATGGTGGGTAAAAAGACAGCAAGCAAGTAGGTATTGTTATTGCAAGGCCTAGGAAAGACTGAGTGGGGAGCATTATACAAGTTTGTAATGCGATTGCATGAAAAAGTTGTCTGACATGTTTAATTAGCTTTTAATCTTCTGACTTTCTCACATTTAGGAATAACATCTACCTTCACTAATAGATAAAGAAAGGGAACTCTGTTCCCTCCTCACACGTGGGATGGTTGTTTAGTGAGGTACAGTTTTGCTTTTGTCTGCCAAGGAAGCAGTTCAGCACTCCAGTCACATTCCAGGCAAAGCACATTAAGTGTAGAAAATATTCATAATCTGTTCCATCGTCTTAAAAGTTTGTGGTTATTGCTTTCATTATTAGTAGTTTCTAGAAAAGGAAATTTAAGTCTGTAATGTTAAGGCTTACTTTGTAAGTTCTGACATGCTTTAAAATCCTCAAACCCTTTTGGTTGGTCCTCTGTGAATCTCTGTACAATAGAAGTGAACCACAGAGACCTGTGTAAGCGTTCTTTCTTTTGTTTCTCTAGGTGAATTTATAGACCGGGTACGACGGAAGAAGAGTGATATTACTGTTTTGGATCTGGGATGTGGCAAAGGTGGAGACTTACTGAAATGGAAAAAAGGCAGAATTAAAAAACTTGTCTGTACTGGTAAGAAGACACAATTACTTTCCAGGGAAAGTACGCTGCTGTTATAGGAAAAACAAGCATGTCTCCAGTCTTGTATTGTTTCCTTTTTTCAGTATGCTCAAGAGTGCAATGATGCTTTTTCTGTCAAAAAGGCTTTTTTTTGTCTAAACCTGAAGACATCTATTTGCTTGTCAGTGTAAACGTAAGAACCATTAATATTCTAAGAGCTTCCAGCTCAACTCTTAAATAAAAGCTAGTGTCAGTAAAGAAGCACGTTATTATCGCAGATTCTCTTAAGTGAAATGTAACACCGGAGAGAAGAATGGCATTTTGTATTTTGTCTTTTCTCCCCTGTCTAATCTTCTGTAGTATTTTTAGCTGTTCTGAAAACATGCATGCAAGACTTGCATTTAAAAAAAAAAAAAAAAACTGAACAAACCCCACAATGTTGTGACAAAAACTGGTCATAGATAGTCAGACTCAGAAAAGGGAAGAACTGAAAGCCGATTAGGTAATCTTTTGTTTAAATAGTTTGCTTGGATATTGGGAAGGGGATACCATCTTCCCTTCTCCCAAAAGCGGGTCAAGTATAATCAGAGGAGATGTTGATTGATTTCAAATCTAATAGACGCTAAAATTTCATACAACTCCTTCATTTGGAATTATTCTGGGTATTCTACATTTCACTGGTCTTTCTTGCCTTTCTTTTTTGGTTGACAGCCTTCAAATACAATGAATGAGTGTGCTTAGTAAGAGCTTATCTAAATTATAAATTGTGCATTGTTGGTTTTAAACTTTCTCCAAACTGTCATTATTCACTGAATCTCTGCCTCTGAAGGAAATAGCCTTAAAAAGACAAGAAGGAAAAAAAAATTGAGTCTATATCACAGATACTTACATTTCAACAGGTCGTGTGTTTGTAAGAAGGTAAAGAGCTTTCAGTACTGTTTGAAAAACCCCTTGGAGCTGTACTGTTTCAGCTAATTCAAACTAGACAATTAATGCTAGCAGCACTGAGTGTCAACCACCTAGTATCCTTTGCATGAAATTCTGAAGGCATTATTTGCACTTATGAGGATGGGAGCTTTCTAAAATCTTCTAGTTACAGCTTTTGTTTGCGATGAAGACAGAAAGTGAATGAAAGTTCTAATCTCAAATGCTTCCTGCAAATTCCTTCTCTACAATCTGGAAATAAACTTCACATCAGAATGTAACTGGAGATCAACTTTTATATCTAGTCTTATAGGTCTGCAGTGTTCAAGTAATCATTCCAGCTTTCTTGTCTGGGGAGAAGTTTACCCATTTATCTTTTTTATTTTTTTAAATCTCTCCATATAGATATTGCTGATATTTCTGTGCAGCAGTGCAAGCAGCGATATGAAGACATGAAAGCCCGATGTCGCTATAATGAGCACATATTTGATGCAGAATTTATACAAGCAGATAGTACCAAGGTACAGTTCTTACGCTTTACAATATGTTGGAGGTTTAACATTCTTTTGTTCAATGAATATAGGAGGTGATGGTAGTGCTGTAATACCTGGGAGTTGTTTTGTATTTTTAGGATCAGATTGTTGTGCTATCAAGAGAATTGACCATACAGGTTATTGTGAAGGTGCATAAAATACAGTTAAGTGTGTTTGCTTACTGCTTTACAGTGTAACATTCTTGAAGCTTGATTGTCTTTTCCAGATAATAAACCTGGTACTTTTGGTTTCTTTCACTTGTTGAAGAGAAGAGAATGAGCACTTATTTCTGGAATTCTGAGTGCCTTGGGATACTGAAAACTACCTTGATGAATGTGTCTTGATGCTGGAATGAATAAGGGGCATTCTGTGATTTGACTTGTAAATTTTGCTTATCCCAGTGTATTCTTCTAGCAGCATTTTAATTACTATAATATTTGTCTTCAAAACTTTTGAGATGGTGCAAATTTTGTAGATGGTGTGAAGGCGATATGGAATACATTGCTGTAGTTTAGGAGACAGTCTTGTACACAGCAATGCCTTTGCTTCCTGGAGATGGAGGCTGAGAGTGCCCTGCTGATACAGACTGAGAGAGCCTAGCTCTCAGGTTCCAGTGTACCTGTGGAAAGACTGAACTTGTTCTTTCTAGACTAGCAGGGAGAGTTGGTGGCTTGAATTCTTGATTGCTGCCCCTACTTTGGAGGAATACAGTCAGTTGCATGTTTCCAGGTCATCTCTTTTGGTTCAGAATGACAGTCCATGGAGGAGAGAGCCTTGGCCTTGAAACAAAGAGATAGCTTGACTTTGTTATCACAGCTTGCTCTTGTATGTACATGTATAATCTGTTGTACACTGTTGTACACTGTTTTATCTCTTCAGCTTTCTATCTCTATCATCTCCATTATACGTAGTTCAAAATCTCCCTCTTACAACTTACCTATTTCCACACCCTGCTTGTTTCCTCTATCCTTATAAGAATGCGAAGGGGGAGGAAACAGATAAAATTGCTATAAAAACAGACCTGAAGTGTCAGTTTGTCTTGCCATGTACACAAACAGGCATTGACAGTATGTGGCACGAACTGTTCTAGACTGGGAACAAGTAAGTGAATGAGAACTCCAGGAGAGAAAAACTTGGGTAAACTGTTATATATGAAATATTAAGTATGGAATGTGTATCGAAAATTCTCCCTGGAGAGAATGTTCATGCTGTTGTGTTACTGTGGTTGCTACTAGTACTGTAGACTGAAAAGCTGGAAAACTGCTGGAGTACATGGTCAAACTGTGGCAAGCTTTAACTTGACACATTTCAAGGGCTCCAGGTTCTCCGGAGTTACTGGTTACTTGGATTAAAGGGAGGTGTGTGGGTAGTTACATATGTACGTGCATTTTTGAAAACACAAACACAACTTTGTTGGCATGTAAATTGCCATGTTTAATACAACGCTACCTCCAATAATATATTTAATGGATATTTTCTTAGCGAGAGGAAGGTTGATTGTCATTACATGGACTTAGTAAACTGAAAATAAATTTTATTATGATGATTGTTTCCAGGTAAACTGTGAATGATTATAAACTTTCAGCAGTGAAATATCTCTGGAAACTTTTGGGTAAATGTAACCTTGGATTTTGGCCTTTCGGTTGTAGTGATGTAGTTACTTGATGAGATGAAGGGAATTTTAGGACATATCATGTTATCACAATAAAAAAAAAATAAGTTTTCTGTGTACCGGTGGGCATTTTCTTAATCTTATCTTCTCTATCTTGTTTTTGTTGAACTTGCGAAGGAGTGGATGTTGAAAGGAAAAACTTGAAAAAATTACAGGAGTAGCATATTTTGTTGGAAGATTTAAGTAAATCATGCTTTTTTGTGTAACTTTGTTCACAAGTTTTTTTTTTATAATTTCTTTTTCATTTCAGGATCTCCTGTCTTCCAAATACAGTGATCCAGATACACACTTTGACATTTGCAGCTGTCAATTCGTTTACCATTACTCATTTGAGACATATGAGCAGGCTGACATGATGCTTAAAAATGCTTGTGGGAACCTCGCTCCTGGAGGGTATTTCATTGGCACAACTCCAAATAGCTATGAGCTTATGTAAGTGCTTTTTTGTCGTATTAATGTTCCAAAAGTCTGTGGAGTATTGTCAAGTCATAGTTGTTCTGACGTTGCTCGAATACATTTGTACAAACAAAACCAGAATTTTTGCAACAGTGTTAGATTCTTGTCAGGAAAATCTCACTCATGAAATTAAAACAGGTGAATTTGTACTAATTCTTGTCTCTTGTACCCATGGCTCTTCTGGAGGAAGCGAGTATGGATCTTCATACATAAACCTTTGGTAGAGACTTAAATAGTGACAAAATAGCCACAGTCTGGAGGGTAACTGTCAGATTTTACTACAGTGGTTCCAAGAAGCCTGCCTTGACCCTGTAGACTGTGCTTGGGCTAAAGATAATTTTCTAGGTCCTTGATATGTTGTAGAGGAATTACAAACTTTTAAAATCTAGTACGCCTCTTCATTTCATTTTCATTGCTTTATTGGATTTGGGGTATGGAAAAGTACAGAGAATACTAAACACGATACAGGTAAAAAACACTTTGAGGTCTGTTGCGCATTGTTTTCTCTGTTAAATTAAAAACAGGTGAGTCAACTGCTGTTTGTTTTTCTCATTTTATAGAAAACGACTTGAAGCTTCAGAAACAAATTCGTTTGGGAATGACGTATACAGTGTAAAATTTGAAAAGAAGGGAGAGTATCCCTTATTTGGCTGCAAATATGACTTCCACTTAGAAGAAGTGGTTGATGTCCCTGAGTTCTTGGTTTATTTTCCGTTACTGGAAGAGTAAGTTAAATTCTGAATTATGCAATGAAAGCAGCAAAGCAGAATAAGCGTTTACTTAGCGTGTGTATTACTGCAAATCGTTTTGGCTTTCTTATTGTATTTTTTAGTTCTTTGTGTTTTGTTGTCACTATAAATGAAGAATATTCTTGCATTTCTATCCAAGACTGTAATCTGACATCTGTCCATTGCACTCAGCTGAAGGTGCTCTGGTCAGAAGCTGTGAAGACTTGTGTGAGGTCTTGCATAGGAATTTCTGCATCTGATGTGTTTGATCTTTCTCGTCTTCTCCAACCTTTGGATGTTCATAGATTTTTTCCTTCCTCTAAGGCATTTTCTGTGAGCGTGCATTTTGCTGTTACCTGCATGAATTTGGATGTGCCTTCCAGTAAATCTTCCTAGCCTGTCTTCTGAGATACAGACATATGTTTCCATGTTATTTTTTTTCCCTGCCATTCAAGCTCAATGTGCACATAAAACAATGTTGAGCTTTCCCTTCAAATCTATTTTCACCCACTTGATTTGCAGTTCTCTGTGAAGCATAGTAGCGTGTCACTGATGCCTGTACCTTCTGTATTGTATGACCACAGTGTAAATGTATAATTAAGATGTAAGACACTAAGTATACTAGATAAAGGATTCCTTGATATTTACATAATAGCTGATGTAGCAGGTACTGATTACTAACTTGTGTGCTGGGGGAAGAGACATTTTTCTGTTGAAATGTTTATGGTGACTTCTGCGTAGATTTTTGTTGTCCTAATTCAAAAAAAGAAAAGTACGCTTTGTGGTGATAGTGCAGTTATTTTCATCCAAATGAAGTTACTAAAAGAAATTCTAGCAAGATTGTAATCCTAGTGCATACCATAAGATGTCACTGTGGCTTAAAATAGTTCATTTGAAAATAAAACTACAACAATTTTGTGGTTCCTCTAATTAAGCTTCTTATTTTGACAGAATGGCAAAGAAGCATGGTATGAAGCTAGTTTACAAAATGACATTTCGGGAATTTTATGAAGAAAAAATCAAGAACGAGGAGCATAAGATGCTGCTAAGAAGAATGCAGGCCTTGGAGGTGAATCGTATAGAATCCTTTGAGTTGGAAGGGACCTTTGAAGGTCATCTGGTCCAACTCCCTTGTAATGAACAGGGACATCTACAGCTAGATCAGGTTGATCAGAGTCTGGTCCAGCCTGACCTTCAGTGTCTCCAGGGATGGGGTTTCCAGTCTGGGCAACTTGTTCAGGCAATTGAGCTGACTTGATCAGTTGCTGTTCTGAAGGAGGTTCTATCTATTTCATGTTTATAATGAGCTATATATGGGGCATAATTTTTATAGCTTACTTTGTCTGCCCTTCTTTTTAGACATGCAAGTGGATAAAAGCTAATTTCTAAATACTGAGTGTTAGATTTTCTGGAAAGCAGCAAATATCAGACCTGATCTGATCGGTGCTTTAATGGAGGGGTGTAAATTCAAGATACTTTTTATAAGTACTGACCTCCATTTTGGGCCACGTTGTTGTGAAACCTTTACTGATGTCAATAACGTATCATACTACCAAATTAATATTTTTTCGTATTTTTCTGTTTTTTCCAGCCGTATTCTACCTTTGCTGATTCCAAGCATGCTTCTGATAAACCTGATGATTACGAGCATGCTAAGGAGTTCATCAAAGATGGCAAGGCAAAGTTACCATTGGTGAGTACCTTCTCACCTCGCTGGAGCAAATGGTGTCTAAATTGAGGCCATGATTTTGCAGATGTTTCACAACGTCGTTTCAAGTGTAGTGAAATTGATGTGAATGTCTTTGTGTATGTGAAAAATCATAGAACTGCAGGGCTGAGGAGTTCATCTAATCTATAACCTTTGCTTAATGAGTCAAATTCAGCTACTGACTAAGAAACTTATAACAATGCAGAAGGGAAAGGATGTTTTGCCATTTCTGCTTGCATCTGTTCTAATTTGACTTCTCGAATTTGAAGGATTTTCTTACAATTTTGGATCTTCACACTGCCAATTTAAATCTCTAGTATTCTTCTTCTAATCCTCAGAGAGGACAGCTGAAAACTTCAGTAATAATATTGCATGTATTTAAAATTTAAAATATTAAGCATTTTTTTTTCTATTGCCTTTTTGGATGAAGAAGATCCAGCTCCTTTCTCAGCTGATTTTAATAAAGTTCTGTAAATGTTATTTCTTAAAATCTGCTCTTCCTGCATTTCTTGAGCAGAGTTACTAGAATTGAACTGGTTCTACTTCTGTTAAACTGCATCTGTTGCCCTCTTCCATGTGGGATATGATATTCTGTTCACATGTGGGAATGGAAAGACCCTTTCTTTGTGATGGTAACAGTTTTACCTTGTACAATATTTAGTCTGATATTCTGCCGTGTATTTTTCTGCACTTCTGTTTTGTCAACTTGATTTACGATTTCAGAAGTAAAAGAATGCTGAACCATCTTTAGTGGAGATAGTAGTAGATTTTAGATCAGTGGTCCAATTAAATATATATTTTTTGTCTAGTCCTGCCTTCTAAAGAACATGTTGCCTTTCTGAGCTTCCTGTCTTTTTTACATTTATCAATGGATTTTCTTTCTTTGATTGTCCTAACAGTACAGGACAATGTTGGAGTAATCTGTTGGATTCTATTTCTGCTATCTTTCTGGTTAGATAGTTTAGAAGCTGTGCTATGATTATGACTTTTCAGCCAGTTCTGTGTCTATGTTATGTGGTCTAGAGGGCATGATAGTGTCTGTAGTTCCTGAGAATGTTTCATAAGATGGAGGCAGAAGCCCTGATGGTGAGGTGACGCATCTTTTGTTTCTTTTTATGTTGTGGTGTTCTGGTTTAACCCAGCAGACAGCTAAACGCCACACAGGCATTCATTCACTCACCTCTGCAGTGGGATCGGGGAGAAGATTGAAAAGTGGAAGAACTCATGGGTTGAGATGAGGACAGTTTAATAAGAAAGGGGAAAAAAAAAAAACAGTAACAACAAAAAGAATAAACAAAGTAAGTGATGCACCGTGCAATTGCTTACCACCAGCTGACCAATGCCCAGCCAGTTCCGGAGCATCTGTAGCCAGACTAGCTGTTCAAAGTAGCATGTAGCTGTGTTTGTTTCTGCATCTGCCTCTGGGCAGTCAGGTTGTTTATAAACCTCTCAGAGGGTTTATTTAACGATCTCATATTCAGTAGTTTCTAACAAATGATGTTGGCCATTTTGGTCTGAACTTTAGGTATTTTTTATGGGTTGTGGCTCTTTGAGAGCACTAAAACTGAAGGCTGAGTAGTTTGGCTAGTATTTGTAGTTTTGGTTAAATATGCAGTTGCTGAGAGTGGGCATTCAACTTTATTGTGGTGCATGTAGCATGAGGCCAGTCAGCTTGACATTTTTCACTTAGGTTTTTCTTTTTTTTTTTTTAATCATTGGCTTATCTTCTGCTCATGGTTTCCGTATGTACTCCTTTTCCTGTATATATAAAAATCCTACATCGTGTGGGAGAAGAAACCTGCTCTCAACGTTTGAAATCCAAAAATTTCAAAAAGAAAATTGCCTCTTTTAAGAAACAAGCTTAAGAGAGTTTAAGAGCATGCGAGTAGCTGAGTCAGACCAAAGACCTCTTTTGCCTGATGCTCTTTAACAGTTGGCCAGTGGTTGTTGGCTGAGATTTACTGTAAGAAGAAAGAGTTTGAGTGAGATGTTACCTGAACATTTTTTTTTTTTAATGATTTTTTAAAAGATAAATTGTTTGATCAGAATTGGTTGGTGGGTAGCCTGTGGATTAAATAATGCTCCAAAGGAGGGGACACTAGAAAGGGATGGAGTATGCGGAGCAAAAAAAATCTTCTTCCTTGTTACCTCATACTACTTGATTGGTAGGGTAAATGGCAGCAGCTTTTTCCTTGAGTGTTTCTTCAGCTGCCATGTTTTCATCTGAAAGGCTGGACTAGAAGTAGGCTGCCAGGCAGATTTTTTTTTCTGCAACACATGATGTATGTTGGGAATTGATCTGCAGATAGTGCTTTTGTGGTCAGGTGGGAGGTGTTACGTGGAGGCCAGCAATATTCCTGGGGAAGATGGCAGTCCTGTGGCATAGGGCCTCTCCTTGTCTTCTGCAATGAGTGTTGGGCAGCTTGGGCTGGTGAGCAGCCAGGTCACACTGACATGCAGTGGTGGACTCGGTGTACCCCTGCATTGCAGAGGCACCCAGCCTGACAGATTGGTGGCCCATTCTGCTATATACCTATGTAATCTAGGTGTTCTCCCTTATCTGGGCTATCCCAGTTCCCCATCATCCTAGTTACTGGAGTTGTAAGTAACTGTGATCTTTGATAATGCTCACCTGGTGCCTACAAAGCCATCTAGTGTGAGTGGTTAGAAGTTGGCCTGTGAAAGATGGAATATCCTGGGTTAAATCGGTGTTTTGTTGTTTCCTCATTTTTTGTCTGAACTGTTTTTTGTATCCTCTTCTAGGGAACCCTGAGTAAATCTGAATGGGAAGCAACAAGTAAGTATTGTTTTGAGAACTCGGTGTTGATTGAATGACTGCTGTAGAAAGCACGTGAAATAGACAGACTGTCAATTGTGGAAGAGGATGCAAATCTTAAGATTTTGTGTTATTCAAATAGATTTTGTAGTGCAGACAGTTCAAAAAAATTGGCTGGGGAGGAATGCATAAAATAGGGTTAAGTTTTGCTTTATGTCATTTCTAACATGCAAACTTTCAGGCCAAAAACATTTTGGGGGTGCCTTGCTTAGAATGTATGGAAAGAGAATGTTAGTGTCAGTCCTCTAATACCAGTGAAATAGTCATTCAAACATGACACTTACGTGCACTTGGATGGATATTATACTGTTACCAGTTAACTGGAAAACAAACATCATTTGGGACATCTGTTCATCAAAGAAAATAAAGCTCTGGTTTGAGAAGACAAACTTAAGCTTTACTTTTTGCCTGTAGTGATTAATATGCTTCAGAAAGAAGCAATTAAAGTGTGGATGGTGAAGAGGTGTTTCAATGTTTTATAGAGGGAGTAGTCAATGCCTCAGACAGAAAAGGACACCATATTGTTAAATGTGATCTGAATTATGTAAGCATGTCTCATGAGAAACTTCTGACATCAGATTTTTTCTATGTTGAGTTTAATAAAGCACATTTAATGGATCAAAATTTCAAAGGATAAAAATTCTCTCTCCCAGAGAGAGTGTTTCTAAATCACTAACACAACAAATACAATGGTCTGCAAAAATGCGAATACTGGTTGGCTACAGTTACATGTAAGTTAGTAGCAAACAAAAATTGCTGTTCAATTAATGAATAAAAAAATCTTCAGATGTTTGCTTTTTAAAAGTATTGTCTCTAAAGGTGTGAATCATAAGGTAAACATTAATTAAAGCAATGTAAAAGTATTATGTAAGCTATGAATCTAATCAGGAGAAACTTCTTATCATCAGAAGTTCAATAATGACTGTATTTCCAAAGTTCTAGTTGTTCATTTGCTGTTTTTCTCCAGAGAGATTGAGAAACAGTTTCTTATGATGTAAAACATAAGCACAACTTGCTCATTACTTCAGTTTGCTTTATTGCTGAGGGATATGTGATAGGCTTGTCTTGAAAGATTTGCTATGTAGTAAGGCATCCATTAAAATAGAAGTTGAGTTTAAGCAGAAATACACTTATTTGGACTTATGGTCTCAAGAAAGTGGTTTAACGTACGTCTGAAGAACTTCTGACATAGCTGGCATTGATTAAATGCCAAATAAGTATTTTTCAAGTTGCTGGTGTGGACTTGCCCCTTTCTGGAGTGATACTGTTCTGCAGTTGAGAAAATGCCAGCTGGCATTTGTAGATATTTCTTTGTCCATGCTATTTTAAATGAGGAAAATTGAGAGATACGGAGTTATTCACCTTTTAATTGAAAGAGAGGTTGATCATTTAACCCCTAGTTGCCATCACTGCTTGTTTAAAGGAGTCTTTAAACTTAGTTGCATGCAATGTTTTATGCACCAAGGAATGTTAATTACGTGTAAAATGGCATAGAAATTTGAGCTGTACTCAAATTTCAGTAGTATCATTAACTGAAGCTACTGTTGCATCAACAATATCAGCAGTATTTAAAATATTTGCTTGTATGCATACTTGAAGCTCTGTGCTAAAAATACGTCTAAAACTGTGCTGGAATTTAATGCTGCAGTTAGTTGTTGGGGAAACCATGGCAGTTCTTATAGCATCAGCCATCTGTTAAGCACCTTAACACCTGCTTAAATTTTGAGAACTTACATGAGTTGGGGAGAAAGCTGAAACTTCAAATGCTTTGTTTTCTTTTCTAGGTATTTACTTGGTATTTGCCTTTGAGAAGCAACTGTGAAACTTCACATACTGGATTCAGCAAGAAGAGATCATATCCATGTGCAAGTTGGAGTGGTCAGAAATCCATTGTGGCAACTATTTTTTTTATTTTTATTTTTTAATTATCAGAAGCGTGCAGGACACTACCAAAAACGAGAGCAAGCTCATGATTCTGAGTTACGTTGCCTGTCTGTGACAGATGGACTTGTGTGTGTGTATATATAAGAAAGATTCCGAACCAGTCTTTTTAAGCATTTGTAAGCAATCTGCATGCTCTCAAAACTCATGTTTGAACTTTACGCAACTTCATGTTACAAAAAAAAATGTTTTGTTAGTAGGAGTATGTTTGTGGTTATCAGCCTGATCCTGCACTTTCTGAAGTTGATGGAAAATGTTAACTTCAGTGATGCAGAATGAGGGCCTAAATACTGTAATGCAAAGCTCATTTAATTCATAGTGAAATATATTCAGACATGTAGGGTACGTCTACATTGCATGCAGAGCTAAGTAGCAAACAATACCCAAGTCAGTTTGAGTACTTCTGTGCTGTGCTCCAGCCTGCAGTGTAAATCTACCTTAGTGGTATTCATGGTGTAGTTTACGTGATAAAGTTCCATGATGTTTTTGTTTTTTTACGTGCTTGCTGATATGTAGTGTCACTTCATGGTGCTTTCAAGATTAAACGAGTTTGTTCTGTACAAAGCTGCTCTGAAAGAACTGAATTTCTAAAGGTTTAAATCTTTACATTTTTCCAAGTATGACTATACAGTAATCAATAACAGCTGCTGATCTTAAATTACTGAACATTTTCTATTATATTAAAGACTGATTTTCTGGTAGTTTTAATGTTTCTTGAAACTTATTAGACAGATCTTAGGATGTTTGCTTGTTTCATAAAGTTCCAAATAGGCTCTGGAGAAGGACGAGCTATTAGTGGTGATGGGGATTTCTTTGCTGTCGTTAAGGCATGGTTATGTACTGGATCGTGAACTAAAAAGGAAACCTGTGTTACAGTTGAGGGTACTGGAAGTTCACTCTGGTAGCCATGGTTGCGTATGCGCACACACACCAGTCTGTGTGGATAATAATTCCAAAATTAGAGCCAAATATTCCGTTGGGAATATAAACTAATGGTATCAATAGGCAGAATGATAGCTAACTATTGTCCTACTTCCTGTCAGTCTTTTAGAGCTGGCTTAGGGATTTCTGGCATGGTGTTTGCTGTCAACATGCCAATAGCTACCCACTAGTGAGAGGGTGTTGGGTAACTTTTTTTCAAGCTTTTTGTCTCCCTTCTAAGGCTAAGAGTAGTTTTTTTTTTTTTTTGCTGCTGTTGGCTATTTTACCTTACACACAGATTAAATGATAGTGTTGATGGTACACAAGTATTTTTGCAAACGTATAGTGAACCTAGAAAAGAACATTCCTATTAAACATTCAAATTATTTGAGTTTGTAGTTATATCGCCTTGCCTCTGTAATTAGGTCATACTCTTTTCTCTGATTCTTGATTTTTAATTTTTTTTAACTTTCCAGAAGATTGCATATAACCTTCATCAAAGCAGTAGTATCACAGTCACTACTACTACTGAAATTAAGTAAAAAATAAAAATAAAAATCCTCTTTTGTGCTAGAAATGGTACGTAAGAAACTAGCTAAAAAGTGCCAACACTTTAGAAGTTCTGAAATGTTTCAATGAATTTCATGTGCATCAAAGTTGTTTTGTTAGACTTCTTATATCAAGTTTCATTTGAAAGTACCTAGTTATGCTATTTTTGGAAGAAATCAGTAATAAAAAGGGGAGAAATACAGTGGAGTGTCTTTCCTCTTTTAAGCAAATTTCAACATAATGGAAATTAAAATCATGGAATGGTTGAGATATGAAGGGGGAGTGCTAGAAGTTCTGTGATCCAACCCCCTACTCAGTCAGAGTCACCTATAGCTGGTTGCCTAAGACTATGTCCTAGGCAGCTTTTAAGTATCTCCAAGGATGGAGACTCCACAACCTCTGTGTGCAAGCTGTTCTACTGCTCAGTCACCCACACAGTAAAGAAGTGTTTGCTGATGTTTAGATGGTACCTCCCGTTTCAGTTTTTGCCATTTGTCACCACTCATCTTACACATTAGCCACCTTTGTAGCACGGGTATGCTGCTGGCCTGTGTTCAATTCAGGGTCCACCAGAACTCCCAGTTCCTTTTCTGCAAAAGCAAAGCTCCCTTCCAGCTGGCTGGCCTGCAATGTGTACTGGTCCCTGGGGTTGTTCTTCACAAGGTGCAAGGACGTAGCACTTACTGAATTGCATGAGTTTCCTGTCAGCCTGTTTCTCCAGCATGTTGAGCTCACTCTGGAAAGCCACAGAACCCTCTGGTGTATCAGCCACTCAAGGATCATGCCATCAGCAAACATGCTGAGGTTGTATTGTTCCCCATCCAGATCGTTAATGAAGATGTTGGACACTGCTGGACACAGTATTGACCGCTTGAGTAGTCTGCTAGTTACTGGCTCTCAACTAAACTTTGCACCACAGATCGCCATGCTCTGGGACTGGCTGTTCAGCTGGTTTTCAGTCCACCTCACTGTCTGCTTGTCCAGCCCATACTTCATCAGCTTTTTGTATGAGGATCTTAGGGGAGACAGTGTCAAAGGCCTTCCTGAACTCTAGGTACGAAATATCCACTACTCCCCCCTCGTCTACCAGGCCAGTCATTTCATTGTTATCAAGTTGGTCAAGCGTGACTTCCTTTTGGTAAATCTGTGCTGACTGCTGGTAATTTTCTTGTCCTTCATGTGCCTGGAATTGATTTCCAGGGTTAGCTGCTCCCTTGCCTTTCCAAGGATTGAGGTGAGGCTGATTGACCTCTAGTTCCCTAGGTCCTGCTTCTTGATAGGAGTGCCACCAGCTTTCACCAGTCCTCAGAATGTCCGTCATACCTGTCTGCTCTTTAGTCTTTACCCATAAGCTCTCGGTTGGCTCATTGTGCATCCTGAGGCAGAGCTCCATGCACTCCAGCTGTGCTCTTATGCACATGACAACTTTACTACCTCACCTCGTCCTCCTGGCCCATCTTTTCTGAAAGGCTTGTATCCCTCTCCTGCATCACTCCAGTTGTGTGAGCCATCTTGGACATTGAGAGCTGTGTTGGAACCCATGTGGTTGGTTCAACGTGTGGTTGGTATGGAGAGCCAGCATAGATTACTTAGATTAAATACATTCCTTGCCTCAGGAAAAGCCTCAATTCTCCATAAATTGGATGTATGAAAATCCCATTTTAGCAAATTGCTCAGTATGTTCAAGACTACAGTGCTTTATATGTATAATATATGTTGTGTTATATGTTGTGTTATAGTATAACGTATTGATAGAAAGGCAAACATCAGCACTTTCTATTTAAGGTGGATTTGGTGCTCATGAAAGATGTTTGATGAGGTAAGGATGGACGACTTGTGTAACAAACAGGTACAGTGGCTGTTGGTCCTAACATTTTTTCACTTTTGAAAGAAGCAGTTACAGATTTTGCTTGTGTGTCCTGCGGCTGAGGTTATGTGGCAATGAAGTCACCCAAGCAATGTTAATATAGGTAATTGTTCCTTGTGGGTCTTAGGATATTCTTCAACTTTACAGAAAAAGGTTGGGAAGGCCCTGGCACAGGCTGCCCACAGAAGCTGGGAGTGCCCCATCCCTGGAGGTGCTCAAGGCCAGGTTGGGTGACCTTGGCAGCCAGCCATGACCCCCATGGCAGGGGGTGGGGCTGGGTGGGCTTTAAGGTCCCTTCCCACCCAAGGCCTTCTGTGATTCTACCGTCCTGTGAAAAAAATCAGACATTAAACGGTGTATTTGTGCAGGAAGTATATCATGCTTCAGTTGATTAATATTGTATCAATGCTGTATTGTATGGTTTGCTTTTGTGAATTACAGACCAATGTGGTAAAAATTGCTACAGAGCACTTAAGTGTGTGCTGTGTTTTGTACTTAAGCTTAATCAAGTGCTTAAGGAGGCTTGCTGCCTGCTAGAATCTACTTGATTGATTTAGGAAGATATCCTTTCTGCAAATCTGACATGTACTCCTGCTGCAATGTTTGAATAGTTTAATTTACATAATGAACACCTCCGTCCTTTGACTAGAAGTGTTTTTCTTTTGAGTCATATTCCATTTAATAAAGTGCTCTCCTAATATGTATTTTTATTGAAAAGTGTAATTATATGCTGTCTTGTAATTGCTAAATTGTTTGTAAAGACTTTGAAAACAGTTAATTTAGGAAACACTGAGCTAGATAGCAATAAATTTAAAACATCAGCAGAGTAATCAGGGGCTGATGATGAATCCACTTTTGCAAGCCACTTATTGCCAAAGTAGTAGTGCTTCTGGGGGGAGAAATGGCTTGTCTAAAATCAAGCGGGATTAATAGTTGTCTTGTAATGTCAGTCCCCAGCGTTCACTGTCTGCTACAAATGAGAGCCTCTGTCGGTAAGGAAGTGAGGAACTGTCTGTATTGTTACTCATGAATGCAAGTAAGTGTCCTGATTTTTCAGAAATGCAAAGCACAAAAATCAGGTCATTTAAGTGCCACAAGACACGGAGACAATGGTTCAAGTGGTTTTTGAACAAGAAACCTCAGACGAGATTTAAAGAAAAACGTCTGAAATCTGAATCCTTGTGCTGATGACATTATAAATACTTCGTGCTGAAATAAAACTTGTTAACATAGTTTAGTTTTTTTGCAGCTTCAGTGTGTAGAATTTGACATAGATGTGCTGGTGAAATGGCTTTCCCTTAACCTCCTTTGTAGGATACCATCACTGTCACAGACTTATGTTTATGTGCTGCCTTGAATGTTTCTATTAGAGAGCAGGTGCAAGACAGAACAAAGCTAACTTGATAAATAAGGTTTTGATAGATTAAAGGTTTTCTGATGGTGCATAAATGCCATCTAGATGGAAGCTATTATCTTTTCTTCATTTTATTAAAGCTGATTCTCAAAATTGTTGCCTTTCTATTTGCTTTAATATATCTCCCAGCAACCCAGATTTGCTTTCAGGACAGGGTATTTGAATATGTAATGTCTGACTGATCTGCGCTGTTAACAACTGAAACCCAAGGAAGGAATTATCTTTTAGTTAATAGGCCACATTGTTTCAATAGACAGCTTCATAAGAGTCCTGCACTGTCTTAGTCTTATGGTCTTGTCTGAACTCACAGAAGTTGTGTTTCTGATGCAGTCTGATAGGAGAGGAGTGTTTTTGCTCACCTTTCATTATGTACTAATGTCAGTTAAACTGGAAATTTACTGCACATACTTTGCAGTAGAATTAACATCTCTGCAGGGTTCAGAGTAATGATGTTCACATTTTCTGGAGAGAGGGTTCCTCACTCCCACCCATGTGCTTGGCTCTTCTTAATTTTTCAGTCTTTTTCATAGTCTTGGAATGAGACTGACCAGCTGATGACTTACAGGCTCCCAGCCATAACAGCTTCTTTGTACTTTGTCTAATTCGACGGTGATAGAATTGCTCTGACTTTAGTCACGAGAATAGTTTTTGTTTGCTGGCTAAAAACTTTCCAAAAACCCACATGAAATAATAAATGCATAGTCTTGTTTTATATAAAAAACGCAGATTTGAAACCTCTAATTTTTATAGTCCAAGGAATCTGCTCTGTGTGGTAGTAATTTTCAGGTAGCAGAATTATTCTGATTTGTTTGGTCGGGGAAGTCAGTTCCCTTGCTTTTGACACCTGTCAGAGTATATCTGTGCAACAGACAGCTGGAACTGAAGCCTGCTGCCTTATACGAGAGCTGTGAGTAAGCTGAACAATAATTACAGGGTTGGAAATTGCTGGCTTTCTTGCATAAATCATAAAAGATTAAATTAAACATTTCTACATCTAGAAGCAAATCACTGCTTCCTCTGAGCAACAGCCTCGAGAGAACATCAGGCTGCCTTATAAATGTGCAGGGCTCCCTGCACCTCAAAGGGGCTCATGGTCCTCTTAGAAACCGGGGACCAGGGCTGCATACTCTGAATCTGGCTCTACAGGAACGTTTTGGGCAAAAACACGGAACCCCTAACCATGATAACTAAGGGGCTGGTTGTGTAATATAACAGCTTCTCTAATGACTTTTTGAGGTGAAGCTTGTGTAAAATGGAACACAATGTGAAAGGAGGGTAGAGTCAGTTGTAAGGCTGCCCTGAAGACATCCCCATCAGTGATGTAGTTACTTTTACTTTTGTCGTTTTCCCTGTGGGTTGTCTTGCTTGTTAGTGGTTGTCACGATCCGATGTTGGATTGGATATTTTATCGTGACCTTTGCTCTTATTCTCAGGAACGGACTTAAGACTCAAAACGGAGTCAAGTGGTGAACCACTTTATTTGCCCAACAACAAGTTTGCATAGAAGGAGAGAACGGGAAGAAGAAGAGGGAGGGAGTTAGTTGCTGTAGCTACTGCTGTGGTGTCCATCAATCCAACTGCGTGCTGGCCTCACCTTTTCTAGAGTCGACCTATTGCATTGTCAGTGAGTTCTTGGAACCGCTTTGCCACTCGGTGGTGGGGGAACCACCCCCACTCAGTGGTGGGCACATGGCCAGTACCATCACCAGGGGATCTGGAAGGTTCCAGAAGGGTCTGAGCCCCCATAAGATGTTGTCCTTCACTTGACCCTGGCCCTGGACGCATGCGCAGAGAACTAAGGCTATGCAGCTTGTTCTGGTTCCTCACACGTATCTCTGAGCTAACAGGCTGTAGATTTCTGATGGGTGGAACTTAGCTCAGTTGTCGTAGTGGTTTTCTGCCGTCAGTGTTGACACACATTTACATATTTTTTCCAGTCTCTTACAGTGGTGTGATAACACTTGCATATTAGATGCTGTTCAGAAATGAGAAAGAACAGTTTCTACTCTGAAGAACAGTCTTTAAATCAGAAGACAATGGTTTTCTAAGCTCCCTACCTCAGAGGACATTTACCTTCAATAGTACTGTGGGTTTGTACCTGAATAGAGATGAATTGGTGTTTTATTGTAATTTTGTAATAATATTTTGGCCACTCAGAGCAAAACAGCAATATTTTATAGTATGTTAGTATTTAAGAATAGTGACAATGAGTATATTAAAAGCTGGTACTTTATCATCATTCTTGCCACCACATAACCACATAATTACCCAAGAGCCTATTACAACAGAAAATATAAGGTGCATTAGCCCTTGAGATGAGGGTTTTAAATACCAGGGCAGCACAACATCTGAGATAAAAGATGGGGAGGAGGCAGTGAGACCTGGCCAAAGGGTTTTGAGACTTCTTGGGACACTTAATAGATGCAATAACCTGTTTATTTGTGGGAAATAATTATTTATATAAAGTGCATAACACATACGCTTTGACATCTTTGAAATGTTTTTATTGCCATACTTTCGTTCCTGTCAGGGTACAAATTATAAAATCACTTATTATTTTATTAAGTGAATCTGCTGGTGGAGATTGGGTTACTGTCTTACTAAGCACTAGCAAAGTATTAGAAAAAAAAGGGACAAAAGGCAAGTTTTATGTTTTTCCATTTCAGAGGAAAAGAAAATTGTTTTTCTTTCTGTTGATTCCTAAGGTAAATGGAAATGAAATGTCCAATTTGGCTGCTATCTTCATTGTTTTCATATGCCAAGCAAAATTGCATTTCTGAGGAGCGAAGGGAAGAGAGAGAAGGATGTTCTGCTAAGAGAAGTCCATCAGTCCTGCAGCAATGTGCCCTGTCATTCTCACAGCATAATTTAGGAACCTCAAGATGAATCAATGGAGTTTGTATTACAGATTAATCACCTTTGAAAGACCAGCTAAAATGTTCTTTCTTCAGCTGGCTTTTACCTACAGCCAGCCTGACAGAACCAGGGCTGTAACTACCTTCTTTCATTCTGACATGACTTGTACAGTACGTTTTTAAATCTCAGTCATCATTCCAATTGTCAGTTTGTGCTATTTCTAAAGATGTCTTAGACACATTAACCAAGAGCATCTACAGTGTAATGAGCACATGAGTCATGACTGGAGCTTGCTGTACAATTTTTTGGCTTGGCTGCTAGTTCTATTGTTTTTTGATTTTAAAATGCTTTGTACAGAGTAGGGCAGCACAACTTACAATGAACAAAAGAGCATATGAAAGGATTTTTTTTTTTGAATTTAATGTATTTTCTTTTCCCCCTGTTGTTGTCTACTGTGCTATCAAATGCTGCGCTGAAAGAGAGGGCATTTTCATGTTTCCTATGGGAACTGATCAGCTGAATTGTTGTAATTGAGACTTATATGGAGATTATTGTGGGTACAAGAACACTGATTAGTCTAATATCTTATTCAATTTTGCAGAATTTTCATGTCTATTCCTTGAAACAGAATGGGGAAAGAGAGAGGGTGGTGGAGAAAGAATATTCACACAAAGAGCAGCACCTGGCTCACCTGCCTGCTTTCCCTTTGGCTGCAGAGGCATCTGTGAGTCTTTTTCTGTGCTGGTGCAGAAGGTGTTGGTCAAAAAGTAGCAGTGAGTTGTGAAAACAGCAAATATAGGCAAGAAAAGTAGAACCTGGCTTTCTAGCATAGGGTGTTTATACCAGGCTCCTATGCTTTTGCAGAGAGGCAGGTAATTTTTGCCCAGTATCAGAAAGAACACTAGTGCTCTGTCTGAATGTGTCTGAATAAATGTAGGAGAAGAGATGAAATGTGCATATTACTCACCGTAGCCGTTTTTTTTTTTTTGTCCTGCTTTACTGTGAATCCCAAACGTCTCTTTATGGATTTATTTGCCTCCATCTGGTTTTAAAGGGCTGAAATAGAAAGGAAATTAATTTCAAAATAAACACGACCCATCTATTAACAACAATCTGCAGCAGTTCAGCCCTCTTAGAACATGTTTGGATATATATTCTTCTGATGCATTGATGTCATAATGTTTATGAATAGTTAAAAAATAACTATTTTGCTTTACTCTGCCTATATCTAGGCCTGTTTATTTCTTCATGTCATTTTGGTGAGACAAGTCATCTCATCCTTCCTGGGTGGCTTTTCTTGGCAGAACTGGTGACTAATAAATCTAATTAGAACAAATAAGTCTAATAAGACCAATAAGAATAATAAGGGACTAATAAGTCACCCTGTGAGGAACGTCAGCCGTCACACACAAGTGCAACACTTCCCTTGGAGAAGATGGAGCAGGAGACAAGTCCATTAGTCCAGAGATCTAATATGGTTTTCTGAGTTGAGAAAACTCCTTTTTCTCCCACTGATGCACCACAGTAGGAAGGTTGCAGTTTCATGTGCCTGGCAGGACTTTGCATCATAAACACTGATTAGTTATGAAAAATCTCAAGCATTTCATTCTTCCTGTGGAAAGTAAGTGTGGGAAAAATTAAGGCAGTTGTCATGAGTTCATTATGATCATCTGATCACTTGTGGAACAGGAGGCATGTTAGGTAGTTTTGGCATTGGTCTTTTGTCCAATGACTAATCCCAGCCTAGAAGTCAAAATATTCTGCAGATGTGAGCACTATGAGTCTTTTACATGTTGATATAAACATTAAAAAACACATTATTGCAGCGCACATTTATGTTTTCATCTGCTATTTTGTGTAGTTCCATCAAAATCAGACCTAGCATGGGATAGATAATGAAGGAATAATAAGTGACTGAGATTGGCTGCTATCGCATTTTGGGCTGTTAAAGCCTCTCTACTACTCATTACTGCCCAGGAAATATCTCTTGCTTCAATTAGTGCAGCATAATTATATACCAACTGTGGTGATATTTTTTTTTCTGCAGGGAGCAGTGGCCCTGCAACATATATTGCAGCCTTTGTCAAATATGATCAGAATAAAGAAACAATCTTAACTGCAAAAGTCAAAGGCACATTGCTCTTGTTCTCTTAGTGAATAAAGGCAAAAAGTAGTTCATAATTACAGACACATTTTGCAATTTTTATCACAACAGGTGAGCGTGTAGGCTGTTACATTAATGAGAGGATGTACGTGAAATAAGAGGTGCTATTCAGTGTGCTTGAAGATTTGGTTATAAAGAGACTAAACCTCTGTTAAGAAAGCTGTATAGTATTAAGGACACCTATGGTTCTGAGTGTTTTTCGTATCAAAAGTCCTCATATGCCTCACAAAGGTTGGAATAGCTTTACCAGGAAATGCAAGTAGCCCAAGTGTGTAGGGTGGCATCCAGCTGCACAAGAATGTGAAGCAATGACGTGTAAAGACAGTACCCATGGGAATTGTACAAAGCTTACTGTTGTCCCTTCACTTAGAAAGAATCATTGTGGAGAGTGCAGAGGAGTTGCTATTTTTTTTGCATTCATTACTTCCGTGTTAAGACTGTGTCATTCCCACGTGAGAAGTTGGTTACCTCAGCTGACAGCCTTACAATGAAAGCCACATTGTCTTGCAGAGCCTTCACTTCTCTCAACAGATGTAAGACAAGTTAGCTGACCTCTATTTTTGCCTTATCTTCAGAGTAAGTCCTCAGTTACCATACAGAGGTAGAAACCGCATTGTAAGGGGATAGTTGAAGCCATCATCAGGATCTTTGCTGATGATGTAGGAAATCAGTTTTTCCATGTAAAAAGATCCAGTATATTAACTGGACTTCAACCCGAGTTTTTGGTAAGTAAACTGGTAAAGGATCAGTATCCAAATCAGTAAAGGACAACCCAGAAGAAAGCTCTTCTTCCTATTTTTCTAGTTCAGAGGAACAACACTTCCAAGGTAAGTCCTACACTGCCAGAATCCTTACATTGAACAAGTCCTCTTTATTCATAAAAGAGGCTGAGGATGTCCTGTTGCCTTGGCAAGAGTAGTAGTAATCAAATACGAATTGCTTCTTCCAGTCTTAAATATCTTCCAAGACAATACTTTAATAGAAAGCTTCCTGCTGGCTCTTTTTCAGGTACTTTTGCACATCTGATTGTTCCCTCTGTGTTTGCTGTGTGTTTCTGCCTCAGAGGAGACATGCAACTGCAATCCATATCTGTCTGCATATCATCACAGCCAAACTCTGTGAACAGACTGGATTTGTGCAGAGCACTTTTAACTGGCCCCTTGTTTAACCTAAATGAAAAGCACTTCTTTTGATGCAACGTCCATCCACCAAGAAATTTCTTTCAAACATTGCACAAATGTTCTCTAAGTCTGTATCACTCTTTGCTCAATTGTAGGAAAAAATGTTGGAAAACTATCATGGACAAGGTAAAGGTAGCTGTCTTTGCTTCTTCGTATTTTAATCTCTGGATTAACGTGATAAAATCTAATCATTTTGATTTTTCTTAAATGTGGAAATGCAGTGTCTAGGCTTGTATTAAGGTATTTTCCAAGCACAATGCTGTAATGTGATAAGTATTCTAAATAATTTTTCTATAATCCCTTTTCTTCGTATGTTGAACATTGAGAGCATCAGCTAACTATTAGAAAAGTTAGCTTAATTACCCAGTGGGCTTACAATCAGTGTGTTTGCCAAACATAATAGATGGAGAGCACAAATATTAACTGGCAAAGCCAGTACCGTCAAAGTAAGTCTACAGCAGTAAGAAAGAAACCAAGTAGGGAAGTGCCTGTACTGGGCCTGGCTGGGATGAAGTAAATTTTCTTCATACTGGTCCACGTAGTGTGGTGCTGTGCATACGTGGCTAAAAGAGTGTTGATAACACATCAGCATCTTGGCTGTTGCTGAGTGGTTCTTGCACAGCCCTGAGGCTTTCTCTCCAACATCCTCTTGCCCTAAAGGCTGGTGTTGTCCAAGAGGTGGGAGGGAAGCACATCTGGGACAGGTGACCCAGCTGACCAAAGGGGTATTCTATACCGTACAGTGTTGTGCTCAGGAGTCAAAGCTGAGGAAAAGTCTGAAGATGTGGGGGCATGGATGGCTATGGTGTTTACGTTCCCAAATAGTTGTAATGTGTGCTGAGGGCCTGATTTTCTGGAAGCAGCTGGACATCTGGCTGCTGGTGGGACGCAGTAAGAGAATTCCTTGTTTTGCTTTGTTTGCATGTGAAGATTTTACTTTCCTTATGAAACTGCCTTTATCTCAGTTCATGATTCTTTTCACCTTCCTTCTGTGTTCTCCCTGGGCTGTGGGAGAGGAGAGAGTGAGCGGTGGGTGGGTGGGTAGTTGCTGGCCAGGATCAGCCCACCACAGTTCAACAAAACTGAATTTTAAAAGTCTACTGATTTTAGAAATTATGTTTTAAGGCACCTTACTGGAAATAACATAAAAAGGTCTGATTTTTCAAAGGTGACCTGTTCAGTAGTCACTGAATGTCAGGACCATCGCAAGAAGGCATGCAAAGTCTTTCTTAAAATATCCTGAGCGTAATAAAGAGTATGTAAAGCCACTCTTACCAGCTGCTAAACTGATTTGTGTGCAGTGCTATTTGAATGCTAGCGTGTACCATAAGACAAAAGCAATAGAAGTAAGATGAGCAAGCTTCAGAGTCTAAAGATCTTCCTGGTACTAAAATAAAAAGTTATAGGGTTGTAGGAAAAGTTGTTAATGGTGGTTATCTTTGCATTAAGGATTTGTTCTCCATTTATTGTGTAGCAAGAGAATGTCATCTTTTATAACTGCCGCTTTTATTTTATTTTATTTTTTCAAATGCATACAATCATTACAGTGGCCTAGTTTACCACAGATACACAGCATGATTTTCTGCCTTCTTGAGTCCCAATTAAACATTTACACTGAATATTAAAGATGCTGCTTATCACAACATTGATTTAGGTTTCAAAATTTGATGGCTGTGCCATTAGTGTAACCAAGAGATAGAGATAGAATGCAGCATGATTATGGCCCTTGTTTCTATGCAGGCAATTAACACTGAGTGGGGAAGGTGCTAATTGCTGTGGCTTGAACCAGTTTCTTGCCTTTGCTAAGTTGGATCAGCTTAGGGGGTCTTTACAGAAGAGCCTGCATGTTTTTTGGTAACTTGGCAATGTGAGTTTGGTGCTGGCTTCAGCAGAGTAGGCAGAGTTGTAGCAAATTTGTCTTCAGTATTACTTTACTCATTGTTCTTCAGAGTCTGGCAATAGTACAATATTTAGTAGACTTTATTCACAGCTGACTTTGTAAGAAACAGTTTTTTGGACAGGTTTTTTATTTAATTTCACGTTTATTACAAATCCAGAAAGGAAAAACAAAAAAATGTACAACAGAAAAAAAGAAGCACCCCTTATTTTTTTCCTCATTTACATACTCATTAGAAAATACTGTGCAGAAAATCTTTGTTTTGAAACATACAATCTGAAAAGATGGGGAAGAAACTCTGTGTTACCACTGTAAAATCGGTTAAACAATCTTCTATGGAAGAGAATATCTGACTTTACACTTCCATGCTGCAGTAATGGTGACTAAGGATATCAAACCTTAAAACATCAATAAGGTTTGAGTAACTTTTTGCAACTGGCGGTCAAGGCAACTTCCAGCAACGTCAGTAGGGAAAATAGTGCTGTAGTGACCTTGAATAATAGGAAAGGGGAGGGAAGTACCAGAGGGGTCAATTTCTAGACAACGCTTCTTTCACACCTCAATGTCACACCAGTCTGTTCAGTATGACATTCAGCTCCCGTCAGTATGACTCTGTTCCTTGAATCTTTCAGAATTTCCTAATCTGGTCAAAATGCCCTTGAAGAGGTCATATTAGAAATCAGATTGTTTTGAACGGCTCGTGGCCAAATTTACCAGAATGTGCTTAAAAGATTAGGTAGGGAGCTCTTGTTGAAAGCTGGAGGCTGGAATTTTTCATTAGAGCAGTGTCCTCTTGATATTCTGGGAGCTCCAAAAGCTTTCTCTGAAATCAGTCAGTGTTTCTGCGTGTGAGGACAGGTTACTGTGCCTTCTCTGCCAGTAAGAGTTGAACTAGATATACTATTAAGTCATAATTCAAGGTAAATGCAGTCAGAAAAAGTATGTCTATATCAGACTGCTCATTAAAGTTTCCCTGAAAGTCTTCTAAAATATTTGACTTAACTCTAATGGTAAAATCCCAACACGACTTTTATGACATTAAAAAAAAAACACATTACTTTAATCTTGCATCTCTCCTGACCAAAAGTAAAGGGAAGAGTTTTGTCTAATGGGAATCTTGAAATTAGAAAAACACTATTAGTGTGTCAACCCCATACCTAAGAAAAAAGCTCACTCATGGATCAAACAGAGGGCACTGACTTCCCAAATGCTAATTGAAAAAGAGTCTGAAGCAAAGATTGTCCTATGCATCCTTTTCAAAGGTATGTAAGGGGGGCATATGGCATAGAGAGCTTGAAATCAACATTCGCGAATGCATGGATTACTCTTTGCTGTTAATAGTAATATTGGCTTTTTATTTTTATCCTTTTTTTTTCCCCCTGTCAAGTGCAGGTAGTACTGAAAGAAAAATTACAAACAGTTGACTGATTTTAGGTGAAAATGCCAGAGCATGGCTTTTCCAAAATTGAAAAAGGATGGGGTATTTTCATCAAGATTTCAGCCTCAGACCTAAGTGTTTTCTGTACCCTTTAGCAAGGGCAGAGAGTACCCTGCTGACATAGTTGCTCTGGCATTTTTCAGGCAGCCATTATGTAGATAGCTCTGAAAGTAATGTCTCCTGTTTATTTTCATGGAAACGACAACAGGTACAAAGGGCACAATAACACTATTTTATAGAGCAAATTTGCAGCTACAAAACACCATTTTTCAAGAGAGTCACCACCATTAGCTGTGCATTTTCACCAGTGATGAACAAGAGCCTGCATGTCACGCTTGTCAAAATCTGCACCAGTGGAGGTGACCACTGTCGCTGTCACCACTGCTGAAACGTGCCACCCACCCTCTCACTGTGCCATCATCCACCGTTTGGTCTCTGGAAATGTTCAGCAAGCATTCATAAATGTCAATGGGTGCCATTTTTTCTACATGGAGGAGTTCAGTTCCACCTCTTTGCTCCATCCACACTCCCATGTCAGATGCCATTTGGTGAGAGTGCCCCTCTGCTGCCATGTGTCACACAGCAACAACATGGAACAGAATATTGGTAGGAAGGTTCAACCTCTACCGCCATACCACCAACATCCACCTCTGATGTTGTGGGCCAACATGATAAAACAGAAGGCATTAGTTTTGGAGCAGCCGTTGTAGAAGTACGCTGCACAAATATGCCATTTCTCCTTGTGTGCAAGCATCTAAATGCAAATGCTCACTCTGACCAAGAGCTTCCCTATACACAGCAGCCGTTTAGCATCAGTTGCCAGCAGTTATGTGTGGCAGTACAACTGCCCACAGGAGGTTTGGTTGTACTGTTACAGCTCAGTTACAGACAAAAGAGGAAGGTGTTTTACGCTAGAACGTTTCTCTCCATGCAAGTGCAACAAGATGTGCCAGGCAAAACTATCCTTGTAAAGATGTCACACCTCTAACCGACATTTCTTTTCTAAACTAGATGAAAAAAACGGTGTTTTGTCCTCCTGCCATGGCTGTGTGCATTTCCAACCTTCAAAGGCAGAGCTGTAAAAGGACAATGATGTGATACAAGGGTGTATTGTTTACAGCTTGCTGTTCGGGGTCTCACTCCTGTCCTGCTGGCACTGCTCACTTTGATGAATGTACTGCGTCCTATTATGGGAAAGGAAGACAGTGTTTGTCTTTTTGAACATTGCACCCTGTCTGACACATTTCTTATTGCAGTTACACTGAGCTTGGAATGAAGTGAAATAAATATAGCATCAGGCTATAAATATCAGCATCAACACCAAAAATATGCCCTTCGTTTATGTGTTGAAAGAGACGCCTACCGTTTACTGAACAGCCTTGAGGCCCAAACCCTCAGGGCAGTGAGGCCTCCACTGCAGCCCCACTCAGTGGCAGGGGTTGAAGCCTCCCTATTCGCCCACAAATATCCTTGCTCATCCAACTATGGGACTGCAGTCAAACATGCTGTTTTGTGGAAGCTACACCAAAGCAAGCTCTGGATCTGGAAAAGGAGCAAGCAAGTGGAAGCCATAATCTCCTAATTTTAGCAGCTGCCCCTCATCTGAGAGAGGAGAAGCTTCTATTTTTGACCTCGTTCTCTGGACAAAGTGTTTTATCTCTGTTGGATTAGAAACATCAATAAACCTCAGAGTTTACTCAACAATTCTTCCCCTTGAACAAGTACACAGTCTTTCAGACAGCAAAAGGCTGTGATTAGGTCTGGGCCAGGAGAGGAGGAACAGATGGATGTCTTTCCTGTCCTTCTGCTAAGAGAGGCCACCTCGTTCCCTTCATCTCCTCACCGACTCCCTCAGAATTCAGAAAGGTTTTTCTGAGCTAGCTCACTCCCTTACTTCACTGTACTGTGTAGTATTTTGTGCTTCACTAAATACGGAAAACATTTATTATGCATCTGTGTTCCTGTTAAGAGATAGTATGCTAGCAGTCACACATCAAGAAGTATAGTCAGTCTTATTTATTTTATTTGTGTGTGAAAATCATTTCAGCTGGAAGAACAGCTTTGGTTTCTAAGGCTATGATTTGGCTTAGATTTCACTTAGCAGCTCTACTGGCTGCCACATTTTTGGTCTCCCACTGGCCATTTCCCCCCCCTACTTGATTACACAGGTCTCTATGTAGATACATAGGCCAGAGCCCAAACTTAGCAGGGAAACAGCCATCCTTTTAAGAGACTACTGTTTTAAAACTCAGAACTATTCCCTGATTCAGTTTGTCATCTGGCTTCCAAGTGTTTCTTCTGGCATGGCTGGTGTGGAGGCCAGACCGGGACCTGAGGGCTGCTAAAGGGACCATAGTGGTAGAAATAAATGGAATTCCAGTCATACTGTGTGCATACTTGTTTCATGGTTTAATTTTCCAGTGTTCATTTGCAAATTCCAGTTTTCAGATAACCTCAGGTAACTAAACCCCAAACCAAACAACAAAAAAATAACCTCCAGATTCCAACCCCCTAGTACACGCTTATAACTCCAGGCTGGAAAACATACAGAGCAAGGTTTTCTAAAATGTGTGCCTGGAGTTAGCCTTTTAAATTGATACTTAATACCCCCTAAAATGTCCAGAGTTTCAAAAGTAATGATCATTCTTCTGTCAATGAAAATTTATTCTGGAATGCCTTTTGGAAAAAAACAATTCAATGGTTGCTGAGAACATCAATAAATGCAAATAATAAGAGGTGAAGAATACAATAAAAAATGGACTGAAAGGATAGGAAGAAAAATTTTTAGACCGGGCTAAAACATTAAGACACAATATGTTTTTATTTTACTGACTGCCTAGGTAATAGACACACTTCCCATGGAAAAAAGTCTTATTATCACAACTACAAGCAGCTGACACATTAGCTTGCAATATTAAAATTGGCAAGGACCTGAGCTGTAAGGGATGTGAGGGCTGTGGTTTGGCATGGCAGCAATGTTAGTGTTCTGACCTTCTGTTGGAAATGTGGCTGTGATGTAAAGCTCTGATACAATTCACACTCATTCATCTGCTTCAGATTTGTTTAACCAGCTTTGATGGGTTAACTTGATACTGGCCTGCTTTGTGGCAGTGCTTGAATTGCCTGTCTACCACTTTATTTTAGGTCAGGCATTGACCATCCCATTGCAGGACAAAAGCTCTGTATTGTGTACTAAATCCAGCACAAACCTTCAAGATAAACATAGCACTTCCACTGAATCAGCTGTCCTGAACTTTTTCTCACTGCATCCTCACAGGGGCAAGACTTCATTTTTAGAAATTCCCATGGCCTTCCTGTTGTTCTCTGACACTTTATGAGCTCGTTATGTTTATCTCAAAATTAGAAGAAGACAAAAAGGATCATCTAGTCACTGGGAAATTCACTGTCTTTTAGGAATATGCTAATGAAGATGAAGAGGTGGTGTTTTTGTTAGTTGATTAAATTCTATCTCATATTAACAATTCTATAATAATATTAAACTTTCATTTGCCTTTGTATTTTAATAAATTGTTGTATTATTTATAACTGTAAAGCACTGCAATTTTATGCTGGTCTTGTTTAATCTGCTGAGAACAGAATTTTATAAATCTGAAAAAGAAAACTATGGCTTAGTTTTATTTTCATTTTCTTATTATTGTCTCTGCATTAGTAGCAGTTCATTTATCTCTCAGTACTGACAACAGTATTGTTTGCAAACCTCAAATTAACTGAACATACTCAATGAGATAATCCATTTTCTCTAGTTTGCTTCTCACTAGACGTTATGGCAAAGCTCCAACTGTTCTACAGTTAGAGCTGTAGTGCACTTTGTGTTTCCTGTTTTTCACAAGTGATGGTATCATTGAACTTGATAATGTTGTTACCAGAGGTCAATATTAATTCTGTTACTAAAATTAAGATGTGTGTTAATCAAGTGTATTTCTTTCTCATTCGCTAGAAATTAGCCTCCTTTTAGTTTTCATCCTATTCTTCAAATAAATGCCTGTAAACTTGCTCTGCCTGCAAATTTATTCTCTGGAAAAAAATCAGGGGACAAGAGCTTATATATATTAGCATATATAAATTTGCCAATCTGTATTTGTATATGTATATATAAGCTGACTACTGTGCTGTTGTTTTCCCTGAAGCCAAAGTTAGTTATTTGCTACTCCTTTGTGTATATGCATGTAGGTTTTCGGACCTTTAGTTGTTCCCTGCTGGCTTTCAGGGAACTTCTTGTTATGTTTGAGCTAGTCATCGACTTGCTGGGATGTACCAACAAAAAATATACTTGTTTTTGTAAATCAGAAACATATTCTGTGGCTCTGTGACATCGCTGACATTAACAGAGGTGTGATAATAAGCACAATCCTTGCTGTTTAAACATCTGGAACAGCTGTGGTGGTGGCTCTCTGTGTCTGTGGGTGAATACAAGGAGTACAAACATAGTAGCTAGAACTAGAGGGCCATGGCATGTTTGTGGTATTAAGTTGCTGCCCCAGCAGAGTCTTATATGGGCATGTGGAACAGCTGCTTCTGTCATGGTGTTGTTTTGCTGTAAGGTTAACATCTGCATCTTCCCTCCTGACTCTGTGATTTTCTTGAAGAGCTCTTGAGCTTTCTGCCTGCCAGACTTGGAGATCATGAAGGCTGACAATTCAAAATGGATTCAGGAAAAAAAAATTGTCGGATTTTTTCTTAAGATTAAAGCTTCATTATTTTATCCAAAATTTTGAAGAATCTTTGAAGTCTTTCATCCCCCCAAATGCATCTATCTTTCATTCCTACCTTTCAGACACAGACTGCTTTCTTCTTTAATATAGTTTGAGGTGCATTTTTGCATTCAGCATTTTTCATAAGCACGGAGCTCACTTTTTCAAAGGTGCAGCTTTTCATCAATCTGTGATGTTTAGCCAGCACTGACTTCCACACTGCAATAATTGAAGAGCTTATCAAAAGGAGGTAAGAAAGATTGTAGATTCCGAGCAATTTCTTCTTTTATTTAGAAACAATTAGAGATGGCATGCAGCACTATAATTCAATTGAGAAACTGTGGCGTAGTTCAGCTTAGCCCTTGCCGAAATTGATTTTCCAGCTGATCCAATAGCAACTGATTTCTCAGAGACACAAAACTGCGATTCCTTCTAGCTTGAATGACTAACCCATGCAGCGAGCATCCTTGGCTATTTTGATTAGTAGCAGATGTAGAGCCTGCCTTCTCTTTGAAAGCATACTGTTCTTTTGTTTTCTGATTTTTTTTCTCCAAATAATGGTGGCTTAGGCACTAGATTTGGTATTTTAAATGCCATGAATGTGGGGGACTCATGAGAGTCACTTGGTATTTGTATGTCACTGAATGGGAGATAAGGCTGATGTTGGAAGCAATGCTTTAGCATGAACTGGTGTAGTTTCTCACTGGTACAACTGAATACACTGGTTACTTCTGTATGGAAGACAGCGCTCTGAATTCAAACATAATACTTGGCTTCTCTCCTTTCTACAGATCTGTTTTTTTGTGACTATAACATCATTTATGTTTTTTTTCTTTTGACATCTTTGTTTTCAGCTGCAACAAGTCTCCACATTGTTTCTCCTTTACAGGTGAATGCTAGAAGATAAATAATTCCTATTCCTGAATGTCATTTTCTTTATTTTTAATTTCTTTCAGGATACACTGGTTAAAAAGCATCCTGACGTTTTAAGAAACCAAAAAACAAAAGCCAAAAAACCTGTATACTGCAAGCCTGCTCTGTAGGAAAGCTCAGAAAAAGTAGTGGAATAAGGTCTTGATAGAAAATATTTCAGTTCTGAGCTAAATGGTTATGATTTAATTCTCATTTACAGTGGATTTCTACACCTTATTTAATAGGAAGCAATCACATTTTTACCAGCCTGTACAGAGGTGAGGAAAAACCTGTTTTTCAGTACAAAGATGTTAGAAATATCTCTGAAAACTACTTCTAAATAGAGAAATAGAGAATATACTATTATAACATTCTTGAAAATTGCTTGGCTAGCATGTATATTTATATTTAGTCATTGAGTGTATTGAATCAGAGAAATTTGCACTTAGATTGGAACTGCATGCACACATTGCTGCATATTGAATTTTGCATACATGGCAATGCTTCTTGTTGGGGATATATTGGTTTCATGATTATTCACACTGTCAGTATCCTCTTGAAGCTTCTCTTTAGCTGCTTTTTCATCTTTCAATAACCATGTTGGGCTAAATTACCAAAACTGACCACAGGGATATTGCAGGACTGAGAGACACTGAGTTCTCAGGGCTCTCTACTCAAACCAAGCATCCAGACCGGAGTGGGGAGAGCAGTGCTCCTGGGGTGGGTGTATGCTGTGGTCCTGTGCTCATCTGACAAGGAGGAAGAGGGAGGTGAGCAGCTGCTCAGGGAATCTATTTAGACCAGAAGTTGATAAACATCCAGAAATTATATTTTTTTCACTCATTCTGAGCAATAGGTAGCTTTTTACACTCAGAATGACATGCAGGAGACTCTCAGGGAAGGATGAATTCTGAATATGAAGATGGGATATTATTCATCAGGATTGACTGAATTGGCTGTGATCACTCCATAAAATATACATGCCCAAACATTGAAGTCCCACTGAGGATCTGAATTATACAAAAAAATAGCAGCACTTTGCACTTTTTATGACTCTCATGCACAATTATTTTATGAAACATGAATAATGTGCTCTTAAGATTTGCATTTACCATGCTCAAAGATAAGCTTGCAGAAATGAGACATGGGATGTCTCATAAGATGTAATTAAAGCGTCCTTTTAGTCACTTCTTTTGTTACTGATACAAATGGATAAAGACATATTAAATCTCTTTGGTCTAACAAGAAAGTGATATTCAAATAAGAGCCTGCTAAGTGGATGTTGTTTCTTTTCCCTCAGTTTGTCCATTATAGAATTACCCTTCCTTTCTGTCAGAAAGTTTCTACAGTCTGGCACTGGTCATCCGTGCTTTTCTGAGTCTGGTGCTAGCACTCCTGTATGATTCAGCAGGTCTGTACTGCTGACCCATGCTCTAATAAAATGTTAGGGGCTGATTCATTGCTGGCATTGGCTCCCATGAGAATGCACATAAAATGATGGTTACCAAGCCTCTTATTACCTCTTATTACCCTTTTACAGTTCAGGGAGCTACTTATGACATCATCCAGTGGACGCCTACCCGTGCGGCCTGCTGTACGGAGCTGCTTTGGCAGGGGGGTTGGACTCGATGATCTCTAAAGGTCCCTTCCAACCCCTACAATTCTGTGATTCTGTGTGATTCTGTGATATGTCTTTCTAGAGTACTCTTTATAAATAAGAGTACCCTTTATAAACCTTTATAAAGTATACTTTATTGCATCTTTCTCAGCTTTCTCTTCTAGCATGGGAAGCAACACTGACAGGTACTGAGAGTGGCCAAAAATTATTTCAAACTGGGTTGGTGCACTTGGGTGAAAGGGACAATGGTGAGAAGTGCCAGAGTGGTCCTAGGAAGAGTGGGTGCTCCTACCCTTTGACATGGCACAGCTTGCATCATATTTCGTTGCCTCTTTCATTCTTGCATTTCTGTGATTCTTCCTGCAAATAACATTTGAAAATTAGGGCCATGATATATATATATATATATATATATATATATATTTACTATAATACTGCTTACTATAAAGCATTACTTTTAGACTTTTAGCTGTCCCCTGTGCAGAGGGTGGGACTGAATTACAAAAGGTCTATCACCACTTCATCCACTGTTCTTTTATTTAAGGACAACGAGGATTGATGCCTTTTATTTTCTGTCAGGATTAATCACCTGCCTTTATTAAAGGCTAACTGGAGCTGCTCTGAAAATACTGATCAGGTAACAGTGGGGACCTTGATGGGATTCAGCCAAAGCTGCTCAGAGCAGAGGTCAAGAGGAACAGTTGTCTGAGTCTGAGCAGTTAGAGAACATTTACTATGTTATAATATATCTGAAGGCTGTTATCTTCACTTTTGCCCTGGATCCATGGATTATCTTTTAGAGCAGAGTGCTGTCTGGGAGGATACTCTGTGGCTCTGAAATTCTTTGCCAGTGACAAAGAGCAGACAGAAGAGAGATTTCATAAGCAGGCCAAGAGCGCCAATCCAGAGCTATGTTATGAAGGACAGATATATTTTCATTGAACAGATAAAAATAGCAACAGAAGGACACTGGAATTAAATTGCCTGAATGTATTAGCACTAGACAAGTTGGGTGAGTTTGTACTGGCCTCAGTAAAACTCTACTCCGAGCCCATTAGGATTAGCACAGATTAATAGCAGAATTCATCTGGGTGTAATAAGCTCTTCTTACAGAAAATTCTTTGGGGGCACACTGTGCTGCTGGCCTCATTTATGCATTCATTGACAAAATCAGTACCTTGCTGTCATGAAGGCAGCATGCAATTTGCCTCTTGCTCTTTGCAGAAACACATTCAAACAGCAGACAGGAAAGGTTAGCCCAAATAAGGGGTCAAATACATGAATTCAGAGAGAAAACAAATGAGCAATGCAGACAGGTACTCTGGTTGCAGTTGTTTTAAAGAGAAGCTCTACCCAGTTCTGCTCTCTGGAGCCCACGTCTTAAATAACTGGGTCAGGCTCAGCAGACAGGTTTACCTCCCAGCCAGCATCCCTGCCCAAGGGACGTTGCTGCAGGCTTCCCCCAGAGCTGTAGGCCCATGGGCCTCCACCTCAGTGTGCTGCTGCTCCTGCCTCTTTCTGTCTGTGGAAAGAAAATGTTGCTTTGGGCATGGGAGCGGGACTTCAGTGTATTTCCCTGGTCGGGTCCTGTGCTGAGTCGGTGTGGCCTGAAGCTGCATACTACCGATATATGAAGTACTGTTTGCCCCAACTTGGCAGTCCAGACATGGTCTTTTTGGCCTTGGAAAATGCAGAGTGCTGACCTGCCTACAGGAACAGAGAATTTAATGAACATAATGAACAAGGGAGCTGAACATTAAGCTCATGGACACCTGAAAGACTAACCTATCAGTCAGAAGCCCTCCAGCTGGAAGGCCGATAGCTTACAGTTCCTTCCTGAGAAAACCCCAGGAGAACCCAAAGATCTGACCCTGTGCCCCTGTACTTACAATCCTCATAATTTGTCTGCCAGCCTCTCGGCGCTGGCTGCTAATTGGGTGCCCCTTCAGCTCCTTGCTTGTCCAACTGTTGTAGCATACAAGTGTTTGCTGCAGCAATGTTATGTGTAAACTTTTTTTTAAAAAGTATTTCTGCATTTCATCCTCTAAAATAAACAAACTATACCTATATCACTGCTCCAATTTTCATGTAGGTCATTTTTTTCAGAGAGTTTCTTTGTCTAGCATTGCCACTTATACCAGGGGTCTGGCCTTCAGTGTCTAGGTTGTGGCAGAATACAAAGGCTGATTCATAATTCATATCTGAGAGACCTGACACTGCGCTAAGGAATAGCAGCCAAACCACCCAGTCTGATGAGTGACATTTCTGGTAATCAACTGGTCTGCTCTGAGTGCTGCAAGGTATGGAGAGAACTGTTGTGCAGGCAGCTAAGCTGAGGTGCAAGAACTTTGTTAAACTGACTGTACAGAGGAATTTGTAAATGTGGAGATGAATGGCATTTAAAGAGAGAAAGTGTAATAAACAAATAATTAGGGTGCTAGAAGGGAAATAAGTGGAAGAGGAAAGAGCACAATGTCTGCACAGTCATTGGTAGACACAGAAAATGAGAAAGTAGTAAAATTTTACTGTTAGGTATATGATTTCCAGAGTCTGCAATGGGAAAATCAGAGACCATGCAAACAATAACTAATGATAACTAAGGTAACTAAAGATAACCTCAGAGAACCAAAGCATCCTGTACATTGAAGAACAGAAGGGGAATTGGAGAAGGGCATCCTATATTCTTTTCTTTTGGGCATAGCAAGGAGCTCTGAGCTCAGATTCAGCACACAAACAGGTTAGATGCAGCAGAGCGTTGCTGTTTACTTGCTGGCATTATCTGCTGAGATCTAACAGCTGCACTTGAACACAGTTTGCTGCCTCTATTTTGTGGTAACCTAAATTCTCTTTCCTTTAGCAGGGAGAAGGGGCATGCAAAGTTCATCTCCAGACTGTAACTGCGTAGTGCTAGAGGAGCCTTTTTACTCAAATGAATCAAAATGTTTTTCACTATCTCTTCTGGTGCAGGGACTATTCATACTTAAGAACTTTTCATACAATGACCCAGGTCTTTGAGTATCTCTGAAGTAAAGCTTGCAGTGACAATAAAGGAAGCTTCTGTGGAATATAAAAATCGGAAACAGATTTAGCTGTATTCTAACAATAAACTGTATCTACATAGACAGTGAAAACTCAAAAATTACTCAGCATACAGCAATAACATTTGTGTTTTCTGATTGATGATGTGATTGATTTTTGATGACGTGATTCTTTAAGAGAAATGCTGGAGGTTAAAAATAAGCATTTGAAGTTGTTACATATCGTGGAAAAAATCCAATCCCCTGATTCGTGGAAAGGTGGCAATTTGGAGAAACAGACTTCCATCTCTGGCTCCTAGCACAGTGCACTGTATACTCCTCCTCCAATATGTGTTGAAATCTCTATTCTAGCAAGGGAACCAGGATATAATCATTTATTTCCTCTACATTTTTTTCACAGAAATTATTTTGCTTATCTCTTCTATTAGTGGTGCGATAGGCTTGACTGTGTGTTCTCTTATGAGTTTTGTGATAGTATGCTTCTTATTCTTGCAAAGTTATAACTGTGGATATAAGACAAATATTTTTAAGAATGATAAAATAAGCATCCCACTTTAATAATGATTTTCTGCTCTTACCTCTTCTGGAACATGAAATTATTGCCAGCAAGTATTACCAAAAGCAGAGAAAACAAAAAAACCCACCCATATGAGATGTTTTTATAAAGGAGCCCACCTACTGCATTTTCCTCTTTAATATCATTTTCCCAGAGGATGTATTAGAAAGCAAGAATTTTAAAAAGCTCATCATGAATTTTAGATGAGAATTAGTGTCCAGATAAAAAGAAATACATGCAAAGACCACTAGATGGTGGTAAAGACCCAAGCCTTTGCTAACAAAATCTGTGAAAAGAGAAGTTCAGAGGGGCAAAGGGGAGGAGGAGCCACAGTTGGAGTACTGAAGTCATTATTGCTCGGAGACTATAAAAGGGCTGTTGCTCAGTAAGTAATTTATACGTGGTCAGCCTTGACTCTATGGATTTACTCATTCCTTTTCCTCTGTGATGTCATCCATCCCCACCAAGGAGTCCCCAGCCCCAGATGTCGGGTGAGGAGGGGCCGAAACTTCTGCTCTCTGGAGGAAAGGTTGCAGGAGATGAAAAGGAAGAGCAGCTGAAGGAGCAGCTTTGGTAAATAGGTACAGTTAATTCTTGATTGCAAATGAAATTTTATGTTTAAAAACTGAAAATGATTTAACCTGAGGATCTTTGAATTTTACTTGCAACAAGTCATTGACAATCAGCTTTAAGTGTTCCCCTTATTAAGAATCTGATGGCTTACAGCTTGTCCTGAACATTCGTATTACCAAAAGAATAAACACCCACAATCTAGAATAGAAAACTTATTTCTATGACAGAATTCCCCCCTGCTGATTCTATAACCTCACTGTATCCTGGAATCTATGGCTTTGCCTTAGTGGTTTAATACTATGCTTTTAAAATGAGCATGTTAGTATTGCACAGACAAGCTGTTTATAATGCAGATTGTGCAAACTTAAAAAGTACAAGGGTCAGGAAGCATGTAAATCTTTTACTGAAAATGTTCGATTCTTATTTGTGGCAGTAGTTCAACTTCTATATATTGTATTCCCGTGAACAAGTTCTGCTCAACGTAATACTATTCTGCATTTCTGATCTCTGAGAACTGAAACTCTGCAAACTGTTGCTCTGTGTTCAGCAGAATTCCCAGGACATTGTGCTCACTTCTGGGAGACTGAATAGGATAAAGAAAAGTATGAAAGAAGGGTGCATGAATCTCTTCATTAGTTTCTGGTTTTAGTTTCCCAATACAGATGAGAAGAAAAACTCTAAGCCAACTGGAAGCTATTTTAGAATGAGTAGAGGAATATGGTGTGGAAGAGCCAGGATGTGAACAAGCCAAATTAAATAGAAATGGTTGATATTTGTTTTGTCAACTTCTGCCTGTCCTTGTCATGCTGTATTTTTTTTGGCAGGGTCTTTTGCCTTTTGGAAAATGCATTTACCACACTCCTTGGCAAGTCCCTCAGAGAGAACAGAACGTGTTTGCTTCCAGAGATGAACACGTCCTCTCAGCTCGATGTTTCTGAACTAAACCTGAGTGCCTTTGGCAGCAACTTTACTGTGCCTACTGTCAAGAGCAAGTCATCACCATGTGAGCAAGTGGTCATTGCAGCTGAGGTGTTCCTAACTCTGGGCATTGTAAGCCTCCTTGAAAACATCTTAGTGATATGTGCAATAGTTAAGAACAAGAACTTGCATTCACCCATGTATTTTTTTGTTTGCAGTTTAGCAGTGGCTGACATGCTGGTTAGTGTGTCTAACGCTTGGGAGACCATAACAATATACTTAATAAACAATAGGCACATAATTATGGAAGATGCCTTTGTCCGTCATATAGACAATGTCTTTGATTCATTGATCTGCATATCTGTGGTGGCTTCCATGTGCAGTTTGCTGGCTATAGCAGTAGACAGATATATCACTATCTTCTATGCCCTACGTTACCACAATATCATGACAGTGAAAAGATCGGGGTTTATCATTGCATGCATCTGGACCTTTTGTACAGGCTGTGGTATTATCTTCATTCTTTATTATGAATCAACTTATGTTATAATTTGTCTCATCACTATGTTTTTTACCATGTTGTTCCTCATGGTCTCTCTCTACATCCATATGTTCCTCCTGGCTCGTACTCATGTGAAGAAAATAGCTGCTTTGCCTGGGTACAACTCTGTCCATCAAAGAACCAGCATGAAGGGGGCCATCACTCTAACTATGCTTCTCGGCATCTTCATTGTTTGCTGGGCTCCATTCTTCCTCCATCTCATCCTGATGATCTCCTGCCCTCAAAACCTCTACTGTGTTTGCTTCATGTCTCACTTCAACATGTATCTCATTCTCATTATGTGCAACTCAGTGATTGATCCCTTGATCTATGCCTTTCGTAGCCAGGAAATGAGGAAGACCTTCAAAGAGATAATTTGTTGCTATAGCCTGAGAACGGTCTGTGGGTTATCAAACAAGTATTAGAAAAACAAATCAAAACCAGGGAAGAGAATTGAAATGCAACATCTTGCTCCACCTTGTCATTCTACTGAAAGGCCTATGGAACATCTTTCTCTATTCAGCTGTCAAGATTTTGGTGGCAATCAGAAACTGATTTTTTTAAAGTGATTTGACTTTTCTTTCCCTCCATACACCTCTCTCACACTGATGGTAGGAGCTACTCTATCCATCTGCTTTAAGGGGAGAAAGCACACTTTGAATCTCATTTACCCTACTGAAGACTCCGGATGTTATAAGAGAATTGCACAGGGAAAGCCTTAATTTCCTTTCTGCCAAATGTGACAAGTGTGACCTGCCACATAAATGAACCCATCAGCAACTCAGTGTGTGTTTCTTGTGATGTTCTTTGTCTCTCCAGATACAGTGTGGCTTATTTTGATGCCCAGAATCAACTTTTATTTTTCTTTCTGTCTTCTTCCAAAGGGATGCAATTAGAAAAGTAGCTCCAATCATCAGGGTTCACATACCTCGCTCAATGCAGTTATGATCAATGTATATGCATGCGTCAGCAGTATTTTGTTCATGACTGTTACTGTCATAACGTGTTATGTAAGACGAAAGCATTACAACCAATTTCCTAGGGTGGACACAGTATGTTGTCATATCTGATTATATGCGTTCTTATCACTGTGTCTATGGGGAGATTTTAAGCTTGAACACAAAGACTGAGTTAATTTTAGTTTGTTTTCCTCATTTCTAGGGCTGGAGAAGTAAAGGGCATATGGTCTCTAGCTCACACTGCAATGTTTTGTTGAGAAGGAATGATTGGGCAAGTGGCTGCCTTTATATAGGTGTAGAAAAGCATTTCAGCTAGGAGTAGCTTTTATTGGAGGAAGCTGTGCTATAGATTGCATTTTTCAAGCCGGGAGAGACAAAATAGGTTTGACAGTCAGGAGAGACAGCCGGCATTGGCGAAACAGGGATCTCAAAACACTCAGGCACATGTAGCTATAATGTGCAGTACTAGCTTTTGCCCCCCAAAGAAACAGTTTTTGTCTCTGCTGAGAGAATTCTGAGGCGAAACCCCCATGCATTTTGTGTGATCAATTTGCATCTGATCATGCTTCCATAAGTGTGCTGTTCTGCAACAGCTGTGTAATGTGCAAAATATTGAATTTGTCACAGATGAAAGAAGTGCAACTGTGGCATTGGCTTCTTGATGCCGATGGATATGTATCTTGCACTGAGATATAAGCTAGGTAAATATTTCAAGCAGTGGTTCCCTACTGACTAGCTGTCAGAAAATAATTTGGAAAAATGAATTATTCCTTCCAAAAAGCTGAAAGAATTATCCTTGTTATACGTGGCCTAGGAATGCTTTAATTCTATTGTTGTCAATAGAAAGATTATCATTGACTTAATGGTCCTTAGGTTGTCCTTCTAAGGTAGAAGGTTCTCACTGGGTGTTATGAACACTTTTTTTTTACCATAAGGATGGGAATAAACATGGGAATAGGTGCCCAGTGTTTGCATACTGTCCACCCTTGGAGTTATAAAGAAGTTGACTGGCCATAGCTCGGAGCAACCTGCTCTGCATTTAAAGTTGACTCTAACTTTGAAGTTGGTTCTGCTTTGAATGATTTGGAGTAGAAGACCTCCACAGGTCCCTTCCAACCTGAGTTATTCTGTGATTCCATGAAACAGCTTGTGTATTATGATGAAATGTTCATTTTTTTCCCTCCTAACCTAATTGCTGTATAAGAACTGTAAAATATTCTCCTTACACATTCAAAAAGATAAAAAACTTTGTGTCTTCATTTGCTTTGGAGGTCTCTGGCAGGATAAATAGGGAACCTCTTTACCACCAGAGTTATACATTTTATCTGCTGCAGCTTGAAATATATACTGCCTCCAGCTTGCATATACCTCCCTCGGACATGAGAGGGAATACTATTCTCAGTGAAGACACTTTATTGTATTGACTGTCAATATAATGGTTATATTAGTGCACTTGGTGCTGGATTCTTCCTTCAATTTTATATAAAAATGGGATTTTAGAGGTACATTTGTGGTCGGTAGGGATAATCTTGCCTCGTTTCAGTCCACCTCTTAACCCTATCCATAAATGCGCCTTGGGAATGGGGCCCTGCTACTATGAATGTAAATACCAAAAATGAAACAGCTCAATTGCATAGCAAAAGGCACCAGCTGACATTGTAAATAAATCATTAAATCTTCACTGGTTATTGCAGATAAGGCAGTCTTGTACATAACTGTAAATCAGCAAATAGGAAGCCAAAACTGTAACAGCTTTGGGTATTTTCTTGAACTGTACATTACTTTTTTTTTTGTGTTGAAATTTTATTTGATGTAAAAACACAATCATATGGAGAAAGTATTAAACTGGATTGTTGGAAAACCCACTGTTATTGGTTATTCATTGTAATGTGTCCTTTGTGCTTTGTAGATTATTCACAGAAGGAATATTGCACCCTAGTCTTTCAATTCTCAATTTAAACAGATGCCTCATTAAAAAACGTTCTTCAAGAGTTACAGATTCATACATGTGGTTATACTCATAGCTATATTCCTGTTAGTGTGAGGATCACATCCCCATTATAAGCTTTCCAGGTGGGAACTAAGTCAGCTTAATGGGGAAATGAAAGCATTTTCAAGGACACTCTAGAACAGTTCCTGAAAAAAAGGTGTTTATGCTGTAGGAAGGCATATCAAACACATGTGAGGCCATGATGTATTTTAATGTGTTTCATTCTCCTGCTAAACCAGAGAATGAAAGGAACGTTTAGCATGTTTTCACTTCTTGGAAAACCCTAAGCATTCTGATATATTAGGACAGTCAAGTATAGTTTAAGCATGAAATTTGCTGTCAAAGGACAGCCATGAAAAGATTAGCTGTGAGGCAGTTGTTGTACCATGTCCCTACTGCTCTTGCTTATGCTGCTAGACATTTACGGTTTGGTATCAGTCATTGAAAAGGAGCTCAAATCACACTATTTCTATCCCAGAGCTTCAAAACCAACTTCCTTTTCCCAGTACTGCTTTGGTGACCAAACACTTCACTGCTTCCAACTTGTCTGTCACTATTTCAATTTTTTAGTAAGAAAGCGCTCTAAAGGACTCTATCTGCTGAGTGCTGCTGCCTCTATCTCTGGGATGGTAGTAAAGATTGTTTTCAGTGCTGCAATGTATCGACCTGTGCCCTCTGTTCAGTGTCCATCTCCATTTAGGGCCTGGCTTGCACATTCGTGCTGCTTATGCTTTTCCTTTTAGAAACACCTGAGTTTCTGAGCGACTTTCTGGAGACTTCGGCTGTATTCTTCAGGAATCCTGTGCAAAAGAAGTGCGGAAACCACAGGAATTTCCTGTGTATACAAGTTTTAAGAAGGCACCAGGGATTTATGAATCAGTGGGAAAGCAGCCAACACTCTCTCACAGTCTCCTGTCTAAAACCTCAAAGGATTCTGTTCTGTCTTCAAAGCCTTGGTTGGGGTTTTCCACCTCTCTTGCAGAAAATCCTTTCACTGCTGGTCGGCTTCTTGCATAGAGGAACAGATCATGGTGATCACTGCTGAGTACAGGATTTGCAATGGACAGTCCCAGACTCAGCTTTGTTGATCTGTGGGGTGGGTGAATAAGATATGGGAATGGGGTTGTGGAAATGGGGATCAGAGACAGAGCCATGCAGGCAGGGATGGAGTTGCCTGCGTGAGTTTCTTTGCTAGATTATCTCCAGGTGAGATACTTTTCCTCCTTTCCTATTCTTATAATGCCCTGCAACCTGAGTTATGAGCACCTTGGATCCAGCTGGTTCTTCATACAGGATGGAAAAGAAAGATCTGAGGTGTGCGTTGTATCTATTCTTACATACACGCCTACATGGGTATGAGGTTCTACTGCTAGATATAGTGTAGAATCACAAGCAGCATCAACAAATGAAATGTATATGTGAGCATGTATAATATTTATTTTTTCGCTAATCATTCTCTCTCATTCAGTTATTTTTTACACTGCTTTCCAATTTGCATTGTTTTGTGAATCTTTCCTCCAGCTGTGAACAAACTAGCAGAAATCTAAATCTGAAGATAAAGGAAAACACTCAAGTGCCCTTTTCATCCTGAGATTTGGAAAATTACAGTGAATCAGTGTGACAGAACAAAGAGTTCCGCTAGTGCCCATTACACCAAAGACCCAGTGAAATTTAAATTCTTATGATCCTTAAGAATACCCCAGAACAGTTTATTTTTTATCTGCTTGTCAAAAACCCTGAAGAACATGTGACTGTGCTGAGAGTGAAGGGTCTCCATCAAACCAAACAGCAGCTGTTCAGGGGAATTATACAAAAGTTGGACATGTGCATGATAATCCTCTGGGATACCCTCACAGCTTCCAGCAGCTGAAGTTTAGGGACTTCTTGGGTAGGAGGTTATATTTACGGCTTTATGACTAGTAGATCTCAGTGTGTATTTCTTATGTGAATGTATCTAATCACTTTTGTATCTCTTTATTTTCATCTGCAACATCCTGTGACAGTAAATTTCATGGTTTAGATATGCTGTTTGGAGAAGTGTATTCTCTTTTAAAACATCTGCTTGGGAGTTTTCTTTAGTTCCCCTGAGCTCTTATGTTGTAAGGAAGAGAAATAACTGGTCCCCATTTATTTTCCCTGTGCCGTTCATCATCCTACTCTCGTATATTCACGTACAAAATCTTTCTTTTCCAGCCAAGCCTATTTAATTTCTCCTGGTATTTTATACCTTGTTGTCATTATGTTGTTTTCCCAGATCTGTTGTGTTCTTCACCTGCGTGACCTACTCTAGGGAACCTGCTTTAGCAGAGGGCTTGGGCTCGATGACCTCTTGACGTCCTTTCCAACCCCTCCATTTTTGTGATTCTGACTTGGAGGGGACCAAATGACCATATGATAAACCAGATATAGGTGAACAATAGATTTCTGGACTGTCAAATGATGCTGCATACTTTGTTCTCTGTTCTTTTCTTAACAGTATTTAAGAATATACTTTCATTTAGCACAGGATGTTTCATAGTTCAGAAAAATGCCATGTCTCTAATGAATTACCTCTCTGCAAGATCTCATAGGAACACATGCTTTGTTCTCCAAGTAGGCTTACATTTTCAATGGTTGAAGTTTCAGTCATGCATCAGCATATAAAATATGCCAAAAATATGGAACTTTGGAAAATACGAGAGACCTGCACTCCAGATGCAAACTTTATCTGAAAATCCATCATTTTTTTGAGCAGGATGGTAAGAATGGCATTTTCACAGCTAGCTCCAGATGGCGATTTGTCACTCCTCTCCTTTCAATTAGGCTGGTTTTACACCTGATTAAAGAGTGACAAGAATTGGACCTACAAACTTCATATGCTGGTTCCAGATGATTTTCAAAGGCGACGAGTGGGCTGCTTTGATGCGCCACTACATGAATGCCTTAACTAGCAGCAACAAAATAAAACAAAAGCATACAAAAAATGGATTAATTTTTCTCTCCAGTTTGACAGTTTTTAGCAGGAAACTGTTGCTTTTGGCAAGCAATAAGTGTGGCTACCTGTGAGCTGGCTTTTTCATTGGCATTTGTATCTTGCACAGAAACCCAGTGCCTACTTCACTCATCCTGAAACAATCACCCTTTGAACAGCTGCCGTCTTTGTATTATGCCTTTCATTTATCATAGCTTTGCTCTGAACTGTTTTGAGGGAAACTTTGCATGGGTTTGAATAAGGACCCAAATCCCTGAATTTCTAAATCCCAGCAATTCATAGTGAGCATCCTATTGTTTCTGCTTCACAGGCTCCTTGTGTCTTTTAAAGTGAGTGGAGTGAGTCCAGAATATTTTTCCTTTCAAAAGGGAGCAGGAAATACTCGGGTACTTTACCTTGGTTTTAAAGCTACTGTAACACAGTCATCAGCACTGCTGACACTGACCTCAGCTCTGAGATGCATCATGAAACCAAAAGCTCTGTCCCAAAAGTTTTCCTTGGAGGGCGTAAAGAGGGCTATGGCAAGGGGAGATTTCCTGCTCTCTGCTTATACTGTGATAGAAAAGTGGTGCAACCTGAGGAAGCAAGTGCTTTCAATCTGCATTCATGGTTCAGCCTTACAGAGGATAAGGATGAATTGCCTTTTGTGCTGTGAGTCTGTGTTAAAAAATGTCCTGGTAGAACTAGTGCCAATTTCAATTGTAGAGGAAGAAAGTCAGCAAGCACTGGAAACTCGACTGAAAGTTTGTGTGCAAGATCCTCACTAGCTGTTACTGAATCCCATTCCAGTCAAGTCTCTTGGAAGACATTTTCTTCTCACAGAGATATATAGCAGGAGTTTGGGATGTGGTAGCTCTCTAGGTCCTTCTACCTTACGAAAATAACAATATTTTAACCATTGGTGGGAAATCAGTGTCTCAACAAGTACATTTATTTCTACTTGATGGCTGGATTTTCAAGCACAGGTTCATGGTTTTGGGTCCAGACTTCTGTCTTGTGACGGCTTGCTGCTTGAGTTGCTCATTAGTAAGCACCAGACTATCTCCTTCATTTAGCTGGGGTGCACGATTCATTCGCCCACATGAATGTGGGCTCCGCAGCAGTGACCAAGTTCAGGTGCTTTTACTGTTATTACCCATTCAGTCCTATCCACAGGCAGACATTTTGAGCTTGCACCTCCATTTTGGGTCAGGTCTCCTAAAGGGGCCCCCAGAATACAGTCTCTGAGGAGAGGGGTCTCAGCAAAGTCACCTGATAGTGAAGTTGCATGAAGCTTTTGGAAAAGGTAGGTTAAACCCTTCGGCCTCTCCTGGGCTTAGAGCCCTGCTTGGTAATCACAGTTTGGAAAGCAGGTGTTTAAAAAGCCCTTTCAAATGACAGAGGAACGAGATGAATCACTTGAAGTGCAATTCCAATGACAGCTCATGTCCCTGCATAAAGCGCATTAAAAATGAAGAAATAGGAGCTATGTCCTTGAATGAAGTCCATGTGTTTCATCTCACGGTGAAGCTGCTAATATTCAGGTGTTCACTACGTTGGCACAGCCAGCTCTGAATTTGGAGGTAGTTTTTTGAAGGAAAACTTTGTGAAGAAAAAATTGCTTTTTGGTGTATAGTCTGCAGTTCTAGGTATACTCAGAGAAAATCTGACAATCTCATTGCCTCCAGCAAAAGAGAGAGGCATCTTTTTGGTGAATTTTGATTGGATGTATTTTTAAGATGGGATCTGCGATCTGTAGCCTCTAGATACATCCACGTAAAGCAGAGATGCTCAGCTTCCAGGAAGGAAGGATTCCCAGGTGGTGGAAGGATTTTAGGCTCAACAAGTGACAGGTGCCTTTAGGCTCCTAGCTCCTCATTCAGCCCCTTGGTTTTGCTGGCCACATGCCTGGCGCTTCTGTCATGTGATTAGTAACTGAGCAGGGCTGTGGCATTTTAAGCAATATACTCCTCTGTATTTGGAGAGGGGGATATTGAAAACATGTCCAGCTTAATTAGAAGGGAATGGAAAAGAGGAAAGATACTGCAGAGCTACCTCATGGGATGCAGCCCTGGCAGGCAGATGAGCGGGGGATCAAAGGCCTATTGTACAACGTAACGAGTAAATAGATGACATGTACAGCATTAGCTCCGGCGGACCTTTAGAAGGGAAGGCAGGCAATACAAGCAACTCTGTGTGTATTTCAGATGACCTTTCGCTGAAAATGTCAGTTAGAAATTTGAACTGAATCTATAAAGAGGGTAATAAATAACTGGATGTAATAATGAAAAAGGTTTAATGCTCGGGAGAGAACTGGAGCAAAGATGTGGGGAGACTGGACACCTGGCATTATACTTCCTTTAAAACTTTGCTGAATTAATAATGGCCAGCCAAGTGCTAGGAATCAGAGCTGTGACAAAAGCATCCACTGACGAGAATATGGCTAATAATAACAAAGGAAATCCAAGTCAACTAATAGAGTTGATACAAATGGGGGAACATGAAGCATGAGAAAGAGCAGCTTGTCGATTTTACTTGAGTGACTGATCTGATTGAAATAAGGTAATGAAGAGAAGCTATTGCTCATCATCACCCTCAAAGCTTCTGTGGCTGGGTGAGGAGCAGCAGCTGGCTTGGCCGTGGCTACAAGAGCTGAATATTTCCAAGGTCCAGGGCCAGGCACAGCTTTGAGATGGCTAGGCAGGGCTGTGGGGACAAGGATGTGACACAGGCACCTCTACAGCACAGCCACATGGGAAGAGAAGCCCCGCAGGTGTGGCTCTCAGAGCTCGGCCCAGGCCACCACTACCCCAAGCCCAGGAGGAGGCTGTCCATGGGTCTCGGATAGTCATGCGCTTTGGAGGAGGTGTAATGAGCCCTCTTCATAGAGATATGGGGAGGTAGTTAACCATCTCCAAATTGATTTTTGCTTTGTTTTGTTCTGTGGTTTGCCGTTTTATCATATTTTTGATCTTTCAGCTTGGTGGAGTGAAATAACTTCTGAACAGAGCTAATTAAACAGATAGAATTCAGTAGCATCTCCCTTCTGAGAATCTCAAAGCATTTTGCAAATACTAATGAATGAAATCTCAAACCACTGCTGTGAGACTGCTTGCAGAGGTATAGCATTGTCCTGAGAGTGAAGGCAGGGAGCTAGAGCTGAGTTACTTTTGAAAGTGGGGCTACAAAATACCAAATTGGCCTCTTTGGGGTTAAGTGGCTCTTCCCTGAAGTCACTGCACAGTCTGAAGAACTTTAGGGCACAAAAGACATCTGCAGCGTCACATGGGGTGGTATGATATCCCCAGTCTTAATTACCTCCTGTGGCAGAGCTGAAAGTCTTGTGCCCTATGCAACAGTAGAGGCCATTACTCTTGAGGACGTTTCCTGCTCCCATTTGCCTCTTCCTGCTGTCTGCAGGCAGCGGAAAAAGCACGTCTCCAGCTCTGGCCCTTCCTCCTCTCCCCTGGAGCCCAGCTCAGGGGGAAGTTTTTGCATATCAGAGCAGTGTTTGCTGCTGAGGTTGTTTATCTCAAAAAAGACATTTGAATGTGTTCCCTTTTTTTTTTTTTCCTGGTTGCTGAGCTGTGGCTGATGGCCTAAGTGACAATGACAGGTCCTGAACCTCTTTGCAACATAAAAAAACTCTGAAGCTGCAGCTATGATCACTACAATGAATGGAGCTTGAATAAATAAATGCATTGCGAGAGTACGGTTGAGGAGAGGGACTGTGACACAGTGACTCACAGAATGTGAAAGCATGTGGAGGATTTTTCAAATTGTTTAGGAGCACTGTGCACACTTTGCCTTACTAGTAAGTCTAATGCACCCTAAGTCCTCTGAAATGGTTGTACTGCTTAGGATTGTCTTCTGATAAACAGACCAAATGCAAGTGATTTTGTTTATTCATTAATGAAAATAGCCATAGTCAAAAGGATTTCAGGTCTTCAGCATTTCATATTCATTGCTACTGGCTTGGATACTGACAACAGACTTGGTTGACAGATCAGGTAAGGCTTTATTAGACTGACTTGCTTTTCTATTAAGCCAGGCCATTGCGGAAACATACTTTAAAAGTTGTGTTTAAGGGGGTGCTGCATTTCTCATTGATGTTTTAATTTGACATTACTTTCAATAGAATATCTGCTTTCATTTAAAATAATTTTCAGACAGGCAAACTGTAAGGCAGGAAAATGCTAATACAAAGATATAGGGAAGTACCTCTAGATTGAAGTTATCAACTTAATTCAATTGGATAAAATATTGATTCTTAAGCCCCATAAGTTTGTAATTGGAATTCTTACCATGTACTGTGATATTAGCATTTACATCCTTTGACTTTGTCCTTTAGTGTAGGACTTAGTAGTTCCAGAAGGAAGCATGCATGAACTGTAGCTGAAAGGCATAGGGAGGATGATGATAGCCTAAAAACTTTATTTGTTATGTAAGAGCCTTGGCAAATCCAAAACCAAGGCAAAGTCAAATGGGACAAAAACTTGTGTCAACTGCCCCTTGATATTTTCTGAAGGAGCTAGAAAATTCTCCTTAAAAAAGGGAAGCTAAAACAGGAAAAGCCATTTCTTATTCTTGAAAAGAGCAAATGCATAGAAATTAAATGGAAGATGGCTAATGAGATCCATATTTTTAATGTAGTATTCTACCCAAACTTGTGTCATCTGTAAAACTAGGGAAATATTTTTATACTAAGGAAATAATTTTCCTTATACAGGGTAAGAATCACTTTAAAATCTTTCTACTTTTCTGATAAGGTACATTTGACTCTCAGTTTGTTAGAGGAATCAGGTCTATTGCTGATAAGCTGTCGGTGACCCTCTGCCTCTGTTTCTTACTGCTCGTACTGCAGATGAGGCAGTTTTTTGCTGCAGCTTTCCAGTTTTACTCATTCACTAATCTCCTCTTATAGTATATAATATATACTCTTGTAGTATATAATATATACTAATCTCCTCTTATATAATATTAGTGGTATTAGGGGTCCACTGAGAACATTTTCCTTTAGTAACATGGACTTCCATAGCAGCCAGCAATAAGTACCGCTTGTGCTTTCTGCAGCAACACATTCCTCTGCACTGCAGAAACAGACAAAATTTAAAATGAGTTCCTCCTGTGGGAAAAAGAAAATCAGAGATAGATGAAAACAAGTAAAGCTCTTTAAAATGCCTTACTTTTACTAAGATTGCTGTCTTTGATTACTCACTGTATGTGTACCCATCTGGTCTGAAACCCCCTTAGATCTCTCTGCAGTCAGCTGGTTGGAGGGCATCCTTTTTAGTTTGTAGCTTTTTTTTTCTTTGAAAAGCTCTGTAGCCAGCTGGCACCTGCTGTTCATTAGCTTTATTGCAGTACTCTTGATTTAGTCTCCAAGACAAGCAAATACACATGAACAGACTGCTCTTTACAAGTGCAAACTCTCTTCCTGAAATAGTAGTAGGACTGTTAGTACCCTTGATGACTCTGGAGGCAACAGGAAGGTGCTAAGATGCCATGACTAGACCCAACATCCCTGCGGAACAAAATAAAATATGGCACAAGGACAGGCTTGAGGCTGTCATGTAATGTAGCCACCTAAATATGGCATTGTGTTTGGTCTAACCATACCAGCTAGGGTTGACAGCAATGTCAGTGCCTATTATGCTTCCTACAGTCTTGGGGCCAGCTTGTTTTGGGCTACTTCAGAGATGTTTGCACTGTGGCACATTGCAAGGGGTGGATGTACCCAATGTATTATGCTGAGCCTGATCATTGTCTCTGTGTTCTGTACTTGGCAGATTTAAGTGCCTAGTGATCTTAGTTGACTCATTAAGATATTTATTTTTGCAAAGTAACATCTCTGCCCCTTCTTCTTATGGTGAGAACATATTTCATTTTGGAGCTGGAACTAAACAAGAAGACAGAAATTAAAGGACAGTGTAGATACTATCAATGGAGTAAATTCTTTGCCAGACGTGGAAATGAGAATTTTCATGAGAATTTTCATTGGCCGCTATTGTCTTAACATAACGAACTGAGAGACTGTGAAAACATCATGGCAAGAACTTGCTGAAATGGAGTTGTTAATAGTGAGGTATTAACAACTCAACAATTTTGATGTAGAAATCATAGGGTGAGTAATTTATGGTCTTTATTATGATAGTCAGATTTGTTGTTTGTGTTAATCTATGCTGGTCCTAAATTCTTTGAATCACTACATGGAAAGCTAACAGAGCTTTGGTTTCTTGTGGATTTTTGCTGCCTCAAAAATATTTAGTATAGATAGTGATGAATTACAGAAGTTGGAGAAGGTAACATGCATGGGAATAATATAAATCATCATAAATTCATGCCTGCCAATAATTATTTTTAAATTTCCACAAGTAAAAGAGTAAGCTGTCATTTTAGATATCCACTCAGACATCAGGATGACAAACTGTGTAAGTAATATTGTAAAACTTAAATGATAGAATAATTCCCAGTTGAGATGAGTGAACTTCTTTGGGAAAAATTTAGAAATAAGTATGAATGGTGAATTATGGGTTATATAGAAGTTCTGAAGTTTTCAAGTGTCTGTTTTACATTTAACTTGTTTCGAGCAGAAATTCATGTTTAAGATTAACATACCTGATGTCCAGATATCTTTTTAGTAGCCCCACAATCTATCTGGTTAAGAATTATTTAAAACAGATATCTTTACTCACTAGTGGTTGTACAATGCAAGTTTCAATTTAATTAGATTTTTTTAGGGGCTCCTCCTAAAGCTGATTTGAATTCCCCTGATGTAGACTGTGTGCAGAGCAAGGATTGCAGGGACTTTAGAACTTATCAACACCTTGCCTTTTTGTTGCTTTGGCATGGGAAAGAGACATGAGAGGTGGCATGATACAAGGACTCTGACTAAAACGTTGAGTGGCAAACATAAAAGCATCATACTTTATGCAGAAGGCAAGGATATTTGGAAGGAAGGCACAAGTTCCAGATGTCCTCTGATGGTACTTTTTTTTTCTTCTAGACAAGATGAAAGACAGGGAGAACTTTCAAGGGCTTAATTAACTGATATGAATGGAATTATGTTGATCTTCATTTTACATACAATATTATATAGCCTATGGTTTGGCTACAAAATAAAAGCCAGTCATTACTGGCATCTCTGGAGATATTCTTCCTTCTTATGTCTATTTCTTTACAACTTACTACAGTGTTAACATATTCTGTTTTAGGCTTTTTTCTTCCTTTTTCCCTAATGGACTTAAAAGGGAATGAATGAAAATAACCATTATGCCTCAGCCTCTTTTCTCAAACTAAAAGTAAATGGAAATACAGAATTAATGCAGAGTAGGAATTTCTTGAAGACAGTGTCAGCTGTAGAACACCATTAGACAAATTAGTTGAAAACACTCATCTTAATCTAACAAGATTTTTGGGAGTGCAATGGATTTTACAACAAATAGAGAGATGAAGAGGCAGGCCATTTGAATCACGCAGAGGGATACATCTCATTTTGTGTATTATTCTATTTATTGCAGTTCAAGAACTCATGGGTCAAGTGTGCATGAAGTGGGATTTTTCTCCTCCTTTGTGCCCTAGACTAGGACTAACAGATGAGCCATAAGAGAAATAAAGGCATACACAAAAATGCAGGAAGACAGAGGAAAAACCTGTGATTGACTTTTTGCTCATGTTCCAATTATGCTGCTACCATTCATCCAATTATCCATCTGCTGCAACCAGGCTAATTGGCCTGGAAAGAGGGATCAGGATTAGATGTATAATAAAGTCACTTCAATAAATGCTGTAACTTTAGTCCTCACCCTCCTCCTTTATGTAGTATAAGGATAGGCTGGATATCTGGGCTGAGGTCAATAGAATGAGGTTCAACAAGACCAAGTGCCGGGTCCTGCACTTTGGCCACAATAACCCCATGCAACGCTATAGGCTTGGGGCAGAATGGCTTGAAGACTGTGTAGAGGAAATTGTTTGGTGTTGGTCTGGGGGTGTTGTTTGATGCTCGGCTGAACATGAGCCGACAGTGTGCCCAGGTGGCCAAGAAGGCCAATGGCATCCTGGCCTGTATTAGAAATAGCGTAGCCAGCAGGAGCAGGGGGGTGATCGTCCCCCTGTACTCAGNTGGTGCTGTTCAAGAAGCATCTGGATGAGGTGCTACGAGATAAGATTTAGTAGCTTAGTGGGTAGGGATGGTGATAGGAGGATGGTTGGACTAGATGATCTTGTAGGTCCTTTCCAACCTAGTGTTTCTATGATTCTATGATACGAACTAAATAGTTCATGCACAAGCTATCACCACCTATAAACCAATGCAGGGCTAGGAATAATTGAGACACAAGGTTTTAACACATTTCAATTAGTAATTAGAGAACTTTCATGAGCAGAAGAAACAATGCAAAGCTTTCTGCTGTCTCTGCCAGCCTCTTGTGCTACCACATATGGGGCAGGCTCGCAGTGAATTTAAAACAATGTCACTGTTTTATACAGACTTTGCTTAGCAGCTTTTTTCTCCTCAAAGGTTTATGTTTCTGTCCATGGTGTTGCCTTCTTGCTTTGGAAAGTAGCTTTTCAGGATTTACCAACCTCATAATTATTCTCTCAGCACTAAATCAGCACAGATTCTAACACATTGGAATCATTTCCAAAAAGAGAAAGCCAACATGAGAAGTAGATGGATTGGTTTAAGGGGAAAGAAAAAAAGAGTCAATTGCATAGTTGGTCTGAGAAATAATGAATGAAGTGCGGAATTAAGGTAAATAGGGCATAGTAGTTTGTGAAAGCACTCAGAGGATGCAAATGGGGATTACTCAGGGGTGCGCACTGGCAAAACGAGTGGCAAGGCCCACGCTGTCCCAGCTATCTGTCCAAGGGACAGCTTCAGAGAGACTCCCAGCACACAAGACCTGCTAAAAAAGGCTGGCCGGAGGGACTATGGTGACAAGAAGTTTATAGTCATAGAATGGGAGCCTACATCCTTTGCTCCTCTTCCCTGTAAATGAAATAACTGCTTTTCTCTCATCCTGAAGAAAGAAATAACACTCTCTCCATCTACCCTTCCCTCCCCTTCCCCTCCTTTTTTTTTTCCTGGCCAAATGATTGTATCTCACGTAGCAGCTTGCTCCTTCTTGAGGAGTTAAGACTGTATTGCTGCAACTCATCCTGTGTTGTGATGAGCACACTCATAACTGTGACACATTCTTTGCCTCAGAGTAGCACCCAAACACCTGAACAGCAGCTGTCAAAAGGAAAAAACACTTTGGATCTCTTCTTCTTACAGACTTGACCTCTAGATTTGAGTGTTAGTTTTACATTCCTAATTGAAGATCCAAAATACCAGAAGGTTATTTTCTTACACAATTACCAGGAATCAAACAATTCCAGTAACTGTCTGATATCCTGAAAGCAGCATTTCTGAGTCTTTTGAGCACAGAGAGATTTTTGTCTGAGTGTCATAAGACGTCTTTTCTGTAGGAACACAAATGGGGAAGTGCTGCTTATCTGCAAACTCATTTGAAAGAATGTTATCACTGAAGGAGTACAGTCTTGTGTTATCTTTTCCTTAGAAAAATCAATAATGTAAAGGCTGATGAAGCCAGTTAGGATTTTGTTTTTAAGTTGGCCCAAAGTTTCTTAGATCTAAAGGAATGGATTTCAAATATTTTTATGTATTCAGTCTTATCCCTTTGCTATCTCCTGTTACATTAGTTGAGAGGTGATGCCACTTGATTTTTCACTACTTTGATACTCACAAGGGAGGGATCTAGGAGACTTACCTGGAAAGAGATGTTATGCAACAAAGATCAACCTTTATTTAAAGACTGGAAATAGTGGCAGAACAGGAAGTCTATCTGCTTCTTTTGAATAATTCTGTTTCAATGAGTAGCTAATATCTGTTAAATAGCTCCCAAGAGGACATAGTACATATAGGTAGCAAGTTTGGGAAGGAATGGTGCTGTGATGAACGTGGTAAGATTTTCGATAGCACTGAGCATATCTGCTAGGCACACTGCACTACTGTGGAGTTCTGACAATATATCTTAACCCAAATTTGCAAAACTACGTGTTCTTCCAATGTTGATACTGCTAGGTTGTCTGAACTGTATTAACATCAAGTCTCTAAGGGTCATGGGAAAAAGATGATAGTATTTAATTCTCTTCTGCATGAGTATTTGCATGTCTTGCCACAGAAATCTGAGCTTTTTTCACTTGACAAATTAGAATGTGTAGGCCCTTAACTATTCCCAATGTCCCAGTTGAAAATGAGATACAGGAGTGGAAGACAAAAGAAGAATGTACATCATGCTTTTCCACTTTCACTCAGTGAAGTTCCTTGCAAGCTCACATCAGCAGTGTTAATTGTTTCAAAAAAAGTGAGCAAATATTGCTCATATAAACAGAAAGGAGTTTTGCTTTCTCCTGTGTAGTGCATTCTTCAGGAAGCATTCACTTATAGTAGTATGTTTATGTACAAGAACACATTAAGCACAGAAATCCAAAAGTTCTGTACATGAACTCAGTCATAACTCTGCCTCTTTCTGAATGAATTTTAAAGTATTTTACTGCTCTATTTGAAAAGTAGTAAAATTGTACTGTATATTAATAAAGTATATACTAAAGATACATGCAGAAAGTTCATATCTTAGAATTTGAAGTTCCAATTTTAAAAGCAAAGAGGGAGCCTGGGAGGTTGCTTCTGGATGGAAAGTTTATGGCACATTTTCTCATGTTTTTTCTTCCTTGAAGGTGGTTTGTGTATTTTATGAAAATAAAGGTGTTTCTAGTGTTCCTATTATTTTCTTTCAGCTTTACTGATAGTGTTTGCTCAGTATTTCTTTTTTCTTTTCTTTTCTTTTCTTTTCTTTTCTTTTCTTTTCTTTTCTTTTCTTTTCTTTTCTTTTCTTTTCTTTTTTCTCTTCTCTTTTTTTCTTTTTTCTCTTCTCTTCTCTTCTCTTCTCTTCTCTTCTCTTCTCTTCTCTTCTCTTCTCTTCTCTTCTCTTCTCTTCTCTTCTCTTCTCTTCTCTTCTCAACACTAAAGCAAATACAATTTCTTGACACTGACTATTCAGAGTGGGACAAGACTGAGTCATAATTGACAGAGATGGAAGAGTGTTCTGTAAAAGCAACAGCCTTGCACTTCTGCAAAGAAATGTGCAATGCATGAACTACAGGTGTCACTATGGTCCTCTGAAGATCTAATTCCAAACAAAATTCTCTGAAGGAAAATTTTTCTGAAGCAAATTATGCTGCTGCAGATCTAAATATTGCAGGGCACTGAGAGCACATCTTCAAAACCCTGCCAAATCCTCCAGTTCTTTGTGGCACTTTGTGTCAAAACGGAGTTTCTATTCTCAAAGCCTTTGTTGTGCAGTTGGAAGTAAGGGGAATATACAGGCGCAGAAATAAATAGCTACAAAGCGAATACAATCTCCCTGCCATGAGACTAAAACAGCGACAGATACTTCACAGTACTCAAATGACCCATGTTATTTTGAAGGTATGACACTGGAGTTCATTCAGACTTTTAATTCCCACTTGCTCTGAAATAAAAGGAGGAAGCTTCCTTTGAGCTGTTTTGATCAGCTCAAGCAATCCAAGTGGCAACTCAGTGATGAAAGGTGAAGCTGTCAAAGATGACTCAAGAAGTTCAGGGAAAAGCAGAGAAGCTAATGCATTGACTGGGATGACTTAACTTCTGTGTTAAGAATGGAGGGGACATCATAAATGAACAGGTTCTCTTCTCTGTTTCTCTTCATTTCATTGTCCTGTTGTGACAAGGTCAAACATTACATACTCACTACATCAGAACTCTACATACTTTTAAAACTAAGTTCTCTCTTTATGAGGAAATCTATGATAAGCTTAACTGCAGGTAGCATCCCAGCACAGGCTGACAGGCTGACTTATTTTTTCACCTCCTTCTCTTTTGCAATCTGTGCTGTCCTTGCCAAATTTAACTTTTTTTTTTTTTAACTGTAAAGTGCTTTTATACAAACTTTTAACAATTCAGGGGGACTGCAGGGATTTTGAGGTTATCAGCTCATCACTGAAAAATTGTTCTGCTCTCTCCTGATGTCGTGTTAGATCTCGGTCCTCTTTTGGTATGCAATACCCTGCCTTATTCTTGTTCATTTCATCACTAATTGTATGTCAGTGGCTCCTCTTCTGTTGCTACCAACTTTCTTTTGTCATCTTCAGGTTCCTTTCATGGCTCAGAGACTTTTGTTTCTTCTATATGTAGCAAACTGAGTTTTTGTCTAGGTCCTCCTGGTCTTGTCTGACTCGATGAACCAAGTAGCTTTATGACTTTATTCACAGTTGTGCTCAGGCTGCTGCCAGCACTGGCCTGACTAACTTGGTAGCCAATCTGAACTTGCATTGTGCTCACATTTGAAATGATGTCATATACTAGCAGGTGACAAGTTGAGGAGGGAAGTCTGCCTGGGAAGGATTTTCCTTCCTAAGCGTACTTCTGTCTTGGCATGACCTTTTCTTCCCTGCTGTTGTAAATGGGAGAATGTTTATAACCAGAGGAGTTGTAAGCAAGGAATTCTGGTTTTATGTGCTGAGGTACTACATAAAACATCTGTCAATGAGAGTGTGGTTGAAACCGAATGACTGAATATGTACCTGTGGCTGATGTCATTCCACAGGTGAGTGCATGTGGACAGCTGCTGCAAGGAGAGCTGTTGGTGACAAAAGTTCTTTATGAACTAGAGGACACAAGAAGATTATACCATGTAAGACACTTGTTTAGAAAATTCAAACTGCAAAAAGAAATGGCATTAGGAATTAAGATCCTATGCATTATTCTTACTCTGTACTCCACTGTGAACTTGGCTTTGTGTGTATATAAGAAAGAGTGGACTTATATGGGAACATTCTTGCTGTATTAGGTAGATCCACTACACTTACTTACAAGTCTGTCCACCAAGAAAGGAGCCATCTATCAACTGGACACACTTCCCTCCCTACCTTGTGCAACATTTTTGGAAGATCAGGAAGTTTGGTTTTACCCTTGTGGCACCAACCGGGAGAAGAACCTGTTGGTAGTGCAAAGATAAGAAGTAGAGGATTAGGTACTGGCTGGAATGTAGTGTCTGTTTAGGTTGGGGTTGCAACATCCATCCATCCATATCATAAAATCATAGAATGGTTCAGGTTGGAAGGGACCTTAGAGATCATCTTGTTCCAACCCCCCTGCCATGGGCAAGGACACCTCCCACTAGACCAGGTTGCTCAAAGCCCCATCCAGCTTGGCTTTGAATAATTCCAGGGAGGGGGCATCAACGACTTCTCTGGGCAACCTGTTCCAGTGTCTCACCACCCTCACAGTGAAGAATTTCCTCATATCTAGTCTAAATCTACCCTCTTCCAGTTTATAACCATTACCCCTTGTCCTGTCATTATCTGTCCTTGTAAAAAGCCCCTCCCCAGCTTTCCTGTAGGTCCCCTTCAGGTACTGGAAGGCTGCTATCAGGTCCCCCTGCAGCCTTCTCTTCTCCAGGCTGAAGAGTCCTAACTTTCTCAGCCTGTCCTCGTAGGGCAGGTGCTCCAGCCCTCTGATCATCCTCGTGGCCCTCCTCTGGACCCACTCCAACAGCTCCACATCCTTCTTGTGTTGGGGGCCCCAGAACTGGACACAAGACTCCAGGTGAGGTCTCACGAGAGCAGAGTAGAGGGGCAGAATCACCTCCCTCGACCTGCTGGCCACACTTCTCTTGATGCAGCCCAGGATGTGGTTGGCCTTCTGGGCTGCAAGCATACACTGCCGGCTCATGTTGAGTTTCTCATCAACAGACACCCCCAAGTCCCTCTCCTCAGGGCTACTCTCAAGACATTCTCCGCCCAGCCTGTATGTGTACTTGGGATTGCCCTGACCCACGTGCAGGACCTTGCACTTGGCTTTGTTGAACTTCATGAGGTTGGCATGGGCCCACCTCTCAAGCCTGTCCAGGTTTGAAAATATCTTTGAATGTAGTTTCCCAGTGGCTCAAGAATAACTTTGGGCATCAAAGGTGAACTGACTACTGAATGGGAGAAAAGCTCTGTACATTGAAATCCCACTTGTACTGACAGAATATGTCCCTTTAGGATTGTTGTGAGTCGGAAGAAATGAGAAGACCTGAAAGCGCAGTACATTATTTATGTTATTGTGACTAAACAAAACATGTCCTTTAATAAAAAACGTGTCATCAGCCAGAAGCAAGATACTATGCCAGACACTCTGCTAGGGTGAAATACATAACATCCCCAACTGTCTGCTTACTATTTTTCCTTTACTGTCGTCTGTCTGGAGCTCCCTGCATTTATTTATTCTATTGCCTGCAAACACACTCTGTGTGTGAATCCTCAATTAGTCACTGTAATTATAATAATAATAAAATGAAGCTGAAACATGTTTCCCTGAAATACAGATATTTATCTCTAGCTGGGCAAGGGACTAATTAGTAACTATTCACTCCAGCTCCCTGCAATTTTAGGCTTTTTTTTGGCAGTGCCATTAGTTTGTTATTTTTTTTCCCTACTCTCTTTCAAAATCTCTAGTTATGCAACTACTAGAGATGGAAAGGACTGTGGGTACCAACCTTTGTCCCCAAGATAGCTGCCTTCACATTTTAAAAATTTCCGTTCCTAGTTTCATTTATTGTCCAAAGTAACGCTGATAGCTTGCTAGGTCCTGAAGAAAGTACAGGTTTTGGACTGGTTCTGTTTTTGAAACATTAAGCTTTTCCATAATCTTTTTAAAATAAAATCAGTGGGTGCATTTTGAAAGAAAAGTAATTTCCTTGCAAAAGGCTGTTTTAATTAGCTGAGAAACAGGTAAAATCATATAGAAGACAAGTCATCTATGAAGCTCTTTTTTATCAATGCTACTTATCAAAACAAGAGTTAGATTGGCTGGAAGATGAAGAATACAATGAATATAGCTGCCATGGTGATAATGATGATGTAAATACTTAGGTTCTGTTTGAGATGACTAGGTAGAGAAATAGATTTTTACTTCATTTGATATAGCAAAAAGAAAGCAAAGAACTTATTGTTTCCTCATGCCCTTTAAGTAGATTTAATAAATCTTTCTGTGAAAGGTAAAGAATGCTGCTTTCCTAGGTGAGATCTCCCTTTGATGTTACGCATCTATTAACAAGGCACACAGGGACATGTCTTTTAGAAGGGAACACATTTGCCCCTTTAATGCAGCTTCTATTATTGTTCCTTTATTAATGTAATTGCTTCATTTTCCCTCTGTAAGTCATAAAGTTTTTGATCAGCAGAGATTTCAGAGGTCAGGCAAAATAGTGAATTGTCTGCAAAATATTGCAGAGATTTCTTTCAGTAATCACTTCATTAAATCAACAACTCCTGTCGTGGCTGAATGCGTAAAATTATACGGTGCTTATTTTAAACATCTACAAAAAAGATGCTTTCTACATCCAGAGAAACCAATGCTGTTAAATCCAGTGACTACAGTAACGGATTGTGAAACTGTTCTGTCTGCTCAAGAGTAGAAGTAGCAAGTCATTTACAGTCTGACAGATAAAAAACTGCCCAAATGGGCAATATGGCGGGAAATAAAAGGCATGGTTTTATACTTCTATTTTAAGAAATTTTGGCCCTTTGCATAGACCGCAGTTCTTTCTTTGGAACTAACATGAAAGCCTTCTTCATTAGTAGCATCCTTCATTATATTCACTGTGTCCCTGTAAAAAAAGCTGCAGTTACAGTTACTAGGAAGAAGCTTCTGATCTTACGAATTCATGTTTTTTTTCCAGCATTTGAATCAATATATCTTCAGATATTTTTAGGAGTTTCTCTTCACCATTAAGGTTTTGGACCTCATCAGTGGTGTAGATGGCAAAACTAATCTTGTTTTTGCTCTCTTGTACACTAGAGACAAGGATATGAAGTCCTTATTCTGAGTGGAAACCACCACCCCTTCACATATACTTGTTAGTGGGAAAAAGTCATTGTCCTTTGTGATTATATCGGCCTCATTAATTTGAACTGTTTCTGTTTGTACTTCCCTCAAAACATTTTTTTCTTATCAGTCCAACTTCTGTCTCAGAGACTTTTGTAGTGACTGGCTACTCTTGGTTCTACTGCAACAAAAGAGCATAACAATGATATAACATTGTTTATTTATCTATTCATCTGACAAGTGACATGTTGGTGAGTGAAATGCAAGCAGCCTGTCAAACACACCCAAACCTCCTCATCAAAATTTTAGGGTGGCTATTTTTCATCTTACCATTTTTCCTACATCTGTGAACAGTTCTGTGGAAATTCATCCTGCATCACAGCTATCTACAGACTGTTGGCAGCAAAGACTGTGTGGTTTAAAAACTCAGTCAATCTCATGGAGACAAACCTGTGAGATGATGGAGATGACTAATGATACGGTGAAGTCACCCAATATTTCCTTTCACTTTTTCTCAGAGTAGATAGAGCTCAAACTCTTTAAATGATGGCATGAGGACTGCTCTCTGTAATAGGTTCCTTTGAGAGCCTCTGTTTTGGCCAGGCTCTGCATGGGATTGTGCCTCTTCTCATTTGCTCATTGTGGCACAGCAGGGACCAAGAGCCATACAGGTATAATAGCTGAGTTCTTTTTCAGGTAACTTGTGCAACCAGCTGGGAACTATAGTTGGGAAAGACATTTTTCCTAGAATGAAAAAGGACACTGAACAACAGGCTTCTGTATACAGATCCGAAGGTCATGGACTGGAAATCTAAGGATAGACCTAAACAAGTTATGCATCAGGAGAAGAGATGTGGTTCTTGTCAGTTTTTCCTCTTACCCTGATGGATTATCAATGTCCCATTTTGTCACATCTTAAAAAAGGGCCTACTTGCATTTCCTCTCCTTGATGTTTGTTCTAACGCAAGTTATTGGTGGGTGGGTAAATCCGTTTTTCTTAGGCTGTTTTTTTCAGTTGTTGTCCTGTTCAGCTTTGGGGGTGGGTTGAATTCTATTTCAAGCATATGAAACTATGGTTCTGGTAATGCTTGTCGTACGGTCTATAGAACATGCCAAAGAAATGAATGAACTTAAAGTCAATTGAGGACAGACATCTAAATCTTGAACGTGTGCACAGATATTTGAAATTCAGACAGCAGGATATGGCCAGGGAGTGAGGGGGAAACAATGTTGGCTGAAGTGTGGGCACAGTCCTTCCGTATATTATAGCTAATTTGCTCCCATGGAAACATATATGTGAAAGCTTATTTCAAGCAAGTGTTCTTTACTCTCAACATTATGTTTTGCTGCAGCAGTTCTCCCCTGAAGGGATGCTAGTGTTCCTTCAGGGAAGCTAGTAAACAGGCTGTTAAATTCCACACAGTAACTCTTGTTATGTCTGTTTGGTGAAAACAAAAGAGAAAAAGCCAAAGAGTTAAAAAAAGAACAATGTTATTAGAAAGTTTTTGTGGTTTTAAACAAGGATCAAAATCCCGTAAACACCCACACAGAGATCAGTCTACACCACTAAGTACTAAAACTAATTAATTCACTGCTGTTGTATGGCAGATCTTTCTACCTTCAGATTCTTTCCTGAGGGGATGAACTGTGTTTGGATTTTGATTCAAAATTGTTTTCCTTACTCCCTGGAGTATCAGCCCATGTCTCTCCTCCTGTTTCCTCACCCACCCCCTTGCAAATAGAAGATAGCTGTCTGCATTTTGGCAGATATCCCAATACAGTCTTTCCCGTCCAGCTAATCATGATCTTGTCTTTTAATTTTATGCACTAATTCAGTGAAAGAACAATTTTTTCAGCTGCAGAGCTGGTGTGTGCAGGTATTGATAGCACAAAGTTACTCACAATGGTGAAGATAGGATGAACTATTTTGCAGCTGTTTCTTGCTATGGGCCCAGACGCTGCCGTTAGGCTGGCCTGCCTTGGCTGTTATGGAGGAAAGCAGCAGGGAGCTTTTACCCCTGTTATGAGAATGTTTTCTCCAGAGAACAGTCATGAGAACATTTTCTTCCAGAGGAAGGCCCCAGAAATGATCCAAGGAATGGAACACTTCCTTACGAGGACAGGCTGAGAGAGCTGCGGCTGTTCATCCTTGAGAAGACTCTGGGGAGACCTGATAGTGGCCTTTCAGTATCTAAGCAGGGCTATAAGAAATAAGCAGATGGACTCTTTAGCAGGGTCTGTGGTGATAGGATAAGGGGAAATGGCTTCAAACTAGAAGAGGGGAGTTTTAGATTGGATATAAGAAATACGTTTTTACAATAAGGGTAGTGAAGCACTGGAGCAGAGAGGTGGTGGAAGCCTCATCCTTGGAGAGAGTCAGTGTCAGGCTGAATGGGGCTCTGAGCAACCTGATCTACCTGTAGATGTCCCTGTTCGTTGCTGGAGAGTTGGACTAGATGACCTTTAAAGGTCCCTTGCAACTCAAACAATTCTATGATTCTATGATTTTCCAGATGATCAAGATTTGGCATCCACACACCTTAACGTGTTTATTACTGAATTGTGTGATCTTTTTTCCAGCTAATATTATTGCAATAAAGTTGGGTAATGTCATATAAAAAAGTAATCCTGGGTAACTAGTCTAAAAGAGAAATACTAAGGCTTCTTGCAGCTGTTTGAAAAATGGTGAGTGGGCCATGAGAAAAGGAGTGAAGATCTGGCAGAAAAGAGCAGGTGTTGAAAATGCACACTACAATTTTTGAAAATTTTTTAAAGGACAGTGAAATGTCTCTAGTGTTGAGGGATAACAGGAATTACAGAAAGTAAAACCTACAATGTCCTTCAAAGGCCAAACGTCTTGAAAGAAAGTGTACGTTTCAGGTAATTCATAGATTGCTAGGCTTTAAGCAGAAATGTTAGAATTAATATTCTTTTTTACTACTACTGAATTATATGGTATTTTAAATTTAATATTCTATCTTTAGTCTATTCTCATTTCTTATTACTTGAGTGTTATGAGAATGCTGTGCCAAGGAATGATTTGACAATCCACAGGGTCTTGGCGTGTAGTGGTGCTTCACATTTTTTTCCTGATAATTATACCACTTCACTGTTGCTAGAAAGCACTACTAAAATGATTCTTCTGGTTTCTTTGCCTTTTCTTTCTCTAAGGTTACATTTGCTGGCAACTCCTTTGCTAGTACTCTGTGTCACCTGCCCTGTAACTCTAGCTGCCTGCTGGTCAGCAGCTGCCATGCTTTGCTACAGGGTTTTTGCATTTTGGAGACCATAGCTTCTTTCACCTGTACCATTTTTGGAACCTGGGTGGCATCATCCCATGAGTGGCGGGTGCTAGCAAACTCCAGATTCCTAATTTCTATTACACAGCCTCTTACGCTGGCTGCAGTTCTATTGTCTTGTATGAATAAAGCTGTGCTTTGGGAACCTAAGCTCACAGGCAGCACAATCTCTTGTGCAGCCTGCTGAAGTAAAGTTGGTAACTGGTCAGGTGCACAAAGAAGCTCAATTATGCTGTTGCAGGACCTACTAAGCAGGACTGAGCAGATACTTGCTGAAGAGATTCACCAATGGAGAAAAAAATTTCTCTCAGCTGAAAACTAGAATGAGAATTAAACTGATTTTAAACCAACACTTTCATTTTCACATAGCTTCATCTGTGACACAAAAATACTGATCTGAAAGTACCACTAACGGAACAGATGCTCTTCTGAACCTCCAGATGCCATTTCTGACTCTCATTCTAAGGCATTTGTTTCACAACACTGCCAGCTGGTAAAGCATATTCCTTGTGGGGAAGGCTTTGTCATCAGGATAGCCAGAAGGGCTGGGAGTGCAGACTTAAATCAGAAGATCTTTTGCTTTCTCCTGTCACTTTCTTTCAGGAAAACATTTTCCAAACCCTTAAACTGAGACTCTGTGAAGCTAACTGCAGGCAATATGAGATCATTCAGTAGTTATCTGACTTTTTGAGGGGAGAAATTCTCCATTTACAGGCTTAGTGCAATACAGAGTAGCTCTTTGCAAAAATAACTGGTTCAAAACCAGATATTTCTTGTCATCAGGAGGAGGCAAGATTGCTCACACTTTTCAGAAATCTGTTTTGCAGGTGAGCCTGCAGGGGGAAGCTGGGGCTATGTAGTACTCTTATTCATGCTCTTCTCTGGATGGTTCATACTCCACAGTTAGCATAGGACAAACACATGCTACAGAGCTCTGATTTTGCACAGAGCATGTTGGGAATGCAGCTAAATTGTCACCATCCACTCCCTTTGCGCATAGGAGAGAAGACAGTCTGGGACCTGAGTTAAGCACTTTTGCTTCTGAGGATCTTGTCAGATTCTGCGGTGCCTGGAGAGGAATCCAGAGCCCAGTTTGTGTGCAGATAGGTGTCTCAAAATGGAGTCACAAGTATTGAACACTGTGATGAGGGAGGACTCAAATCAGCTTGTGAGGTATGGAACAACATACTCGTTTTCCCTTCTAGGTGCAGGTGATCAAGTCATCCCTTTTTGAAGAAACTGTGTAGTAGGTACCATTCTTGTAAAACGCTGCCATTGTCTTTGTTGTAAGACTATGAACTTCATAGCCTAATGTTTAAACCATCCCTGCGAAAGTACATGTGGCTGAATTTTTGTCTCTCACCTAAGGGACTTCTAGTTCAATCTTCCTGGGGAATCCCTTTGATACATTTTTGCTGAAGTGAGGTGTGTAGGCAGCGCAGAGTCACAGAGCTCCCTGACCCACAAGTCTTTCTCTTTCCCTGTTCCAGTGAATGCTGGTTTCTTCACTGCACAGTTCCAACAGCAAGAACATCTTGAAGGAAGAGCAACTGGAAAATTTTGTACCTATATAAAGGAGGGCTTATATAGGCAGCCAAACAGCTACTTTAGACATGCTGTAGATGGGGTTTTGAATGATCTCTGTATAAGAAAAATGTGAGTATTGGTCTCCCATTTCCTGGAGCTTGCTTGTGTCTCTGAGCTTGTAGGCATTTGCTTCCTAAGAAAACAGAAACAGCTGCAGATACTTCTGGTTTTGGCACCAAATTACACCAAAGACTTTCATTTTGTTTAGTCCTAAAATCTTTTGTCACAGCAAAGCCTTTTATTCACATTTTCTATTACAAATACAAGAAAGCAAACATTTGAATAGACTATTCAATATCAGTACAGGTATTACATTAGCTAATTTCAGTCATTAAATGAAATTTTATGGTCATGAGTGCTGCTGGGCGGGTAATCGTGAGGAAAGTATACTGTAAGATACTTAGCAAAGGAGTAGGAATAAAGCATTTAGCAGATATAATGCATGAAACACTTTTGGAAGCCTCAGCATCTGAATTTCAAATACTGAATGTGCAATATGTTTTACATTTTAAATTATTAGATTGTTTCTGAAATACCAGAAGCACCGCACTCAATCTGACTCTAATATGATTCACATTACATTAACAAAAACCAGGTTCAGGGCAGACACTTTTAGGATTATGATTTAAGGAAGAAACTGAATATTTTTGATAGGTATGGGGAAGAAAACGAAAAATAAATTCACAATTGAGCCATCAAGAACAAACATACCTGTTTATGTTACAGATTCTTCAGAACCTGCTTTGAGTTCCTCCTGTGACATACCACATTGCTTTATTTACACACAGAGTACAGTAGAATAGAATAGAGTAGAATAGGGTAGAATAGAAGTTGAAAGGGACCTACAAAGATAATCAAATTCAACTACCTGACCACTTCACGGTTAACTAGAAGTCAAAGAAAATTATTAAGTGCATTATCCAAGTGCCTCTTGAAGACTGACAGGGAAACATCCAAACACATAACACAGGAAATGCAGTCTATGTCTTCCTTGGTCACTAAATCAAATGGATGCAGGACTGATGCTGAAAGCCTGTGTGGCTGAGTTGAAAAAACCTTTATGAAGAAAACAGTATAAAGTAAGTATATCTATATATCTGTGAAGATACTTATGATGCTTCAAATCTTTTGTGGATGTTAAGAGAAGCCACAGCAAGAGATTCAGATGAGTCAGTTCCAGTCCTGCCTTTCCTTGCAGGCACCAGGTACTCCTACAAGTTCCTTCTGGCAATGATGTCCCTCTTCCTTGGCAGCAGTTCAATCGATGATCCTCAGGATAATTTTTCCCTATTAGTCACCTTTCAACTGGGATTTCTGAAGCAAATTCTCTTTTTGCCTTGTGGTATGCAGCTTTGGCACTGCAAGGTGGAAATAACTTTTTCACAGGCTGTGTCAGTTCTGCCTCCTCTCTATACCTCGGTTGAGAATTACCAGAAAACTGTGCCTTTGACACGCCAAGACTGATGTTGGTTCCAGAAATACTATGGAGTTTGAACTTGAACAGCAGTTAAATAAACAAATATGTGGATCATTTTGAGAATTCTTGTAAGCAACTCTCATGGATTATTCTGTTATAAAAAGCTACTGCTGTGCATTTTCATTATGAAGTGCTATTCTTGAGTGTTCAGGCACCAAAAGGCAGTAATGGTAACCTCTGAGGACATTTTGTTATCAACCCCCTGTTTAATTCAGATTGCCTTCTAACAGTCAGAGGAGTTTTCTCTCAGTTTTCACCATTTGATGGCAGAAAGATGACAGATGGTACTCAGCACACAAAGCCATGTGTATCTGCAACAGTTACTCCATAAACTGCAATGAGAGGAGACATTTTAGTCTATCCCAGTGTTTCAGGTCAGTGATGATCAAATGAAAGCTTATGCACAGACCACAGCATAACACCATTGTTGGTGATTTATTTCACAGCCTAAATTAGCATTTTTATGTCAGTGTAAGAGCACTAAGGATGCTTCAGGTTGAGATGTCCAAGAAAACTGGTGCATGTTCACTAAACTAGTCTACCACAGGCCATTTTCTTCACCTGTGATTTGCTTCCTTCTCTTGTGATTTTACTGCATCTGATCTCTACACTAGAACATTAATCCTCATTTGTAGCGTTAATAGACTACGGTGAATTCACCTTGGCCTGCTGCCAGATGCCCATGCAGGTACTCTCTCTTTTCCCCTCCTCAACCTGATAGGGTGTGGGGAAAACAAGATTAAGAAAGCTCATGGGTTGAGATAAAAACAGAGGGACCACTTACCAATTACTGTCACAGGCAAAATGAACTCAACTTGGAGAGAATAAATTCAATTTTTCTTGCCGACTGAAACACCCTCCACTGCGCCCATTGCCTCTTGTTACATCACTGGGTGTTACTGAAAAGCTCCTGGTTCTGTCCTCTTTTCACTCTCCTTTAAATATTAATACACATTGATAAGATCCTTCCTGAGCCTTTTCTTCTCTGATCTGAAAAATCTCAGCCCTGTCAGCTTGTCCTCGTAGGAAAGATGCTCTGGGCCCTTCATTGTCTTCATTGCACTTTTTTGGACTCTCTCCAGTATGTTTATGTCTCTTTTGCACTGAGCAGTCCAGAACTGAATGCAGCATTCCAAGTGTGGTCTCAGCAGTGCTAAATAGAGGGGACAGATCACCTCCCTTGACCTGCTGGCAACATTTTGCCTAATGAAGCCCAGAATACCATTAGCCTTCTTTGGGGCAAGGGCATGCTCATATTCAACTTGGTGTTCAGCAAGACCTCCAGGTCCTTCTCTGCAAAGCTGCTTTCCAGCTGGGTGGCTTAGGTTGGAAGGGATCTTAAAGATCAGGGTGGTCTCCAGCATATACTGGTGCCTGGGGTTGTTCCCAGGCGTTGCAAGATGAATATGTCCTCTTCACCCTTTTCTCTCAGTGTTCCATGCTGTCCTGGGAAAAGCCTAGAAATTCTTTCTTCCCTTTGGGATCTCAGCATTGCCCTCTTCCCTCCTAGCCTGACCTTAACTTCACAGGCAACAATTCTAGCCTGGGAGTCCAGGGAGCAGGGACCTCTCCATTCAAAACTCCTAACCCCACCCCAGACAAAGCCTTCAGTAAAGACAGAAAAATACTTAACAACTGATTTAGTTCATTTAACTATTATTTTAAAGAGGGGCTATTCCTCAATGACTCTGTTCCTTGGGCCTGTTGTCAGACTTCTAACAACCTGTAGTACCAGCTCTTCTAATGGGAAGTGCTGCCAATTTCGACCCCTTATTAATCAGCCAGCTCTCACTTGCAAGGCCTAATTTCTTTCATCTGCCTTATCATCCAGGAGCCAGCAGCTGCCTTTCATCCAATTTTCCCCCTCTTTTGAAGGTTCTGCTGTGAGCTGAGAGGCAGCTAAGCACAGATGAGAGACCCAAGGCCTCCATCAGTTCCTCTTGGCTTGCCCTCTGACATGGGCTGCTCCATGCCAGGATGAAGGGCTTTTTTCTCTCTTCCTTTCTTCCTCACTGCACTGGCTGGCAGTTAAGACAGATTTAGCTGTCAAATCAGATGATGTGATTACATGAATTGCTTGGCTGTGGTTTCATTTCTCAAGTAAATGAAAATGTAAGGCTGAAACTGTGAGAAGCAGGAGTGAAGCAGGAGCACAGTCTGTAAATCATTCTTTAAGATTCAAGTGAAAATTCAAATGAATATTTAGCATGGTGGGTAATATCAATTAATTTTGAAAATGAATAGCTGCAGCACTGTCTGGAACTGGGAAGGTAATTTGGAAGACATCTACCCTAGGCTTTCATTGCCACCAAATACTGAGACCAAATTTAACTTGTCAGGAACAGGAAATTAACCAGAATAACCGTTGTGCTAGGATTTCAAAGGGGTGGAGGAGATACTTTTTGCTGTCTTTGAAATACTTGATGTGACCCTGACATGACACCAACTCTCTCTGAAGAGGTGAATGCTCTCATGCCCTGCTGCAAAAGCTCCTCTGTGGGAGTGGGCTCATGGCTGGGGTGTACTGCATCTTCCCAAACCGTGTGGTGTTAGAGTGGATGGGGTGTGGGCAGGCAAGATCTGTAAATGCATAAGTGACTTATTAGCTGCTTTTTTGCATCTAAGAACTTAAAGCCAGGACCCTGTGGGGGCTGGAGCCTCCCCTGGGTCCTCCAGGGAAGATCCTGGCAGTCAGCCCCAGTCTCATCTTCCCTCCAGGAGCAGGATGGCCAGAGGCATCCAGGCAGCTCCAGCCCCATGCACTGGAGTCATCTCCCTGTGGACAAGGCTGGGCCAAGGCCAGGCTGGGATGTGGGCCCATGTGTGGGCCTCGTTGGTGATGGCCGTGGCCAAGCAGAGCAGGGCTGTGTGTTGCTGAAGTCCAGCCCTGCTGTGGCCTCACTGGGGCAGGGGATGATAGCCTTGGTGCATATGTAGGGCCCTGGCCTGGGTGACTGGGGGAGAGGCCTGCCTTTTTGTTCTGGAAACCTTTCTGTACATCAATACTGGTAAAGGGCTTGTTTGCTTATCTACATAAATAATGCACCTGACATTGCAGCCTAATTGTCAAAACAAATATCTACCCAGGTCCCGTTCTCCATCTACTCCATCCTTGATCAGGGTGTCAGGGGATGCTGTAAAGTTGCATCCTCTCATTAGCAAATGGTCTGAGTAGCTCTTTGTTTATTGAAATAGTGTGCATGAGGTTTAGGCAGAACATTTGAAGGGCTGAAGTTGTGAAAAAAATACTGTGAAGGCGCTGCTAAAGCAGTGGAAACTGGTGCGACAAACCTGTCTCGTGGTCTTTGTATGTGTATGTAAATACGAAGCTATGGAAAGGAATAATAATTTTAATTATTCACTCAGTATTTGTACTCCTGCTGCTTTAGCTGGAATTACTTGAAAGCTAATGGTCACTCATTAAATTGTGTGACAGTTCAAAAATATGATCTTTGTGTTATAGAAGTAATTTAAAGGGATTTGCAGGCATAAGAAAACTGCTTTCAAGTGGATATGAAAAGTTTTCTTAAACAGTCTTGCTCATTTCTCCAGAATTATACTGTAAGCCATTCTCTTTGAATCATAAGCTCACAATCACATTGAATGTTCTGTAAAAGTGACACTTCAAACAAAGCCATATCAAAGCACTAATGAATGATGAACATATAATGTCTTCATAGATGGCTATCTGCTGTAATTACCTAGAGTGAATTAAAGAAAAGGCCCTTGGAGAACAGATTGTTTGAATAAATGTATCATTTGAAGAGTTTAGTTCAAATCTAACTCAAAAGGACTTTTTAAAAAAACGTTAGTTTTAAATGTAGATGTGTCATACTGAAAAAGTAATTTCCAAGCCTCCAAGGCTAAACCACACCCAAAATACAAATCAAGTTAATAAGATTGTGAACATAATTGCAATTTAGTGCTATTGCAAACAGTATTAGATCTCATAATAAATAGATACTTTAATATTCTTTTCTTTTTTTCTTCTCACCTGTAATTTTAGTTGACTGCATGTGAAGTGTCTTGTTTGGGATTTCAAAAAAGAGAAGACAAATGTTTGGGTCTTAGCTCTTATTATAAACAAATACTATAAATAAATATTGCTTGCCTCTGATGGTTCTCTGCACTTGAAGGCAAACTTTTTTTTCAGGTACGTAAATACTTTAGAAAAACTGCATTTTTGTTCAGCTAATAGAAGTTTGAAGCATTTTTCTGGAAGTCTTGTGCAGGGTCATAATAAAGGAAGCAGGACTTTTCGTATAGTTTTTAAACTACATTTGTCTTGCTCTTTTCTGAACAAAATTAAACTGCTATGCAAGTCTGTCTCTCACTGGCATACCAAATGCTTCAGTGGAATTAATTCCCCTGGGCTCCTTTATCAGATTTGTTCACTTTGTTCCTGAACATAAAGTTCAGTTCAAAAACAACAGAAGCAGAGGAGGAGCTTTTCTTCTTTGGTTTTGTAGTAAGTGACTAGGAAAAGTTTTGTTGCCACAGGCATGAGAAGTTCTCTGGGCTCTTCCAAATGAAACATTGATTGCAGTGTCACCTGTGAGTTTGAAGGGACTGGATCTTCCAGGCACCAGGGTTGTTCCTTCCAGGCTTATTAGTTTCTGGTGAGGTTGAATATGTACTTATTTCTCCCAAAGTTAAAGTACAGTTCTGACTCCCAAACACTTAATGCTGGGCAGATGAAGGAAAATCACGTAACTTCAGTACAAGAGTAACGTCAGTGCAAGACAATGAAGGCTTCACAAATCATAGCTTAAAGAATCTGTTCAAAAAGCAACAGTGGGAAGTATATGCAGCAAATGCTGACAGACACAAAAAGAAAAATCTACCTAAGAAGCTTTTAACTTCCAGAATATTTTATGCTCTTTCTGACTCTGTCTCCCCAGAAATGAAATATCTTCAAATGAATACTCCATATCAACAGAATTAGTGCAAACTGAACAAGAAAATTCTTATAGATGTCTTTTAAATTTTATATAAATTTTGGTTGCTTTTTTTTTTTAAAAAAAAAATTATGCTATTTTATTCAACTTTTAGGCTCATCTTGAGCTCTAATATGCTGCCACAGATTTCAGCTGTATGGAAAATGCATAGGATCTGCATTTCTTACAAGTTTGCATGGAGAATATGGTAAATTCTGTTGTCTTGAACATATTAGAAATGGAGAACAAGAGTAGTTTTCCTAGAGTTCACAAGCTCTCTGTGCTTTGTCTTATGTAGCAGCTTTCTCCTCATCTTTCTGGCTGTCTGGGTATTAGACACACAGCCTAACAGTAACAGCCATCAGGTTTCTACAACCCGTTTGAAGACAAAACCTCAAGCCATAAGATTAAGCGTTGCTCAGGTTATACCAGATAAGCTACAAAGAATAGGCAGTTAATTCCTGGTCACAGTAGGTGAGAACCACTTCCTGACAATACTTTGATTTTATGAAAATCTGAGATTCAATGTCAATAACTGCTGAAATACTTCCAAGTCAAAGACGAAACTGTCCCATGGACTTCTAATGAGGAGCTGACAAGCTCAGCCAGACCTAGAAGATTTGCATTTGATTTTTTCTGAAATGTCAGATGATAGTTGATGCAGTTATTTTTAGATTAATCCATGAAAATTCTCAGCAGAGTTAACTTAATCAGTAATATTTCTGGAGGTTTGGTTAACAAAGACTTTTCTGGATACTTAGGTCGTGTATTCTTTCACAGCCCTCTGAAAATCACTGGCAGTATTCTGCAAGCATAGTATTGTTTTGAGTTAGTATTTTTAACGCTGCAAACTCATGCTTCACAGCACCCCATGGGCGTGCTTCTGTAATCTTCACTTTCATTTAGTTTCTACCAGTTCCAGTTATACTTGGCACAACAGAACATCTTCTTAAATGTACTCCGTAATTCTGGGCTTCGGAATGCAAAAATCATAGGATCGATGATCGCATTGCACATTATGAGGGTACCATTCACATGGAAAATGGACATGTAGCAGGCACAGTAAGGGTTATGTGGGCAAAACCTTGCTAAAAGGATGTGAAGAACAAAGGGGGCCCAGCAGCAAAGGAAGACTCCAAGGAAAATAGTCAGTGTAATGGCTCCTTTCATGTTAGTTCTCTGATGGACTGCACTGGTTGGCAGCGAGGCGATCTTTTTAGCATGAGATCGAGCTAAGAGGAACATATGGACATAGAGGCACAGTATAAAAAACATCATTAAAGGGAACAGGATGGTGAAGGGAATGACTGTAGCTGCTTCGTAGGAGAAGAGAGCAATGGCAATGCTACTGCCGGCACAGAACGTCCAAATGATTGCCAGGATGACCAAAGCCCTTCGTAGTGTCATTATATTATGGTACCTCAATGCGTAAAAGATAGTGATGTATCTGTCTGCTGCAATAGCTAACAAGCTGAAAATGGACCCCAGTAAAGACAGAATAAACATGGAATCCATGGCATCATCCAACTTTTTCTCAAAGTCCCCACGACGTGTCAGGTACCCCATTTTGCACAAGATAATAAAGATGTTCTCCAGAGTTTTGTACAAGCTACCTAACATGTCTGAAATGGCTAAACTACAAATGAAGAAGTACATGGGCAAGTGCAAATTCTTATTTTTGATGACAGCAACAAGGACAAGCAGATTTTCCAGTATGCCAGCAGCAGCAACGGTGAAAAAAACTTCTTCTGGCACCACGACCTGGCTGCAGTCAGTGATATTTAAAGGAAAATCGGTTATATTTTCAAGAGATGGAATGCTTGTCTGCCCTGCATGGTTGATTAGGCTGGAAGGTCTGTCAGTGCTCATTTCTTCTGATTGTGGAAAGACTGGATTGTTGTTTCTCAGGCTTGGCTTTACTCTGAAGCTGACCTGTCACTCAGACCATCCTTCTTTTGGTAAAGGTTTTCTCCTTCATCTAGAAAAATTTGAAGTCTTAACTGAAATGTTTTGAATTTCTCCTGCAATAAAATACATACAAGCATAAATATCAAGAGGAAAATTTCCACACACCAAAAATAAACTTGAAATATCACCTATCACAAAGCAATGAACATATATCATCATCTGAGTGAGGCAAAGTTGATTTGGATTAAATAAGAGCTGCTCCAAACTCTTAGAGGAAAATAAGGTGTAAATTATCTGTTAGCTTCAGAGAATTTTTTGGAAAATACATAGTTTTCTTTACCAATGAATATCACATGTTTACTGAAACTAATTTCACAGACTTCAAGAATTTGGCAGTCTTTACTGGCCCAGATGTTTGCTTTGATAAAGTCTGGCATTTCTCACAAGATTTGCAGTATTATTAGACATAAATGAGACCAATGCCAAGATAAGCTGTTGTCCAGAAAAGTAACATATTTACCACCACATTGTTGATGCTGAAACAAAATGTTCTTAATTTAGATGTGAACATTTGTAAATATTGATATTTTTCAGAAGTATGTTAGATACCAGTGACAAGCTGCCTTTTAGGTCAAATTGAAACATTCCTTTGATTTGAACATATTTCTAATGCTGACTAGGATCCAAAGCAAAATCTTTTCTTGGCTGTATTTTACAACTACCTAAAAGATCAAATGTTTTATTTCAGCATTGAGATGATTACTTTTTTATTCTCTGTAATGATTCTGATATAAACTACATGAAAGCCTGTAGGAATCTTTGCAAAGGATTAGGCTTTTTGGGATATTCATCATGGTATAAATAAATGTGATGTTAATACAGCTCAGATATTACCTACAGAGAATAAGACTCATTTTTTTCTTGTAATTTTAATAGCTCCATTTGTGAAGTACAGATGCAGTTACTATTTGAAATGTTCCCTTTCTTGAGTACTGAAATATTCTCCTGTTTTGAAGTTCAAATCAGCCTTTAGTTGTTTGACACTTCTATACCAATGAGTCTTAAAATGCATTTGGACATTTGCTCATAATCAGGTTAGCTAAATGTCACGACACCCTTTAATACTATTTCAAAGCAAGAATTGAGAAGTTTTAATTACTTTATACAAATTCCTCTGTAATTGTGGCTATCTGTAAATGGCGTAGCTGAACCGCTGCTTGAATGTGATCAGCTCTAATGCATTTTGAGCATTCAGCTCAATTGTGATTGGCTGCATATCAAGCGAAAACAGATTTCTGATCTGGATTTGCTATTACCAGCTGCTGAGATTGCCAGTAAGGTGGTATTTGTGGTGAAGAGTGCTGAAACCTGGACCGTCAAACAATATGAACTTGATTGAATGAAGCTATTAGCTGACTTAAAAGAAAGCATTTAAGAGAGTGCCCGTACTTATCTGGAAACAAAGGCCCTGTAATGGAATAAATGAACTGAATTGCACTGCAGCATGTATGGACAATTAGATCAACATCTGTCAGCATGTGCGAGAGACTCAGCAATGTCTTTGTATTGGTGTGTTTTTCCTATTCTTACCTAGAGCTACTGTCCTTGTTAAGTTTTATGATTTCTAATCTAGCAATCTGTTTCACAACCTAATTTTCACTCTTAATAGAAAGTTAACATGGACAATCCAAAGCATAATTTAAATGGGATTTACACAGGATAATCAGTTGGCAAAAAAGTTGCCTTTTTTATATTCCTATTTGAGAGAACTCTTTTTCAGTACTGGTGCTTTACTGGTACACTCATGATGCTGAACTTATCTCCCTGACAAACATAATGGCTCCTTCACTGAAAACAGAGCATTATGAATGGCATGACATATTACATTCGCTGCTTTTTACAAACGTAAATGTTCTTGAATTTACAATAACTACATTGAGTACAGTAGTTTGTTAGGGCAGAGATCTTATAAAGGCTTGTTAATAGTTATACCAAAATGAATTATTACATTGTACCACTTAATGTTGTTTTCAGACAATAAAATAGAAAGCCAGAAAAAGACGTTTTTATTTCAGAGATTCTCATTTCTGCATGTATGCATGGCTATTTCAGACTATTTTATTAGGATTCCATAAAGGATGTTACCAATTATCTCCTGTTCTCATGCTTCAGTGCAGTGCATAGCCACACTATTTCTGTTTGAGACTTCCCAAACTGAAGTGTCTATGTGTACAGTGTTGTACACAGGTAGTAAATCCAGTGCTTGATCTACATGATCCATGTTTTGATCATGCTTCTGCAGTAAGTCCCACACAAACAGGATTCTTTTGCAGCTACAGAACTACCAAACAATGTGCATGAAGTAGTTCAACACTTCTGAGCAGTATGGGACAAACAGACTACACATGGGATATAAAGTTGTTGTGAACATGATCAGGAACCTCAAAGTGTCCTAAAAGCTAACGGAAAAGGAAGACACAGGAATACTTGGTGCTTAGATTCATTTTTCCACTGGCCACCTACTGAAATTAAAGCCAAAGTCATTTCACACAAAGCTATAAATGGTCATCAGCTGAAAAAAGTTTACCCTCTTGTGTTGGTTGCACTACCAGAGACAGCCTGGATGTGACAGACTTCCTCTCCACTGTCAATACTTTGTCAGTTTGCTTCATCATTGTACTGTCCTGATAAAGGATCAATGTCATTCGCCAACATCAGTCTCAGATTTGTCTTTTGCAGGTGTTTGCAAAATCAGCCTTTAACAAATACTGCTTCTGTGTCAGAATTGTTAAAAATAGGGTACAGCAATTTGGGAATAAAACAGTCCTTATACTAAAATCCTTTTTTCCCATCAATGGCTGAACTATTTGGATTTTCCCTTTTTGGAAGTTATTCACAATCTAATAATAATTGTGCTTGTAGCAAGAAGCATTAAGGAGTAAAAAGCAATAAATAACAAAAGAGGAACCTTTTAGATTGAAACACATTTGCAACTTTAGTGATAAATATCACAAAACCAACGAACAACCTCAGGCTTTTCCTTCATGCGTTTAAATTAGATCTTGGAGGGAGAAGTCAACAACTCGGTCATGTTGGTTATTCAGAAACATTATTTATCTAAAAGGAGACAGTCTCCTCAGCCGGCATAATGAGAAATGAGCTGGCAACAACAGTGAAGTTGCTAAAATGCACACATTTGTAGTATTACCAGCAATTTATATTCAATTTGTAGTTATTTAAAGCCAGACAAAGCAGAGAGGACTGGAAGCTAGGACTGGGAAGTATACTGCCAATAGTGTAGAAACTGAGGAAACAAAAATAATTTGGATTACCTGTCAATTATATTCATTCACTGTGATTATGGTTTTTGTCTCTTTACAACTCTCTGACACCGGCAAAACATGTTTGTTCCTGGTACATCACACAGCTAAAAGCCAGCACCAGTACATCATCTTGTAACTATGCTGAGAAAGCCTCAGTGAAAGTTGAATTTTCTGTGCGTTAGAAGTGCAGTGAATTAGCACCTGTAAGGTCTGAGAGTAGTCAGGTCTGCACTTGATATATATATATATATATATATTTAATTGGATAAGCAGCTATTCAATAAATAAATAAAGCACTTCCCTCAGTTACAAAATGTTAAATAAACTGACCTGCTTAGCAGTAATAGCAACAAGATTAATTTCAGCTGTGAACTTTAATGATAAGATATTACATACTTTAAATATGGTATAATTTCATACATTTCTTTGCCCTCTATTCATTTTTTTTTTTTTTTTTTTTTTACCAGAAAACTGTAGCTCTCTTTACTGGGGAGACCCCAGCTGTATTTTCTCACTAAGCAGCTGGCAGAAACTGAAAACTGAGAAGGTTCCAGCTTTTGAACTCCACAAAGAAGCTTAGATTAGAAGCTTAGGCCAATTATGTAGATGCAATAATTTGTTTCTACAGCCATGAAATGTATTCATTCCCTATTTTTTTTTCCCCCAAAATAAAAGCAACAACAAAGTAATTTATTTGGAATGAAAAAGAACAAGTGTGTTGTGTTTCAAGTGCAGTACATGAAGTACACTTCACAATTCATTCAGTATATATGGAGATAATTTTTTTTTTCACTTAAAATACCATGGCCTTTTCTAAATCCAAAAATAACTCTAGTGTGTTAAGAAATGTCTTCAGATGTTGTTATCTCAAGCATTTCATCCTGACAGCTATCTGGTATATAAACTCTCAATGGCTTAAGTGCCTTGGGCACCAGGGTACCTGGAAAGCTGCTCAGCGCTGTTCTCCTTATAAACGTTGGTCAGAGTGGAACATCGGTCCCTTATGGAGATGGTTGGACAAGGGGTGTGTGACTGGTTACATTGCCCAGTGCACCTGAGAATGACCTTTTTCTGAAAATGGCAGCATAAGTCATGTGCATGCCCATGGATGAGAGCCACATACATTTTCAGTGACTCCCACTCAAGCCATTACACTTTTGTACCAAAATACATTTGAAAAAAAAAATCTATGCATACTTACCCTTTTTCTTGTTTCCAGCTTTTCCAGATATACAAGACATTTAAGAAGGAAACATGCCTATTGGAAGCCCTGTTGTGGAGACTGGTTTTAAAGCCATAAAACAAATAAAAGTACAACCTTCCCCCCCCC
>WBMW01003037.1:1263346-1281673 GCA_013396635.1 Penelope pileata
CCCCCCCCCTTCATTAGGTAAGCAATGGCTTTCATGGTGATGAAGAGGACTGGACCTGTTATCAGAAGGTGAGCTATGAGGACAAGCTGTTCCCTACACTTACTAGTGGGCACTTCTTTTTTGTCTACCAGGTGGGCTTAGTCCTGAGCAAGAAATAAGTGAAAAAGAGCACACAGAGCCTGAATCTGTCTTTCCCTTTACATTGCATAGTTCTTTATAATTGTTAAAAGTAACTGCACTGGATGAATTACTCTACAATATTTGCTGATTCCTGAAAGCTCTGCTCTGCCTCCCCATCTGATAGCTTTTCTGGCAATAGCTAATGTAAGACTGCCTCACAGTATTGAAAATATTGTACTGACGTCTAGGTGTCCGTAATTGAAGTACCTGAACATGTCCTACGTAAAAGAAAAATGAATCAGAACCATGTCTGCTTGGTGAAACAGTAGTAGATCATAGGTGAAACATCCTCAGCTGCAATTTGTATTATTGTTAAACTCTTGAAAGAAATAGTTTCCTCACATGGCCTGGATTTTACTTTTTATTAAACAGGCCCAAATAGCATAGGAAGCATCTGAAAAGCTGCTGGTTAACTTTAATGGCAGCACAGTCATTCCCATGAGAGCCTAGTCTACCTCAGCTGTCAAGAGGTGATGTCTTGGCTAGCAGTCACCTGTCTCTCCTAGATGTAACATGTGAGGGACATTGTGAACAAAAAGCTTGTGGGTGGGTCCACAATTTTTCTATTAATAAAGGATAAATATTAATTTTTTGAACCGAGCTGTGAAGTGTAACAAAGCATTCTTTTTTTTTTTTTCTGTGAGGAGGAGAGCTGCCTGTTGCCCTTAAGAGTGGTTATATTCTCACAGAAAGCCCTGAGCTACCATAGCAGCTCTATGTGCTGAGCAGCCAAGTTCCACCTCTTCCTTCCCACCTACGCTTCTCTTTCCTTGCCTCTCACTTCTGTCACCTCCCTTGAGACTATGCAAACTCATTCTTCCCTAAATAACAACAAAATACACTTTTTGTGCATATGAGTGTATTTCCATGTGTAGGAGGTGGAGCAGTAGGAACATGGCACTCAGTGGCAATTTACACAGGGTGACCTGACCCACTGTGATCTCTTTGTTACAGTAACAGGGCCCAACACCCTGCTGTTTCAATCCAGCTGGGGCATCCCTAGCAGCGCAGCAGTCTTTGTACAATTTGCAGCATGAATAATTCCTTGGTTTTGAAGCTCGGATGCCAGGGTTCCTCCTCTGCTAGAGACTGATAAACAAGATCCTTCCTCTTAGGAAACTATTAAATGCCCTAAGAGCCCTTCCTTTGGGAATTCTGTGGAAAGTCTTGGTATTTCCCAGCAGTAACTGAGAGTGTAGAAAAGTGTACATTTGATAACTTTATTTTACACAAAACCAAAAAATATCTGCATCTTAAAAAACATTACCAGCTTTGTTTAGCAAACACTAAATAAGACAGCAGTTATGGCTGTGAAAGAATTCCATCGTGTTCTGAACTTAAGCAGTTTCAGCTGCTTACTCTCTGATGAAGGTCCTGTAGAAAAATAAGTTTCCCCTGCGTACTGCTGCAGGCACTTGCCAGAACAAAGTCCTGTGTATTCAGAGAACAGTAAGGCAGATGGACTGTGTGCTCAATGTTTCAATTTTCAGCTGCTAAATCTCAATCTTCTCATTGAAGGAAATGTCTCATAAGAAAAATTAATTACATATAGAATTAATTGATTGAGATATTGGTATAAGCACAGTCCTTTTCCTTCTCAGGCTTTTTTCATTCTTTAAAATTATATTCCAAGTAAAACAATATCAAATAAAGGCTTGAGAAAATTATGGTGAAAAATTAAGGTAAGATGATATGTGTGGTTTTGTCTTATCATCAGTTGAAATGTTATGAACAAATTCAATTGGTGATCACAGTCTATTAGTCATTTATTCTTTTGCTTTGATCTCCCTCTAGTGTTCAACAAAACAGAGTGGGCCCGATATTAATGACTGATTGCAGATATTCTGGTTTCTCACATGTGCCCAGAACACTGTGTAACACCATGTAGCCTAATTTCAATGTTGTGAACTGGCATCAGTCCTAAATAAATGTTTTTTTTATAAGGGTGTTTGCTGCTGTACGACTTGGAGATTTACTGCATCAGAATAAGGAATGTGTCCCATCTGATTTTAATGTCCACTTCTTTCACAGAAATTTTACACTGCTAGACATAAGAGACGGCAACAATGCAATAAAAGGGAAACGTACATGCATGCAAACTAAACACAGAAAAATATTGTTGTGACTAAAGCCACACATATGACAATTGGACTAATTACTAGCAAAAAGTTTCTTACACAGTTATAACTGTGACTTCTTTATAAGCAGCATTTCTAGGGTGAAATTAGGTTGCAGATCACTTTTGCTGAAATTTAAAAGTCAGATACGTATGTATATGTTGAACAGAATTCTATATAATAAATATTTTCCTGACTTTAGAAACCGTATATAAGAATTTTCATGCTGGCTCAAAAATTGGACAGACTGAAGGTCTTGTGAAGAATATAGATGAAGAAAATCCAAAAGACATGGTTATTTTTTACTGATTCCTCTTTTCCTTTCCCCCATAGGATCAGCTTTGAAATAACAGCCACATGTTTGTTTTGTGAATGAGAAGAAATGTCACTTCAGGAAATCCAGATTCATCCTCATTCATATTTAAGCTTAGGTATACACAATATGCCATGATTTTGCTGCCAACAACAAAAAACACAAGAAAACATCCAGGCTATGCAGAAACTGTATTGCCCAAGGCTACTTATCTCCACACAATGCTAATGCAACTTCAATTCAAAACGTTATCCAAGCTCAGAGTATTTCAGCAAAGATAATGAAGGCAAGAAAAGTAAAACTGATTAAGACAATATTGACTCGGTTCTCAATATGTTTAAAATCTTTGCAATAGAAGAGAGGAAAAGGGATTATTTAGTATGTTTATGAAGGAAATGACAGTGAGAAAAATAGATTAAAGCCGAAAAATCAGGAAATGTTTCTTAATTGATCAACTCCTTTAGGCACTATCATTTTTTCACATACAATTTCTGAGGCTTTAAGCTCAGGTTTCTAGAACTCAGGTTGTACATCACTTCCTAGGTTTCAGAACTCAGGTTTCTAGAACTAAAAAAATTATATGAAATGTTGGTGGTTATATAAAAATGTTTTCCTTATCATAAGTGCAGAATGCCCACAATGTCATTAGCGAAATAACTCTCCTCCTATCAAGAGTATGGACAATTTATTGAGAATGAGCAGTCAAGAGAGAGAGAAATTGGAACGCTTACAAAGTCAAGGCTGAAAATGCACTAATACACAAGCGACTGGTATTTTGTTTCCTTGTCCAGTCCTTGCATTTTGGAGGGACCTTTCCACCATTGAAGACAACATGCCATGGCCTAGGGAGGGGGACATTTACAAGTTAGTTAAAACACAATTATAAGAAAAGGGAATGAAATTCAGCAAGGGTTTCCCTGCCTTTGCAGCTGGGCAACAGACGTGGTCATGACAGTTTATTTTTTTTTGGAGGTGCATGGAGTCTCACCCTCCATGATGTTGCTGGTCCTTTTTAAAGTTGTGATGCAGTAAGAAAAATTGCAAGTCTGTTGTAATTTGTAGCAAGATAATCTACCTAAGAAAGAAAACCTAATGCTCCTGATGCAGGTAATTGCTTTGGAAGTGATGTACAAAACCCTGGGGTCACATCCTTCACTCTAGTACATCAGTCTCAAGGCACTGGAGTGACTTGGTAATGAGATACAACGTCTGACAGCAACTGAATATATGTTTCTTTATTAAGATTGTAGTAGACTGATTCATGTTCTTTTATTTTTGGAAGCATTTGTTACTGTGCTTCAGACTTTGCAGACTGCTTTTATTACACTATTCTTTCCTATTTACATCCAGAACAAATTTATTTTAAGCCTATGTATAACTAACTTTCTTCAAAGAGCGTAAAATAATACTGAATTTGAATACTAGGCAGATAGTTTTCTGGAAGCATTGTAAAAATCAATCAAGAGGCCTTCATGTGACATTTCTGAGGCCAATGCTCTGTTCTTACTCTTTCCAGTAAATCATTAAATATGCCAGTAGTAGTGCCGCTATAGAGATGTTATCAACAAGCATCAAGGAAATCTCCTGTACGAAAAGGCATTAACCATTTCTTGAAAGAGAAGTCCTGTATTTCTGCTCTAAAAAGAACTGCCCTCCTAGGTGTTTTTTAGGAGCCACCCATCTTTTTCTCTGGATATGAATGCTTCAGTAGTTGTAAATAAAGCAATAGTTAAAGTAGATGGAGTTAGTGGAAAAATGCTTTATATTTTCAAATGACAGAGTCCAAAGGTGTGGGTCTGTACCTCATTCACAGCTGTTTAAGTGCACTATCTTGTAAACCCATGTATGTCTTACTGAAAGAAAATGCATGAAATAGACAAGCTTCTTTCCTGGGAGCTAATTAAAAATACGAATGTGCTTTTTATCTTGCCAGTGAGCTAATAGATTTACATCTCTTTATGCTAAAAAGTAAAAATAGTGAAAAGACAGTGATTAAAAATTAATTCAACAGATGTTTACTTTCTCTGGCAAACCTATAGGATGGGGGAAGGGTGAAGAAAACACCTCTTTGAGATACTTTGTTTCAGAGCTGTCTTCATGACCATGGGTCTGGGAGTGAGAAGTAATGGATAGGAGAACAAATGTGGGAGAGTCAAACCCAAATTCTGCAAGCCCACTAAAATCTGATTGCTTTGAAGCCAAGGCCACATAAAGCTTCAGTCTGACTGTGTGTTGGCATCCAGAGCTGACACAGCTTCTTCTATGTGTAGAAGCAGCTAAAGGCTCATTGAAAAAGGAGTGCTGCCATCTGAATCCACCTCTGGAAAGTTGTGGGATGGCATCCCATATCAGATCATTCTTGCATGCCTTTTCCATGCATTAGAATCTGGGCACCATAGTAATGGTGCTGTGGTAGAACAAGTATTTCAATTGCTCCACAGGTATCAGAGAAATAGGGGTATACGTGTGTGTGTGTGTGTACAGTGTCATTTGGCTTCTGCTTATGGTCTAAAAAAAGCAATGAGGGGAGTAGAAGGATAAATGTTAGCTCAGGTATGTGCAATAATGTGTGTTAAATATATGCATATACTCTGCCTAGATTTTCCTTGTAGTCACTCCTTCAAGGACAGAGGCATCTGCTGTGCTCTGCCTTGGCTGTGTGCTGCAAACTGACATGGGGTTAAATAGCAAAGAATTTTGAAAGTTAGAGTGCCCCAAACTGCACAGACTTCTGCCAGCTATTGTGCTGAAAATCTATAATATCATGTAGATTGATGGAATTGCTCAATATTTACACTAGGATAAGTAAGAATAGAATTCAGTCTCGCTGCCTCAGAGTGAATGTATCAAAGCTGTACCTGGCAGGAGTAGCTCTCCTTGCGCTATTTCCAGTTCAGATCCAGAAGACTCACTGATTACCAGCTAGAAAGAGATGAGTGACCTCTGGCTCATGCAGTAAAAAAACTGAGTTGAAGCAGGGAAAGCTGTATCCAGACAGTAAGAAACATTTCAATGGAAGATTTCCTAATTATAGCTTAACTTCTTCAGGTCATGAAGAGGAAAGTTGTACTCAAGCTTCTTAAAAAGAGGCAAAAATTCCTGCTTAAATTTTGAGTTAGAGAAGAATCATTATAAGAGTAAAGATTTTAAAGATCATTAGAAATATGGAGCTTTGTTACACAAATAATACTGCAGCTTTCAGTACTTTCTCAAAGCAGGCTTTCTGAGTTTTAGATAGATTCAGTGAACTCCTACTTACCTGCTTGTGAAACAACTTGTGAGCCAGTGTGCTGGTAGCGCTGGGTGCAAGATTACTTATAAAGGAAATGAAGCCAACATAGGTTTGCGTAAAGGAAAGATTAGAACATCTAAATCAAAGAGATAGGCAGTTGTCTCATTGACATAACCTTGAATTAGGGTCATTTTAAAATAAATCATCCACTTTCTCTGAGACTGCTTATAAAGAAAAGGAAAAGAAAGAAAAGATGCACAAGTTAAAGGAAAATGCTCTGTTTCAGCAGGATTAATATTTCCTCTGCTCCTGATCTTTATAAGCTCTCCTCCAAAAATATATGAGACTGCAAATCAAGGAGTCTATCCACAAAAAGACCATGTTTCATATTATAAACAGTGTTTAAACACTCTGGTAGTTGATTGGGATGTCATAGGATGTTTGCTGCCCATCAAAAAGATTGTCACTGTCTTTGCTTTTCAATATAAAACCTCTACCAAAACCACAACTGACAGCAGAGCTGACAAGTCCATGAGGGAGAAAAAACTTGAAATCACCAACACCCAACTGTACCAATTTGGACAAAATTAAGGGATCATTATAGAGAACTGTAATTTGGATCATGAAGAAAAAAAATGTACTGACCTTTAACAATATTTCATGAAGAGCTGGCATTCCCTGTTCCTAAAACAAATGGGGGTGGGAGGGAGTAAAAGAAGTAAGTTACTGTTCTGCTTTTTTTTTCCTTAAAGAAAGGCTTCCCATTTGTGTCCATTAAGTAGATGTTAGGAGATAGCAATGTCCAAAAGCAGAATCATATTCTTAACAGCATAAACTGAGACAATTTGATTGCTGCCAGGGAACTGAAGAAAAGCCCAAACCTCCTATAGAAAGGGTGAATCTGGGCTTAGGAACTGAGAATTTCACTCATCTCTGTGCAGGACTGCTGAAAACTCAAACTGTCTGTAATTAGCAGCCTGACAGCTCCAATGGGAGTTGAATGAATCCCTGGCACATAGTAACCAGAGAAGAAAATGTTTAGCAACACATTCAAGGGCAGAGAACTTGAGGAAGAAAAAAAATAGCAAATAGAATATATGTTCATCATATTTCAACATCTTCCATATTTCCAAGGACAAAAAAAATGCCTCACTCCCTCTTTCCCCCCCAAATACAAATAGTTTTCATCTTTATTTTTTAAATTCCTTTTCTTTAGACCAGTTGGACCCACTGATTGCAATTATGATGCACAAAGATAGCTATTAGTGTAACTGTGCATTACTTGGAAGAACAGGACACAACACAACTGTGTAACAGGAGTGCAGAACATTTCTTGCTATTTCTTTAACCCCTGCCTTGTCCATCACTTGAATAGCCTCTTTCAAATAAACCTCTGCTGCTTGCTATTGAGGTCCAGCTTCAAGGGCACTCATACGTTGTGCCAGGTGGCCCTCATCTCCGTACAGATTTAGGTTCTTCGCACTGCTTTGGACCTGAAGACGCTCATTAGTACCTTGGAAGTTAATTACAGAAAATCCTCATCTCTTCTTGTGCAGTGAATTCCTTTTCTATTCTAAAAATTCAATGCACGGTCTAATGGTGTATTGCATGCACAAAACAGTCGATACCATAAGGTGTAGTGGATCAAGTCTGCTTTGAAAGTGAAGAGTCAGAATTCACAATAATGAAGTTTAGTATCATGTACAATATAGAAATCCAGTATTTATTTTTATTTAAATCTAAAAAGTCAGAAGGTACTTACTGTGAACAAAGAGAGTCCTACATTTATTTAATTGGATTCCACTGATTTACCAGATCATTAAGAAGAATTGGGAATCCGATTTGCCCTGTGATCATTTTATTGTTGTAAAGCTTTTGAGAAAAGCAGCAGAAGGCCCTCAGAGAAGTCTTCTTCTGATTGCATTAGGCTAACACTCTAGTATGCCTCTACTAAAATTTCAAATATTTATGTTCACATGTAATGTAAATGTTATTCCTACCAGCCCAACAGTGCTGGGGCCATGGGTGTGTGAGTGACAACATTGTGCCTTTGATTCTGACTGCAACTCACAATATTCCAGCCTTCAGGAGGCACAGCAGTAAAAATCTTGATCTGGATTTACTGTACTTTTGACCTGGCTGTATAGGCTTTCTGCTGCTCAGCAGAAATGTGTGGTTAAACTCTCTGTCAATGTTTCTGCAAGTGCAAACAATAAGAAATAGTAAGGCCTATATTCAGAGATTGATTCTGGAGGGTACTAGGAGCATTTAGAGAGGGAATCAGATCCACAGAGATTCAGAGCTGAGAAATAAACAATAATAATAAACCATCTACCCAAGCACAATGCACTACGATTTTAAGCAGAGCAGTCTTTCTAATATTAATTTTGTTTTGTTTAGTGATGGGAAAGCACATAAAGTTGAAAGGACATGTCAGAGAGGGGCCAAGACTTTTTCACTATTTTTTCAATGAGATATTACCATGTAAAACAAGAGTACTATGATGAATTGCAGTAAAAACGGCTAGAATTGCATGTCATAAATAAAAAATGAATGTTATCACACTGCATAGAATATATTATTTTTATCTATTGAGCCATGAAATCAACAGACAGTTCTAGTTTGAAGGCTGACAATGCTGATAAAGTAATTAGAGAAAGAATCATCTCACAATGATTTTACCAGTTCTATGCTTACAAATCTATAGCCAATTTAGCACACATAATTTATGTCTTCATACCACAGTGTTTCAGTTCTGAAGAGCACAAGGGGAAATAACAGTGTTTTCACATGTGAAGTGACAAACAGACACATCCAGAAATTGTAGCCATCATCAACTCTGTAAATAAACCAAGCTTTCAAGGAGACCTCGTCATCAACTGTGTTGATCAAAAGAGGAGTGAATAAAAACTTTCACCCCCGCTAGGCCAAGAAAGGCACAAATACTGTTTTCATGTTACACACATTTTGTCCATGCAGTAGACAGGGAACAGATCAACTATGGCATTCTGTGTCATTCTTGGCAAGCCATGCAAAGAAGTCTTACTGCTTGGAGCTTTGCAGAAAAGGCAACTATTATGGTACTCTATCATTAGAAAGCAAGCAATAATCTTTTTGTGGACAGATTGCTAGAGAATACATTTGCGGGAAAAAATATTTTCTTAAGCATAATTGTCTAAAAAGCCTAATTGTCATTGGATTGTAAGTCATGATTATGTGAATATTTGCATTTTTAAAAATAATATAATATTTGTGCAAAGATGTTAGTTGTTCTTTTCCTGTGACTTGACAAATATGATAGAAAAATAAGGTTTAGGAAATGTCTGCAGACACAGTGGTTATGAATTTATGCCCAAGGCAGTGCCACATGGTCAAAGAAATCTTCAACAGGAAAGGATTAAGCCTATTTTTTCAGATGTTATCGTATTTTATCCCGCACACTGAAATACGATAATGTGCGGGATAAAATACGATAATGAAGTGCGATGATAACAGACAGCATTAAAATGCCGGTAGAGAATTTGGGTTAGATAATGTCCAAGGTGTAGTGCTTGTGTACTGCCTCCAGCCATCATCTCTTACTTGGTTCCCAGTACCTCACAGCTGAATGTTGTTGAGTGTAAACATATAGTTATGGTACCAAACCTGTGGGAAGAAATAGTAATAAAAGAAGGTGAGATCAGGTAAGGGTACATGCGTGACAGTGCTCTCTTTCAGACTTAGAAATAAGCCGTGATTTCCTGACCCTCTAACATTCCTCTGAGGTAAACAGCAGTCTGACTCATTGGCAGCTGATTTTGTCAGTTCAAATGTCACAAGAGTGCACTGTGGATCTGAGTGGCTTTTCATTTCAAATGCCTCATGTGTATATTAATACAAATTCATGCAATAGAACTTTTTTTTCTTATCTCCTTCAATGTTTCTAAAAGAAACGGTACGCAAAATTTTGTTAAAGCCTGCAATAATATAGTTAAGGACTGCATTAGACTCAGTACATGTAAAGGTTAACTGCAGTTGCATGGCCTACTTTAACGTTAACATTTACTAATTTTTAAATACGTGGATTTGTTATTTTTTTAGTATGTTGTGTTTTATATGTAATATTGCTATTGAATGTGGAAGATGAGAATAGTTTAAAAAGGCAAAGCTGGCATTGCTTTTGCTCTGAATGACAGTTTTCACAAGGAGAGTGAAATGGTCAGACACCATTCCTCAGATACTGGTATTCAAGATGACTGAAATGTTTTCTGTGAAGTTCAGTATGTACAGTCTATAGTTTATCAGGAGAATTTAGTCATCTTGCAAAATGCGCATTGATTTCTTTAAAAGTGCCAATAAGAACAGCCAAAAGGAGTATGTTTTAAGTGTGATAGGCTGTCTAGGATCATCCTCCCCTCTTTCACTCCTAATTACTGCTTGCTCTTCTCTGCTTTCTCTCTTCATGGAACTTCTGGGGAGAATTCTAAATAAAGGAAACCTAGAGGAGGCATTTGATAATTGATTTCTGTATAATTACCCATTATCAAAATAACAATGTAATTATTTTCACCTTTGAGAAGCAAGTACTGTGATGCGTAACAAAAAATTCCTGTTAACAGGCTTCTCACTTCTTTTCCATGATCTTTCCTTTAAAAAAAAAATCCTGAACTTTATATTTTATTTCTCTTAATAATTTTGGTTTTGAGTACTTGCAACAAAATAATTTATTTTGTTGTATTTTTCAATGAGGATCATTTTAATTGATACAATTGCCTTTAAGAAATAAACGTACACTTCATTTTACAGTACATTTACATGAATGATAATGCTTGTATGTAGATTGGAATTATTATACTTGTTAAAAAGCATCTATAAATATGGGAAATATCTTAAAGATATTCAGTATCGTATGAACCTAAAAACAATAAAGCCTCCAAGATACATACAATTTATTTTTTTTTGACACATCTAGATTTTGAAGTTTAGGAAGAACCGATACATCAATTAAAAGAGAAGTACCTAGGACTCTGCATTCCCCTCTTTCAGAACTGCAAGGTAGGAGTGCTTTCTTGTCTCCTGGCCTTGGTAAGTGTTACTAATGATGACAGACTATGGCATATGTCAGGTAGCTTTTGACCTTAAGTCTTCTCTGGGTTAGTTTGCTTCTTTTATTGGCTGTTTATCTTCTATTGGCTGACAAGAAAGCTGTGTTTTATTGCTTAATTGTAAAAAATGCAGCACAGTAGGGCTAGCAAAAATACATTTCATGTTAGATGTTCAGTTCAGCGTCTCTTCTAGTTTGCTACTGACAAGTAGAAATTTTGTGTCAGAGTTTAGTTAGTATAGTTAATTTTTACAAACTCTGAAACTTCAAAATAATTGCATGGGATCGCCATTAACACGTCATGGTTTATTGATTTGTAACTTAATGTTATTATATTTGACATTTTATTTCTCATTCTAAAAGAATATACACAAATCTCTAAATAAAGTTCTGTACTTTCGTGTTCTCTCTCTAGGTAGGACATGGAATCTGAAAGCTTTTTGCACTATTTTAAACTAGAAAGAAAAAATATGCAAATGAATAGGTGTAATGACAGGGATAAGTATTATTAAAAGGCTTTACACAGTAAAATCATTTGTCACTTTATTGAAAACTCTAGCAGACAAATCAGAGACTGAGGCATTATTTCAACTGTTTTACTTCTTTCTCGCTCTCAGAAAAACTGGAGCCCTAGGGCCTTCAGTGAGACTGTGCCTCACACAAGAGCAGATACCCATCTGTTGCTGGTACTGAGGAGAAGAGGGGAAAGGGGAAGAATGTAATACTTTGATAATGCTGGATGAAGTTCTCCCTTTTTCCTACTTCCTCTTCCTTTTGCGCAGAGGGCTGGTAATGGTGTGCATGAAGACTTCATGTCAGGCTGAGACAACATCTCTACAATGCTAGGTTTGTAACTGTGTTTAACCTGACCACCTCTACTGCCTTTTGTTCTGTAACATACTGATTTATCTTTATGTTGGAAGCTTGGACAATGAAGTTAAGCTGAATGGGAGGTACAACGCTGTAGAGAGGAAGACTGCAATTTGAAGTATGAACATATCAGTGTTAAAATGCCTCTGTTCAAGTGAGTGTGTAAGTGGAGTAAGGTTCACTAGAATGTCAAAGACAGGCCATGCAATTTTTATATCACTTAAATCCACAAAGAGAGACAAGTGAAGGTTCTGTTATTGCTGGAATGTGTACATTTACTTTTTCTGATGACCATTTCATATTATTTCTCAGTAAAAATGAAAATATTGTCCAAATGGATTTTAAAGAAGAAGAATTTATCTCGGTAGTGTCTAAATGCATTGATGCCTACTGGGTCTTTTTTTTTTTTTTTTTTTTTTTTTTTTTTTAATTTGGACTTTTAGAAAATTGACATATCTTTTTGTTACACTGTTTCTAGTTTTAGGTATCAAGTGATTTTTAAGGTGCTGTTTGTGTACTCTTTGTATCTTGTTCAGTGTGGAAAGAATACTATCTGAAATAACATGCTTATCATTTTCTGACATGCAAAGAACAGAGATAACCAGCATAACATCCTTGTCTGTTGCTTTCCCCCCTATAAGACATAAGCATTCAGCTTTTGGTTTAAGCTCATGATAGAAACTGAAGGAAGAGAACATTTCTCCAGGCACTTGTATTTTTTTCCTTTGATCATTAATTAATCCATAGCATGCTTTCATTGGGTACTTCATTAGTTTTGTGAGACAGAAAATCAGCAAAGGCTTGCATTTTGCTTTCAATCTAGTTTGCATCACCTGCCTATTATTCCAACTAAACACAATTTGCATAGACAATGTTTGGTTATCTGTTATGTGTAATTGAAAAGACTTACATTGTTCATTTGTCATTCTCAGCCATGCATAGGTATCAAAACTTGGAGCAAAAATTTGAAAGTGTTTGCACTACTAAATTGATTTTTTTTTTTGCATCCATACTAATCTTCACAAGTGGCATTTGGACTCAATGGACAATAACAGAAAGAAAACGAGAGAGACTCCGTGTTGTCCTGTGTCCTCCATCTCGCCTTTTAAAAAATCTTTAGGTCCAGAGCCTGAGGGTGGTTGCCTTGGCAGAAGGTGGAGGCGGTGGACCTTGTGGAAACTTGACTTTTATTGTAGAGCATCTGTTGTTTAATTTCTGTCATATGTTCGCATATCAAAACAAATCCAATAATGAATATATTTGCTGCACAAAGCTTCATCAAAATATGAAGGTGATAGAAGAAGACAATGGAAAGCAAATGAAGAAGCAGGCATAACTGGGTGTCTACTGCTGCAGTGTCTGAGCACACCATCATCTTCAATGCATTTATCTGCATAGTATTCTTGAGGTAAAAAAAATGGTCTTAACTGATTTTTCAAGTTACCTCTGCAAATGGGTGAGTCATGGAGAAACTAAAAAGAGCCTATTTACAGTGAAATAACCCCCCCTCTCCCCCTCCCCCATGCTTGATTTAGACTAGCTATTAGTATTAGCACAGCTGCTGTGAACAGCAAAGGCTGCACAGAACTGTGCTGGAAAGTGGGCATGCACCAGCACCCAAGCCCTTAGACCACTTCACTGTAGTGTTCTGTTTCTTGTCTTGAGATGGCTTGCATGGTACAGCATCAGCATCAGTGTTGCCTCCCCTGGTCTGCTGGCAAACTCCATGGGCTTGATGAGCTGCTGAGTGCTGGGGCAGAACCGCAGCAGCAGCACTTAGTTCAGGAGCCTATTTGGCTGCTTTGCTATCAAAGTCTACAACGGAGAGCGCTGTTGTAGGAGACACGAGGATGGTGATGAAACAGAAATTTTCAGTACTAATTACTTCTGGTGTGGATTATCAGCTAGCAAAGACCAGTCACTAAGGTGATCAGAGCTACAAAGATTTTGAAGGGTCTTGAGGGCAAGACGTGTGAGGAGCAGCTGATGTCCCTTGGTTTGTTCAGCCCAGAGCAGAGGAGGCTGAGGGGAGGCCTCATGGCGGCCTACAGCTTCCTCATGAGGGGAGCGGAGGGGCTGCGCTGAGCTCTGCTCTCTGGGGACAGTGACAGGGCCCGAGGGAATGACATGGAGCTGTGTCAGGGAAGGGTCAGGCTGGACCCTTAGGAAAAGGTTCTTCACCAGAGGGTGATCAGGCCCTGGAACAGGCTCCCCAGGGCAATGTCATGGCACCAAACTTCTGGAGTTCAGGAAGCATTTGGACAATGCTCTCAGACATAGGGTTTGAATTTTGGGTTGTCTTGTGTGAAGCTAGGAGTTGGACTCTGTGAAGTTTTAGAATACCTTCTTCTGTAACTTCAGCATAACTTTCCCAAGGATTTCGCATTTTTAAACTGCTTGAACCTCCAGAAATTTTGTAACTTTGAAGCTTCCAGGAATAAAAAGAAATCTGAAGCTTAAACAAATATAGAGTCTGTAAATGGTTTCTAATCCAAATGTCCTCGTATATGTATTGATGGTAGAAAAGACAATGCATATATCTGTTGTGGATGCTACAAAATGTGGGCAATGTTCTCTAGCCTCTTCCACACCTACCCTGACCTAAGTGGTCTTTGAATTTCTGTCACTCTCAGTTATGGAGTGTAAGATCCTTTTTTCATCTCTAACTCTTCCTCTCACTCCTACAAAAAGCTTTTAGCTTTAGCTCTTTCTTGCCAAATGGGCTCCTTTCTGTGTAGTTTTCTGTATCTTTTGTCTAGGGTCTCACTTTCCTACACAGTGGTCTTATAGAATTGTTGAATCATTGAGGTTGGAAAAGATCTCCAAGATCATCTAGTCCAGCCATCCACCTACCACCAAGATTGCCCATTAAACCACGAAATCATGTCCCTTAGTGCTACATCTAGACATATCCTGAACACCTCCAGGGACCGTGACTCCCCCACCACCAGTGCCTGACCGATCTTTTGGAGAAGTTTTTCCTCATATCTAACCTGAACCTTCCCCGGTGCAACTTGAGACCATTCCCTCTCATCTTATCGCTGTTACCTGGGAGGAGAGGCTGAACCTCACCTCACCACAGCCTCCTTTCATGCAGTTGTAGAGAGCAATAAGGTCTCCCCCGAGCCTCCTCCTCTCCAGGCTAAACAATTGCAGTTCCTCCAGCTGTTCCTCATAAGACCTATGCTCCAGACCCCTCACCAGCTTCATTGCCCTTCTTAGCAGATACTTTTTTTTAATTTGATTTGGTGGCATTGGGCTGTTTCCATTTAAAGGCATGATTGTCAAGGTTTAATGAATATTGTCGTTTATGGTCTCTCATCAGCACTTGGAACTTCATTGCAAATATAGTTAAAAAGCAATAAGGAAATCAAATATTGGAAATGTGGTGATTCTTCTTTTAATCTTTCTCAGTTACATATAATGAGTCATCAATACTAAAATATTTTACAGTTGGCACATGGAAAAATTTCCTAGATCTTTACAGATGTTTGTCTATCTAAAAACTACAGGGGATGGTGAAGATCCTGAAACATGAATTATATCTGCAGTTGTTAAGAAGATGTCAAGGAATGATTCTTGATCAGAGCTGCCATTGAACAGGGTAACAGCAACCTTTACGACTCCTGATGATTGTTGGGTCCTAGACAGATTACAAGGCATGGTCAGCAGGAAAAGCTGCCTCCAAAGAAACTGAAAACCTTCTCCAGCCAAACTCCATACATGCAGATACCTAGCATTTTTTCCATGAACAACTTCATTTTTAAGCAAAACTTCCTGAGTTTTCTATGAATCAGGGAGGTAGGTTTTGGAGACACCTTGCTACAAGAGGGATTCTGTCATACCCACTCCCTAAGAGACAAGACATGCAGGTTTCCTGCATCCACAGCTGAGACAGTTCCTGATCCGAAAGGGAGGCCAGATCATTCTCAGCCTCCCTCTTTTTTGGTAATGGGCTGTCCAGTCCTATGGGAACATAAGAGCTCTTGGGTCTTTCTATACAGTTTGTTCATTGTGATATAATTTGTAGTGGGAAGACAAAATGTGTCTGTGAGATGAGTCCGTCATAGACACCATGTAGCTAAGGAAGCATTGGCACGGTTTTGACTGTGATCTTTAAGTTGTTAAATTGAACATACCTTTCAGAAATTAGTTGAGAAAAGTCAGGGTATTCTATGATTCAGTGATTCATCTGATCACACTGTTCAGAGAGCTAATGCTTAATTCCTGCATATTGACTGAAATTCTTCAGCTCTGATATTTTGTATTAAAACATTAAAAATATTAAATTTAAAGAAGACAATTTTCTTCATCAAATTATTGAGAAGATATTTTTCTTCAGCAAGCTTTGTGTGCTTTAACACTTCATCTTACCCTGTTATAATTCTGGCCACTAAACAGCTATTTTTGCTCTAAACAGACATCAAAATAGCTGGCTTTTTATTCTGAAAGAAGGTGCATAATTACATTAAGCCTGAAAAGATGGAATAGTTCAGAAAGTGAAAGAAAAAAAATCTACAGTTTGACACATTCAGTGTACAGATTATGAAAATTACTTCTATTTAGAGTTTTTAAAAACAATGCAGTCATGCTAATTTTCTTATGGAATATAAGGCTAATGAGAGATCTTTCAAAATATGGCAATTATGAGCAGTCCATAATTAATCAAAATGTTATTTAAATCTGAACTTTGAAATCATTTTAATTATCACCTTTTAGGATAATGATGTTTTGTAAAGAAGAGTGACTGCATTTTACTGTCTGTGAGAGATTCATCCTCCTGCAAATGCTTATGTGCAGCTGCAAACACATCTGTGTGCAATAATGGTACTGAAGTCTTGTTAACAACTGGATTCAAAGGAGCTACTTTATTTTTCCACTAAGAGATATCTGTGCTAAATGGGGAAATAGAGGAAGCTTAGGAAGAAAAAGCTGGAAAAGAGAAGTGAAATAGCCAGTCATTACGTTAACAATATGAAATGTCTTAAAAAAATAATTCTACAGATTTTTCATATTTTGTTTTCTATTTATAAGGTTATTTGTGGTAGCAGCATTGCAAAGGGCATGATCTTTCATGGAGAATACTGAATAAGTACAAAAGTTTTCATACATTGTCCACAGCTTATGTTTTTTTTTTTTTAATAAGAACTTCCCCAGGCAAATTCTAAGACATCACAAATTTTAAACTGAAAAAAAGGAGGGATTAGCAACGTCACACCTGCAGACTATGCACCAGGAATATTTAGATTCTTGCACAAAAATATTTGTGTATTCAGAACACTTACTTGTAGCTGAATTAGATACTCTCCAGAACTGGTGAAGAGCTTGCTCAAGAAGCCTGAATGCACCCAGTTCGCAGATATGATTGTCTGGAAATTTCACCCACGATACCGCATGGACATTGGTTTCTAAGCTGTAGTATGTGTCAAGTATTTGCCAAAATATGCAATTTATAAAGATATGTGCAAAACATTTTTTAACTTTAACTTATATACTAAGAGTTAGTACAATGTAACACCAGATGTTGGTTCACTCAGTCAGTCTGCAAATGAGACAGGTAAGGGGTGATCTGAACCCAGCCTATAGGATCCCAAGTAGGAGCTTCAAAATAGTAGAGAGTTTTAAACATCTGACCAAGGTACAAATGCTGAAAGTTGAAGGGTTGAAGGTGAACAAATTCATAGGCTTTTTTTTTTTTTTTTTTTTTTTCAGAATTAGCAGTAGGGACAGTATGTTCTAAAACAAAAATTCTTGTTCAAGCACAAATATTGGCCCTGAGACAACAATTAATGCACAGTGAGTCTACAATGTGCAGGGTGCTAGAATGCATGGCCATTGCAACCCAGATGAAATACTAGCTATCATTCCAACCAGTGTTATTAACCATAAGCACCATATTCATAGAGGTATTTAGCCACTGATTTAAATAAGAGCCTGGAGCCATCCCACTCAACACAGAAAAGACTCCAGTGTCAAAGTGCACTGCAGGAATGTTTTCTATGGGCAGTTATCCAAAAGCTACCACCTGTGCAACGTGCAGAAGTAGCACGGTATTGCTCTGCAGCAATCACGTCCAGGAGCCACCTACACTTGCACAGTGTTTTAAAAATGTTTTCCAAGCTTACTGGGAACTTTTTAATAGGATATAGAAAAACAGATACCTTACAAGTACAATTCAGTGTGGCCTCCTTGTGGAATGAATCTGTTGGCTTATCTCAGGGGAATTCTACTGGCATAGAAATTCTGATTTTTTTCCTCCTCCTCAAGTACAAGAAAAAGGTGAGTTTGTATGAACGATGTTTGCAGTACAGGCCCCTTTATGTGAAATAAATGTATTTCAGTTGACTACTTCTACCACTATAGTCAGTTTTACATATTTTGCTTAGATTATTGTACAGAAAATACTTATTACTACTCTGATAGTCCCCTAAAATTAATTTTAGATAAAGGCTACCAAATAATATTAATATTTATTCTAGATATTTCCAATGGGATATTTCCAGTTTCCAAGAGGGTTTTTTTTTTTTTTTTT
>WBMW01003037.1:1284852-1307694 GCA_013396635.1 Penelope pileata
TTTTTTTTTGACTATTTACAGAATGTAAAATAATTATTGCCATATTTACTAGTGTTCTTGTGGTGTTGGAACCACAAAACGTCATTGTCCGTTATCCATTTTTATTTGACATTGACATTTCAAGGTAAACCAATTAAAGGTACAAAATTCATAGGAGAGCATCAAACACCTAGAAACACTTAAAAACCATAATTTATGTGACAAGGTTAAAAAATATGAAGGTGTTCTAACTAGCAATATAATCATAAAGAAGTGATGCTTTCGCATAGTTTTAACGAAGAAATCCATTATCTCCAATTATGCCTCAATTAAGCAGCAGAAGAGAGGTTTTAATGTTAAATTGCAATGGATGAAAAGTTGGTTAAACATTTGGATCAGGATTTATGAACTCCTAAGCAATGCAGTGAACTACTGAGGTTCTACTCACAATTTATCACTTTTTCTTTTTTTTTTTCCCCAGTAAAGTTTCAGGACAGTTTCCTGCAGGTTATTCAAATCAAAACAAATACCACTTGACCACTAGGTCAGATCCATAATTCAAAGTCAGAAAAAGTAAGAGTAACAACTGTGTGGAGCACAATTATTAGTTATTATTATAATGGACATGGTAGTATTCTTGGACAGGAACCTGCATGGCGGAATAAGGGCACAGAGGTCTCATCTTTGTTCCAAAGAAAAATGTGTGTAAAGAAAAAAAGAAATTATAAATAAATACAAACAAAGAAAGAGGGCAAAGAAAAACAGAAGGGCAGGTGATAAATCTATCTTTCCCTTTTCCAAGTACACAGTGACTGAATCAGGGAGTAATTTTCCCTGGAGGCACCACTTGTTGCCAGATTGCTATTCATATGTGGAAGCAGCTCTCCTGTATCCTACCTGAAAAGTGTCTTGCTTTGTCATGCCAGTTATATTGCATTTGATGCTGGTTAGCTAACTGCTAACTCCTGCTCCTTTGGTTGCTAAAGATGCCTGCTATAAGCCATTATCACTGCACTGAAGCCTGGGCAGGCAGCAGTTGTAAAAGACAGTGATGAATCTAATTGCATTGGGTAGGTCCTGTCCCTAAGAACCCTACTATGCTTTCTAAATATGTTGTTAGTTCCATAAATTGCTGATTAAATGCCTGTGGGAATTTTTGCAATGATGTCAAGTGCCTGGCCAGAAATGTCAGGCTAAGCAAGGTCTTTCAGTGTGATTGATAATGCACTGTTTTGGCTTTTGTATTACATGTCAGTGGTCTCTATTCAACTTATCAGGTGCAAAAAAAGTGAAAAGAGAATAAATTAATATGCTAGCTCAAGTCCCTTTTCCCTTCCCCTAGGAAAAAAACTGAACTTTGATATCATTGCTTTTATTATAAGGTCTAGCTGGTTGTCATTCTCCAGCTGTTCCCAGCTTCAGGAGGCAGAAGCTGTCAATCGACTAGAAGTATTTGTTCTTTGAGACCTGTTAGTCTCCTTCAAGTTTGAAAGACAACTTTACATTTTCACTATTTTCCTACCAAGCAGAGGTAGCTGTAAGAAAGGGAAAACATGCTTGTTAGACAGTGGCTGCTGTGCGTTATATTTTTGAAGATGTTCCTAGGGAGCAGTCATTAGCAATGAACAAGCAGCATGTAAGCTAACCCTATGAACTATTAATTCTACTGGTACCACTTTTCAGAATACCCCTTAAAATATAAGATGGCCCACGTTTGGCAAAAGTCACAGTGAATTTCAGGCCTGAGGAAAGGGAAAATTGGAACCAGTTGCCTAAAACTAGGTGCCTAATGTTATTCTAGGTGATGGTGTAAGGAATCGCTTCAGGCCCACAGTTGCTGCTCCAGAAGGAAGCAGATTGCTGTAGGCCTTGTGTCATATCCACAAGCTCATTGTGGATGATGGGCATACATAACTGGGTCTCAGCCAGCAAGCAGCCGTGTTTAGGCAGATGAGTCCTGCCCTAAAGCTCTTAAGTGCACTCAGCAAGATCTAAAGAGGCCTTTATCTCACCCTAACAAGCACACCTGCCAAGTGGACAGCTGAACATTGCCCATATGTGGATATCAATGTTGCAAATGCTGAAATTGAAATGCCTGAACCTGGAACTGAAGTCTGCCTTGATGGAGCTGAAGCCCATCTATGATGATGGCACAAATGGAGAGTCTTCCTGTCTTCTGTTGCTATCCCTTTGGCTGGGATGCCTCTTCCAGGTTACCCGAGTAACATCTCCTGTAAGGTGTAAGTTGAGTCTTAAAAGGGTGATTTCCCTCTGAGGCATTATCACATATCTATAACAGTGAAACTTTATACTTTAATTTGGCCTTTTTCAAATGAATAATGCTTTATTCAATAAGAAATCATGTGGAGCAGAGTATTGGTATGAGCAAAATTTTTCACACAGTACAGCAGTTTGAACATTTTCTTACTGTTCAACGGACACAGACTGCTGCTATTAATATTGAATCAAACATGATCATCAAACACTGCTGTTCTGCTCAGCAACATAAAAAGAACACATCCTTTCCACAGAAAGATTGTCTGTGATTTAAACTGAGGAATCTGTATCACATCAACACTCTCTGTAGGACTTCAAGTAAAATTACATCTATTGTTTAACTGATTTCACACTTAGAAGAGGAAGTTTGTCATTATTTAAAAAGAACAACACACAGCACATCAAAACAAAAACATTGAAAAAATCCCCTAGAGAGCTGATTCTATTCTGTACTTTTGCTGCAACAGAAATGGAAATCATTCAATGGGATGTATTTTTGTGCATACTCTCTTTACTTAGGACTATCAGGAAATTTTATTTATCTTCTCTGTGAATATTTCTCAAAGATGTAGCTAGAAATGGCAGGAGAAGAAACCAGAATATGGTTCTGGGCTTTTTATCCTTCCAGCAATTTTAAATTAAACAGGTGTTAAATGCAGTGGAATAGTATTTCACAAAGACTTAGGTCTTCTGAGAAACTCTTTCTCATTTGTTTTGCAGATGGCCGGCACTGACATCAATAACAATTGCAGAAGTACAGCTTCTGGAAAAATAAGCACAAGTGCATTGCACAGTGGTGGAGATAAAATCTGAAGAATGTGAACATTATTATTATTAGTTTTTGTTTTCATAAAAATAAAGGAATTGTGATCAGTTGCTTAATCTCAGTGGAACAGGAACATTGAAACACATGCCAGGGCAAATAAAGCTTTGCGCACTGGCCAAGTTATGTCTATGTGAACAGCAAGATGTGCTGATGTTATCCCTGCAGTGAGGGAAGTACTGAGTTGTGGTGTCAGTTCTGTATTGCCAGCTTGTTCTTGCAGCACGGTGAGGATGTTGGACACTTCTGCCCTGGGCAAATGTAGGCTTATCATGTCTTTGCAACCTAGCATGTCCAATGAATTGTTATTCTACAGGTAGTAGCAAACCAGTTTTTCACTTGAGCCCAGCTAAGTCACATGCAGTGAAACCAAATGGAAATATTATTTCTCTCTCTCTCTTTTTTTTTTGTTGACAAACACATTAGCCTTGAAGAGTTTTTGTCAACATGGACATTGACATGTTGACATGATGTTTAAATCAAAAGGATGTAAATATGCTACTGAAATTATCCACATGAACTACCTCACAGCTTGTGACTGGGAGGCTGATCACAGAATTAAAGGAAAACTACCGAAGATGCAATGAGACATATTTTTCCGTAAAACAAACAAATGAAAAATGGTTGGATCCCACAAGATTTTGCTTCAGGACATATAAATTCCCTGGGATGTTACTTCATGAGTTCTAGAAGATGCTTCTCATTTTCACTGTGGTTAGCTTCAGAATAAAACTGAAAAATTTTTCTTCTCAAAGAAAGATCCTGTGATCTATTTGATCTGTAATGAAACTGTTCAGATGCAGGTGTTTGTTTTCAGGATGATGAGATACACTTGTAAGTACATTTGGAGTATCAGCCAAGCCAAGTACTTCCAGTCTCTCTGGGATTTATGTTAGTGATTATCTCCAAACAACTTCTTGCTATTTTAATTATATAATGCGTTTATCTAAGTACATAGCCAGTTTTGCTAACTCCTATGTTTTACGTGATGCATATTTTAATTGCATGAATATATGCAACAGGGAACCTGTAAATAACACTCCTTTTTCTTCTTCTTTTTTTTTTTCCCTAATTTTTAGCAATATTGTAGCAGCCAGAAAATCTAAATAACAGAACAGAAACAGCTCATTTTTACTGTTTCACCAAAAATTAAGTCTGAGATACAGTTTCCCTTCCTTTGTTTATTCATTTTTGTATTGACTTGGCCCAGCGCTCTCCCAGAGCTTCTGCTGCTGACTGCTGACATTGAATGAATTTGCATTCGCCTTGGGATGATCAAGCTCCTCTCCAATGAATTCACCACTCTGGCACTCTGTTTAGCTCCTAACATTTTGCTAATTATTTTTCTCCATTATTTTGCACTAGGACCCCCACACTGATGCCTCCTCCTTGCTCTGCTCATGAGAAGAGAAAGATTTTTATGCATATCTACTGCAACGGCATGTATTAGCGAAGCAAGTTTCACGACAGTAGCTTGGTGATACTACTCATTCTCTGAGAATACAATTAGTCCTGCAGATGACCATGAAGATTAAAACTGCCTAGCTCCTTTGCTGCTATTAATACTCCATGATATTGCCGATTATATTACTTGCTTCTTGCATTTTGTTTGCTTGAGCTGGAAGTTGAGAATTTAGCTGTAAATTAAAGGATTAAAGATAAGATGGATCATCTTTCACCACTACACTCTATTTATGTAGGGTGATTTATATGGCAATTTCTGGGCAATTTATATTTTCTTACTCTGAAGAAAACACCAGCTTTAGGTCTGATTTCAGCAGAAGTAGAGATATAGCATCAAGGAAGAGGAGAAAAAAAATCACATTGTGGTAAATCGCATTTCAGTAAGCCTCTTTAGTCTCAGGGCTGCTCAGTAGTTAGTAGGCTCTGAATTAATCCAGAAGCTGCCTCTGTTACCAGATCACCAAATATAGATAGATATACTAGCATTAAAAGTAGTTATACTAGAGAGAAAACAAAGAAAATGAAGAGAGCGAATGTGGAGATAATGTTACAGAGATAGTGAAAATCAGAATCAGGAAATACTGGATAATTCTGCTGTGCAGTGTGGCAGTTTTAATCTTTCTGTGGAGGAAAGGTCAGAGTAGATAATTTTGTTGTGGTTATCACTGATGTGAGTCTGGAGCATTGTCTTGTTACAAAGTGCCTGGCTGGCCTCTTGTGGTAGAAGTGCTATGGGCAATTTGCTTCATCCTGCTTGATTCTCCTCCAGTATTTTTCTGGTGATATACAACCATCCCTCTGGACTCCAATCTGACAGCAACAAACCTTTAATATTCATCCCTTTGCCTCACTGTTAAGCTGTCCCTAAAAATATTTATTTGATATTCTAAGAAACACTATTTACATGCCTAGAAATTACACCCCTGTAAAGAAAGTGTGAATGAAGAGCCTTGTGCTTTCAGGCTGTTACTTTGCTGTGCGATGTATTATCTGTAGTTATTTACAGATTGTCTTTCTAAAAAACCCTGATTGATTATCAACTCTATATGAGTTTCTATTAATAGCAGTGCTTGCTTTTTTGCGGCCTGGGTTGAAACCCACCTCAGCAGCCAGAAGGATCCTCTGTCACGGGAAGATTGTTGGGATTGTTTTTCTGTGAGGCTCTGTGGATTCTCCCTGGGCAAGAGCTCTTCTTCTGCAACATCTGGAAATATGAGATATTCTGGGATTTTTGTTGTCTGAGAGATAAAGTGAGAAAGACAAAACTTTTTCAGTGTCTCAGGGCTCTTATCAATTATTTATAAGTTTCTTAGCTCTGGTTCTGCTAAGAAGCTGGATGGACATACGGTAATCGCTCCTTGCTTACATCAATAAAGAAAAAATTTAAGGCCTGATTTTATGAGATGTAACAAAACATTACAAAAATAAATGTAGGTCTATGAATTGTGATCACAGTGAAGAAATTTGCATTTTCTTATCAGCATCAGTGTGATAGTTTTCAATAACATAAGGTAAATGCAGAGAGTAGGCATTAAATTGCAAGCTTTGAGTGAGAGAAGTAGACAATACCCTGTCTAATGAAGTGCCAAGTTTTGATCTTGGTTCTTAGATACTTCCACAGTGCAAATAACAGAAATATCTTCACATTATTCACAACATGAAGGTGTTGTGAAAGTTAAGGTGGAATTTAAATAAAATTTAGCCAAATCCCAATTATGTTTCACAAGGTATTATCATTTGTATTCTCTGTAGTGCACTTGGTACTTTATAAATATTAAAAGATTAAAATCCCACTTTCATTTATCTAGTAGCTATCTATGAGTATCATTTCACAAACTTCATCTGAACAGGCTCAATTGTATACTAATCCAATCATGAGAGAAAGGTAAATCATGAAAGCACTTTTACTTTACAAGAAAAAGAGAAAAAAAGGAAAAAAAGAAAAAAGAAAAAGAAAGAATAAAGCAGCCAATATAGCTCCCAAATAGCCACAAGTATTTGCTCATGCCCCTTTGACTCTTATCTTTTAGAATAACAGCAAACGTAAGATGAAGTAAATCTATCTATATACATACCTACATTTCCATCCACATAGGAATTATTTCTAGCTAATTTGAACATGATATTAATATGTTCAGGGGTATCACTGGGAATATTATCTTCCTCACTGTTTTATTCTGCAATATCATCAGCTGTCAGGATTTGAACTTTATTGTTTTATTTACACATAAATATTATTTGATTTCCTGTTTTCCTTGGTACAGCTATGAGGGATAAAGGTGTAGCAATTGGCAAAGGAGGTGAAGTCTTAGGTGTGAACCTTCCTGTTTACCAATCTGTTGTTCAAGTAATTTATCGTTACATAGCTCTCATTTGAAATTGTGGCCCTTTGTATCTCACCAGCATCAACCATCCTGCCTTTTTATTCCATCTGAGTCACAGGAGATGGAGAAATGAGTTAGTGTTTCTGTTTTAGTGACACATCTGAAGACATCTGAACATTGTTCATGAAGATATCAAGCTTCGAATTGGAGTGCACTGTTGTGTGGTAAAGTGCAGAAACCTGCACCAGTTTTCAGAAATAGGAAAATCATCACTTTCTTCCTTGTAGAAAGACTATTTGGAGATTCAGAGCTACTGCAGAAACTAAGACATCAAGTAACTTCACTCATGTCCTACATTTGTTGTAATACTTCACTTTAAGACATCATTCAGAGAAAGTATCTCTTTCAAAATAGTCCAATGCATTATTCACTGACATGAAATCTTAACCCTACAAGTAGAACGACTCTTTCTGTAACCTGTGGAACACAGTCATGTGTGAACTGAAACCTGTAAAGAACAAAACAACATATGATGCCTTCAAAGCACTGTGATTCATAATGCACAGTGGTTCATCCTAACAATCTTTACTTCATTTGTACAAAATTGCTCATCTTAGTCCCCACACTTCCAAGTCTTAATACATGCACACACCCATACCACATAACTGTGAATGTAACAAAAAGAATGTGAAATAAAATGCTTATATTTGTACCTGTATGCAAGAGAAGATTGCTGCTGATTACCAGTGCATGAGCTACTTACAGTGACCTTCAATTGATACCCATTCACTTTTTCTCCATGGTTCTCATGGGAGAGACAGGTAGAAGCCTGATAAGAGAGCTGAGAAAAGGTGATGCTCTCACTGGATTACTTGCTTTTTTTTTTTTTTTTCACTGTGACATGCCAGATGCTGTCTAGCTGGCAAATGCAGAAGAAAATGAATTCAGTGTCAGCCAGTTGTGGGTTTTTGTGCCTGGAAGACTGTACTGGTCACACAAAATGTGCTTCAGCAGCACAGGTGACTCCTATGCTTCATGAGAGAGAATTTCACATGTTTTTCACACAATTACATTGGACTACATTTTATAGCAACAGTTTCATAGTGTAAGTGGCACTCACAAAGAAAGAAATAAGGGCAAAATCCAGTGCAGTGGCTATAAAACTTGTTGATTTTTTTTCTTCAGTTCCTCCCCCCCCCTCCCCAGTTCTTTTTTATCTCCTCTTTTTCTTTTTTTCTTCTTCCTTTACCTTGTGTTCTTAGACTAATGGTTAATACTGGTTACTTGCAGTGATGACAGCTGTTGCATTTTATTAGGTCAGGTAATAACTAGTTCAGGTTTTTTTGCACCACAGCCCTGAGATGGAAGGGCAGACTTCCTTGCATGGCATCTTTTTGAATATTTTTAATCCACCACTAATTATAAGGGGACCAACACTAATGTTCACAAATGCTTGTTTAATTCTTCATCTTTGATATAGACCTATAATGAACTATAATGCTGAATGACTTCGAAAATGACCTGGGAGGGAGTGCAAGAGGTCTGAATTTGAGATTAATCTCAGGGAATTAACAATTGACAATTTATTTCTGATGAAAGAGACAATTTGTATCCAAAGTAAAGATCCAGACAAATTCTGTATGACAGTAAATGAAGGACCTCTCTAACACTCTGGACTTTCTCGGGTTAAAGCCTTTACTTTTACACAGCACTTTTGTGCTGGCAATTATTCTCTCCCTTCTTGGAGACCTTCAGGGTCTGAATGTGGGCCTGGGCACCCTGCTCTGGGTGGCTCTGCTGGAGCAGAGGCTGGGCCAGAGGGACTCAAAGGGTCCTGCAAACCTCAGACATTCTGTGAGACTGTGTGTGATTGCACAGACTCCAGCCTTACTAAATTGTCTTAGATTTTTTCTTGCTTGTTGAAAGAACATCTCCATATAAAGTCAAGTGTAGTTTGGGGCTAACCACCATTGCTTTTGCCAAGTTTTCTCTTTTAATGGGTTATAGAGAATTATCTTTCAAAAAAGTAGTCTGCAAAAACAGTCGTGTTGTCCTGGAATGACGGTCTAGCATAAATGCCCCATCTGCTTCAACGACAGAAGTTGTGTTAAATCTCTTGACTTTAAAAATAAGAGTCTTATTTCATAAGAATTTATTTAAAGCATTTTATCTTTTATCTGGGAGATGTTACTACTCATGGTCATAAGCAACTCGTAAATGAAGTTTAATAATATGCACAACTGTCGTGTAAAAACACTGAATCACAGAATCACAGAATTGTAGGGGTTGGAAGGGACCTCCAGAGATCATCGAGTCCAACCCCCCTGCCAGAGCAGGTTCCCTACAGCAGGTTGCACAGGTAGGCGTCCAGGCGGGTCTTGAATATCTCCAGGGAAGGAGACTCCACAACCTCCCTGGGCAGCCTGTTCCAGTGCTCCGTCACCCGCACTGTGAAGAAGTTCTTCCTCATGTTGGTGCGGAACTTCCTGTGCTCCAGCTTAAGGCCATTGCCCCTTGTCCTGTCCCCACAGACCACTGAATAGAGATTCCCCACAGCCAATTGCCTCCCGCACCTAAGATATTTATAAACATGGATCAGGTCCCCTCTCAGCCTTCTTTTCTCCAGGCTGAACAGACCCAGCTTACTGAGCCTCTCCTCATAAGGGAGATGCTCCACGCCCTTTATCATCTTTGTGGCCCTCCGCTGGACTCTTTCCAGGACGTCCCTGTCTTTCTTATACAGGGGAGCCCAGAACTGGACACAGTACTCCAGCTGAGGCCTGACCAGGGCAGAGTAGAGGGGGAGTATCACCTCCCTCGACCTGCTGGCAGTGCTCTTTTTAATGCACCCCAGGATCCTGATGGCCTTCTTGGCCACCAGGGCACACTGCTGGCTCATGGCTAAAAAAGTACTGGCTTAATCTGCCTTTCATAAATAATGATAATCTGTCGTTTAGAATTCAGAACTGTGGCATTCACTGCAGTTGTGAAATATTTAAACCTCACTCAGTATTTTCACTCTTATTTGTTTTAATTCTTTATTGTGATTTCATATCTTTAACAATTATTATTTAAAACACATTCACTATTTTGTATGGGGAATATATATTACTTATCTTAGAGCTTCCATTTTAATTCTTGTTAATGCTGTCAAGATGACAACAGATTGGTAAAATAGTGATTCATCTGCAATTATTTCCTGCAGGATGAGACGTTCTTCTTGAGCTAAAGACCATGAAATGGAGTAGAACATGACCTGGCTTATACTACTTTTCAGTGACATGAGACATACTGCCTTCGAGATTCGTTCTTCAAGGTTCATGGCGGCTGAATGAATATCATCATTCCTCTTTTTCATAATGTTTACCATCTCTAAAGCCTTTACTACCTAAGAGGGATATTTTGGGTGATCTTAGTCATGAGCTTTTTAATAATGACTGTTTATAAAGAAATACTAAGAAATATTTGATCTCTTCCTTGCTATTCTGAAATATGGCAATTGCTGCAATAAAAGAAATGTTGTAGTCTCCTAATTATTAACACTTGCATGATTGATAAGAAGCCCTTTGGTAAAATAACTGTTTCACAAACACTTATTTAAGGGTGGATAAATATTTTTCTGGAGGAATTTCTCTCTTCCTGTTGTAGAGAACTAGATTAATTACTTAGACTAGACCTCTAAATTAACTTCTACCCTAGCTGATCGCAAAATATATATTTGAATTGACTGACATATGTGAAGTCTTTTGAATTATTACAGTTATTAATTCTAAAAACCAAAGGCAGATTTCAAATATAAAAAGGCAATGAAAGAAGAAAGATTAACAGTTTGCCATCTTGTTTGTTAAAATGTAGGATTATAAAACAGTTTTCTGTTCATTTACTGATACATAGAGTTTCTATGTTAACTGGCCAGAGCAATGAAGATGCGAACAAAATTTTTAAAAGTATGCCTTTGAATAAATGCCGGGATGCTATAGATAGATTAAGATGGGAATTACTATATGTAATAGCTTGGATGCTGCTCGCATGGGAGGAATTTTCTGTAGGATTATTTTTCTTGTTTCGTTCACATGGAGTCCATGAGCTCATCATGTATTTTCTAACTTATTTCTAATTTGAAACTAGGCTTTTCATTCTTTAGGATCCTCTCAATAATTCTTTGCTATTGTCAACAATACAGTTCTTGTTACCAGACGTGAGCAAGGGCTGGCAGTCGTTCCTGTATGCTTTCTCCTGTGTAATAAGTGCTAGCTGCATTTTGGTTTCCTATTACTAGACTTAATTTTTTCTCTGTGCCGTGAGCCAAACATTCTAACCCTCATTACCAGGTCTCAAGACCTTCTTATTTTCATTATCTTTTTGACTCCAGCTTTCATCAATACCAAGAAAGTCTTTCTCATGCATTATTTTAATCAGCTTATTTCTGTCCTACTGCTGTTGCCGACTACTCCAGTAGCTTCATTTTGTTTCAGAAGAACTAAGTCAAGTGAATCTTCAAGATCTTTCTTTGCTCTGTTCCTGCCTGATCACCCACGTTCTTTAGTATTGCTAACTGTTTTATTTTGGCCTCAAACTCCCTTCTTATCTGTCTTTTGCCAGCCTAACCTTGGCTCATAAACCAGCAATCCATACAGAATACTCATGCTTTCTTTTCATTAGACTTTCCCCTCAGGACATCATTGCCAAATGTTATCCAACAACTATTTATCGTTTAAGGAGAAAAATGTGACAGTATGGATCTCTCAAGAACAACAATAACAAAGTATGTCACCAGTTCATCTTTTTTTTTTAGGGGTGATCGTTTCTACCTCCTGTCACATTTTGCATACCAGTTCTCTTCCAACATAAGCTGTTTCCTGGGAAAGGAATCGTGTCCTTGCATGTGAAGCTATAGTTTTATAATATCTTATGAAGGAACAACATAAAATAAAAGAAGACATCTCCCTTGAAGAGACTGGAGAGGTAAAGGAATACTGCAAAGGAACACAGTGTCTCAGTAGAACCCCTGCTCATAACCCCCAGTCTTGGGATGAAAATGGCTGTTCCAAAGTTGCTAGTTGGGAATACTCTACAGAAATTTTAAAAATAATTTATTTTAAATTATTGCAAGTTTCCTAAGCTTTTTAGCTGGAATAATATAGTGCGAAGTTAGCTCAAAAGGAATGCAGGTCCCATAAGAAAGAAATCTACTGAAAAATTGGAAATTATGAGGGGTAGAACAAGGGCAACGTTTTTGTGTTTGCATTTGATCAAGTATACAGTCTTTTGTAGTATATCCTAGAATACTTCAGAGATTCACGAGAAAGCTGAAAAGTATTCGCTTAAATAAAATGTGAATATAGCATTTTAACTTATTCAACAACACAGCTGAGTGACAATGATTTTTTCGGTTTGTTCAGAAATGGCTTCTGGCAAATACATAATGCTGTAACCTAACGTACCAATCACCCTTGTGCTTCACAGCTTCTGTGGAAATCTTCAAATGAAATGAAACCACTTAAAAATTCCTCTGCAAGAAAGAACATAAGCCAGGCCCATTAGTCAGTACAGCTGGGTAGGATAGAGCTATGGCCTTGCCCTGCCTTACTTTCTCCCCACACCTGCAGATTTGATAATGCTGTCTAACATTATTCATTTTACTGCCTGCAGCTTCTATTTTTCAGGTTATGTCTAACAACAACATTCCAGGATCATACAGAAAAATCTGAGGAAGCCTCTCAAAAGGCTGAGATTGGTTGGCTAGTGCCAGTGCCTTTGTAGCCACATTATTCTGCTGTAACAGTATAAAGATTATGATCTTGGCATAATATAACAGAATAAAAGAAAGCTTCCTGTACATTCGTTTTCCAATTCTTTGTTTCAAACTGAAATAGATGGAATGTAAACACTGATTTCTTTCCCCCTCTTTTTTTTCTTTTTCTTTTTCTATTTAATGCACTGTTTTTCACTTTTTGTTCATTGCTTAAAGTTTTAAATCAAACTTAATTTATCTATAGTCCCCAAGGCATTTCTAGTTAAATGATTCACTGATTCACTGAAGCATCAGTATATGTTTGCAGTTCTGAACTAGAGTTCAGTTCACCTGACAGACCTTGCAGAACAGTCATTTAAATATAATTTTTCTAGACAGAACAAGTCATTATGTGTCATTGTTTAATGATTTTGAGATATTGTGAGCCAAGCTCAGTCATCAACACTGTGATAAAACGAGGAATATGTAGTGGTTGGTGTGTTACATTAAATTTTCGTAACTTTAAGTATTTTATATAAGAACAGTTTGTCCTGTCAACTACATCTGCTCTGGCCTTTGTTCATAGAGGAAAATTGTTCATTGTTCATCACAATCAACAGTGATAATGACTTTCCATCTTTGTTTCTTTTTAATGAACACTGTCTGGTTATCACTTTGATGTTTATGCATATCACAGAATCACAGAATGGCTGAGGTTGGACATAGTTTTCCAGTTATGCATCCTACTACTTTACTGGAAAATGGTGAAAGCTATATTTACCACCTCTAAATGAGGGTTTTTCTCTGTCAGACAGACAGACAGACAGTCAGACAGACAGATATACAGACGGCAAAGCAAAGAGGTTTCACCACTCCTCATATCCAGCAATTGTGTCAGGGGTTGCTGATCTTTGGTAGTGGTGGGTCATCCAAGCTGTGATGGTCAGCTGATGAACAAAATGAACATACATGTTCGTTTACTTATAGTCCAGAGTGGTCTGAGACTGCTCTTTGAAGTGACAGCTTCTGAAATTGGGGCTCTCAGTGGGAACTCTTTTGTTCCTGTCTTCTAGACCTTGAAAATTTAAATCAGAAGAGATAAGAGGAAGCAGGTAGATGCCAGCTTATATCTTGCCTTCACAAGGTACAATGGTGTCATCTCCTAACTCCCTTTATTAAGCTGAAAATATTTGCTCCTAGGCCAAGTCTTCAGCCAAAAAATATTCTTGGGCCTTCCCATTGAAAAACAAACAGTTTTTGAATGAAAACAAACAACTCTGTCCAAAGGAACGCTTACAAATGTCAAACTGTCCACAAAGTGTTGCTAATTGTCTCATGTTGATTTGAGACTGTGCATTTCTTACCAGTCTGAGACAAACGTGATGTTAGTGTAAATTAAATCTTAACAGTGCATTCAAGATAAAATGAAGAGTTATCATTAATACAGTTACTGGTGCTAAAACTCAAAGTTCAAATTAATACAGAAAGGTCTCATTAGTAATACATAATAAAATGTTATTCTAAAACTTCTCTTCAGCTGCAGTCATGCATGCCTTCTAGTAATGTTGCTCTGGGTCCCAAGGCTGATGCTTCTGCCTTTCCCAGGAAGACCAGGAGGAATGTTTAGCAGTGTCCTGGTATCTTCTTAGGAATAAGTACAATGTTCATGGATTGGTTTTCTACTATACTTGTCTTTTATTTTTTTTTTCTTAAGACTGGCACTTCACATGCTCTCTATTTCCATTGGCTCCCAGTTTATCCATTTTCTGTTCTCCTTGTTATGTCTAAAACCAGTTGCAACTAATTCACAAGGCTGCCCTACTGTAGTGACCGTGGTGTGACCACTGCGAATTGTGTTTGCAGTTTGGGACCTCCTGCCATTACACGTGTCTGCACTCTTCCCCATCTTGTTGTCTTCTATAACCTTTAGTTTCAATCACACAGAATCGCTGCTTCTTATTGCTGTAGATTATACATAATCTAAAACAAATTCAGGCGAGGGTTACTTGACTGATAGACAATTGCTATCACAGTTAAACAAATTTTCAAATTTTCTTAGGCCAAAACCAGTCCAGATGAGTTCTGAGTCATTCAGAGGCATTTATTAATCATATTTACCAGGATAAAATGTTAAGTTTGGGTCTGATGATCAGTTTGTGTTATATCTTGCTATTTCAAGATATGCTTTTAAAAGAGATGTTTTGGTATAAAAAAGAAGCTTCTTAGTTTCTCTTGTCCTTGTTTCATGAATCAATTTAAACTGGTGTAAGAGAAAAGCCTAAGGCATCATTCTCATTCTCTCTCTTCTTTCTTAAAAAGCTACTTCTGAATGTTCATTTTTACCTAGAGATAATTCCAAGTACTACTTTGTCTGAAACATTTTTTTAAATATTAGCTATTTTCTCCATAACTTTTCATAACATTTCTACCAGCTTATTTCATTTAAAAAATGAAATAAAGTTTTATTTAGACTCAAATTTTTATGTCTGTAGAGTATCCTAGTATTTTAACAAACAAGTCTGAAATGAAATGTTTCTTCATTTCAGCTAACATGAATGTGCATTCTGCTTTACCATCTAATGCCAATGACACAACAAGTTGTCCCATTTTCTCTCATTAAGGATGTTACAAACACACAGTATTGCACAGTGAGGTTTTGCATAGAATCATGGAATCACAGAAGGCCTTGGGTTGAAAGGGACCTTAAAGCCCACCCAGCTCCAACCCCCTGCCGTGGACAGTGCCACCCACTGGGTCAGGCTGCCCAGGGCTCATCCAACCTGGCCTTGAGCACCTCCAGGGATGGGGCATCCACAGCTTCTCTGGGCAGTCTGTGCCAGGGCCTCACCACCCTCTGAGTAAAGAATTTTCCCCTAACATCTAACCTAAATCTCCCCTCTTTTAGTTTAAAACTGTTCCCCTCTCCTTTCTTGCAAGGATTAAAGGTAGCCTTCTGTACTGACTCAAGTTTTCTATTTTCTGCTAGTAGATTTCAACTCTGTGATCTGGTTGGAAGCCCTAGAAATGCACAATAGTACATGCTAATGTTTATTCAGCTCAAATAGTGGCAGTTAGCTCTGGAGATTCCTAATACTGATGATATTATTAATAATAATTCAACATCGCAGGAATGATTTGTTGTATATGAGAAAGCAAAATAGGAAAATTTAAACCAAACATTGTGTACTAGTGGATTGTACTGGTATTAATACCAATCACATCCTCTGTTGTCACTGGAAAGCCTACACAGAAAGAAGAGGCAAAGAGAGTCTCATTACCTGAATAGCATCTCCTGCAAAAAGAACTGCTTAAATTTCCCCCAAACTGCCCAGAGGCCCATCCATCCTGGCCTTGAATGCCTTCAGGGACGAGGCATGAACAATGTGTCTGGCCAGCCTGTGCCAGTCCCTCACAATCCTGAGTAAGGAATTTCTTCCTAACATCTAAACTAAGTCTCCCTTCTGTTAGTTTAAAGCCATTCCCCCTTGTTCTGTCACTATCAGACCATGTAAAAAGTTGGTTCCCATCCTGCTTGTAAGCTTCCTTCAAATATTGGAAGGTTGCCGTGATGTCTCTCTGGAGCTTTCACTTCTCCAGGCTGAACAAGCCTAGCTCCTTCAACCTTTACTCATAGGAGAGGTTCTCCAGACCTTTGATCACCTTTGTGGCCCTCCTCTGGGCCTGCTCCAGTAGCTCCACATTCTTTTTGTATTGGGGGCCCCAGGCCTGGACACAGTAGTATGTGTACATATATATCGTATTTGGTATAGTGCTGAATTCCATAGTCCAAAGTCTACCAAAGACTATAGTAATAATTAAGGCATAGATGACTCAGCTGTAACAGTTTCCTGCTTGCCTTTTTAAAGCACATAAATGTAATTTTGTATTGCTTCTGTTTTATGGAAGTATTTTAAAGGGTGTTACTGCACTGACACTCCTCTTTAAGCTTTTTCTATAGTACTGTGTATTTGTATGTCTACTTCTGCTACAGGTCCATGAATCTTCCCAAGCCTCTGCAATTAAAGTGTCAGGTTTTAGGAGTCTTGTCTCAGTTCTGAGCACTGCAATTGTGGAACTCTCAATTCTGCAGTTCTTGTTATCTGAGCAGCACTGTGGGTTTTTTTGTATAAAAATATGGGTATTGAGGCAGCAGCACACAAAAAGGTGCAATTTTGTTGACAGACTTCATTTTTTTTTTTTTTTTTGGGCAGGATTAATGTTACACCTCAGATATTAATTCCAAACAAATTACACTTTTCTGTGCGTGTAATTGTACATTGCTTACTTCTTAGCATTTGTATTATGAAAAGTTTGCTTTTATTGTTAAAAGAACTCCTGTTTATGTTCTTTTGTCTGTGTTAATTGCAATCAAATAATAAAACTGCTGGGAATTGAATGTCTTACTATGGGGAGTGTATTTAAGTCACAGTATCAATGAAATTCAGCCTTGTTTTAAAAACACCCAAAGGATTTTAAGAAGGTGAAATGTACATCAATAATAACAGTTATGCTCAGTAAATGTCTTTACTGTAAGTCTTTATTTTGATGCTGCTAGTCCTAAGGCTACTTCCACATGCTTCTGTTCTCTCCCCACATCTCAAAGAATGTGGGAAGAAAAGGTTACCATTAATCTTTAGAGCAACCTTTAATTTCAGCAGGGAAATTCTTCTATACGGTAATCTCTCCTTCAGTAGTGACTACCTATCAACAGCATCCTGGACAAACTGAAACCTTCAAAGGCTTAATGCTAACCATAACCGTAACTCTTCCAGCCTTTAAGGGTTTCAGTTTCGAAATTCAGCCTTAAAAACGTCTAAAATGAAATTGTATGAGAATGATACAACAGGTATCTCAAAAGCATTTAACTTTAACCCAGAAACTGGAGGTCTATGGTTACTCTGCAATAACCTGAATATCCCAGTGACAGAAGTAGGAAAAGCATTTTAGGCATAGAGGTTTTCCACAGATCTCGTAGTTTCTTCAACATGGAAGATTTTACTGTCCCTCTTACAGCATTTTCCATTCAGTGAGAACTGCTCAGACATCAAAAGGAATTCTGCAATCCTTCAGAATTCAGTCCTGTGGAAAGGAACACAGTTTTCAAAAGTTTTATCTACTCTTTGGAGACAAAAGTGGTGTCCAAATTCATAGCAAAAATATGCCTAGGCAATTAAAAGGAACTGAATATTTTCTTGGCTGTCTTTTTAAAGCAGTATCCCATTTGCATTTGCATTACTGCTGTAATCTTTTTCAGTATAAGGGTAAGTGTTTTGTACATTTTCATAATCCAGTCCTGTCTACAGAGTGACATTTTATGTTCTGACATGATGTATTCCCTCAGCAAGTTTGCAGATGACATGAAGCTGGATGGTGTGGTCAACATGCTGAAGGGAAGGAATGCCATCCAGAGAGATCTTGACACGCTCGGGAGGTGGTCCCATGCGAACTTCATGACATTCAACTGTGCCAAGTACAAGGTCCTGCACATGGATCACGGAATCTCAGAATGGTTGAGATTGGAAGGGACCACTTGGGGTCATCTATCGCAACCCCTTGCTTCAAGCAGAGTCACCTAGAGCACATTGGCCAGGACCACATTCAGGCAAGTTTTTCCACAACCTCTCTGGGCAACCTGTTCCACTGACAGTCACCCTCACCGTGAAGTAGCTTTTTCTCATGTGCAGATGGAAATTCCCTTGTTTCAGTCTGAGCCCATTGCCTCTTGTCCTGTTGCTAGGCACCATAGAAAACAGCATGGGCCCATTCTATTTATACCATCCCTTAAGATATTTGTACACATTAACAAAATCCCCTCTCATTCTTCTCTTTTCCAGGCTAAACAGGCTCAGCTCTCTCAGTCTTTCCTCATAGGAGAGATGCTCCAGACCCCTAATCAATCTCAAAGATGAATGCAATCCCAAACATGAATGCAATCCCAAACAGGAATGGGCTGTGAACGGGTAGAGAGCAGCCATGCAGAGAAGAGTTTGGGGGTATAGTTGGATGTAAAACTGAACATAAGCCGGCAGCGTGTGCTTGCAGCCCAGAAAGCCAACTGTATCCTAGGCTGCATCAAAAGAAGCACGACCAGCAGATTGAGGGAGGTGGTTGTGCTGCTCTACTCTACTCTTGTGAGATCCCATCTAGAGTACTGTGTTTATCTCTGGTGGCCTCAGAAGAAGAAGAAGAAGGACCTGTTAGAGCTGGTTTAAAGGAGGACCATGAGGATGATCAGAGGGCTGGACTTCCCCTCATGAAGAGAGGCTGAGAGAGTTGGGGTTGTTCAGCCTGGAGAAGAGAAGGCTCTGGAGAGACCTCATTGAGGCCTTTCAGAGGCTAAATGGGACCTAAAGGAAAGATCAGGAGAGACTCTTTATCAGGGAGTGTAGGGATTGGACAAGAAGTAGCAGCATTAAAGTGAAAGAAGGTAGACTTAGATTAGACCTCAGCAAGAATTTCCTTACTGTGATGGTGGTAAGGCACTGGCACAGGCTGCCCAGAGAAGTTGTAGATGCTCCATCCCTGGAAACATTAAAGATCAGGTTGGATGGGGTCCTAGGCAGCCTGATCTAGTGGGTGGCACTGCCCACAGCAGGGGTTTGGAACAGTGGTCTTTAAAGACCATTCCAACCCAACTCAAACCCTGCCCATGTCTGGGGGTTGAAATGGGGTAGTCTTTAATGTCCCTTCCAACACAAATCACTGTGCGATTCTATGACTCTATGAATATTCTGGTGAGTGACAGGCAAAATATTCCATGTTGAAGTGCTGTGATATAAAAGTGTAGATAAAATACATCTATTTAGGTTTATGTCTGATTTTGTTTTTACTTTTTACAATAAAGGCTGCATTTTTAGGAAAACAGGAATGATCTCTTCTAAAAAACTAATTCTTTATTCTGTCTGTGACAGAGGCCAGTGTTAGAGATCCAAGCGTAAGAAACAAAATTCTTCTCCAATTGACCAATTAAATGAAAAATTGCTCTCCAAAGACTTTATGACTAGCTTTGAAAATGTAGCAATTTTTCCTTGCTTTCTGACATAGGAGAAATAAGAAAAGGAGAAGGGAGGCAAAGTCTTAAATGTGACCAGTGACTCAAACTCAAGAGCTTTTTAATCACTTTCACTGGGAATTCAAATCAAACACATGAATATTTTCACATTCTTATTTTGTATGTATGTGTTTAACTTCCTGATGTTTAGTTAAACTGCATAGTGCACAAAAAATATACACACGTATGTACTTTACGGTCTTCTGCTAAGTAAAGAAGGCTCTGATTTACCTTCCTGATTCTACTGCTTATTCTGTATGACTTTATTATTATTTCCTTGTATGTCTTGTCTGTAACCTAAGGAATAGTAAGATTTTTATTTTTATTTTCATATTTTATACTCCACAGAAATCTTACCAGTTTATTTTTCTCTGGTAGAAATGAACTGAATATTACACAAGCTGCTTTTCATTTTGAATGTCTGACTGAATACTTCGTAATAACAGGTCAGACATTGTGAAATACCATTAGGTGAAAATGATTGAGGTTGTATAGGGTCACCTTTTTAGATAGTGCACCTGTACCAGACAACTATGTATTTAACAGTTTTGACAGTAAAATAAAAAATGCAGAGAGGTAGGTGGAAGAGCAAAATAAAATTTGCACACGACTGTTGTAGGAAACTCATAGAGGTGAAGGACTTAGAAGGCAATCGTGGTCTTTTCTCTTTAGCCTTATGATATGCATTTATAAAGAATATGCCAAAGAGGGTAGAACACCTTTACAGAAAAAAATTGTAACAATTTAACTTCCAGGGAAATACAATGGGCCAAATCCTTTAACTGGGCTTAGGGGATGTCGCTAAATAAACCAGTTGGAAATGGAATTTAAGAGCTTATGGTCAGAAAAATATTGCAAGAAAATGCCTGCCTGGTGCTTTTGAAATAATAAATGCCTAAAATTTTCTGTAGAGTTTCCAGGGTATCCACAGTTGTGTTATTGAACCTGTTGAACCTGTAAGCATCCTTGGTAAGACTTGTTCTGACTGAGCTAATTATTTGGCATCTTTCTTTGCCTGATTCTCTCTACCTGAGAAGGAAGGTCACTTAGCTGAGGTCAGGGAGCCTCTGGGTTATTTCTGTTTCCATCCTGGTATCATCCAAGGTGAAAGATATGCATTGTCTATGAGAGAACACGACATTTTGACATGTTGACACAAACTCTGTCCTTGAACTCTAATTTCACAAGTGTCCACCTGAACAAGGAGGAGAGCAGATCACACAAGAAACTTTAACAGAATCTTGCTTGCTTTTGACATTTGCTACGGGCATGCTTTGCTGTTGTAGAGCGTTGGTGTTCTGAATCCATAACTGCCCCCTGTATAATTTGAGGGGAACTTCAATATCTTCCTGTAGTGAATGGGGACCACACTTCTGGCTGTTGCCTTTGTGCTGTCTACATCGTATGCTGGCCTTGATGTGGGAACTGAGTCAGTAGAGAACTGCTAAAGGTAGACTTTAATAACCATGATGAAATGTGCTAAAGAAAACCTAGTACGGTTACTAGACAAGTACAAGACAGAATAAAAAGTTGAGAGTATGGTTCCTGGCTTATCAAAAAGCTTGTTGCTTCAACAATTCTTTACATTCTTTAGAGGGATATTTATTTGAATTTAAAACTGTTACTTCCTTTATGGTGCTCACCACTATATTGACACTGTTCTATATTCCTCTGCTGCCTTCCTCTGTATTTCATTGTTATGAGGTATTTAAGAAATTAATGCATTTAGAAAACTTTGTCTAATTATTCTATTATGTTACGGCATCTTGACTAAGAGAGAACATAATTTAGCTACTCTAGGTTTTGAGGAAATGGTTTCAGAAGAGCTAGAAATTCTGCATCCAACAAAATAATAATTTCTATATAGAGGAAAATACATTTTTATTTTGATCATTCTTTTTCTTTTCTGTTCATATCCTGGCTCTCTCATCACTGCCATGGCCATTATTATTAGTTCTTCTGTTTGCACTAGCATTGTTCTGGCCACTAACTTAACCTCTAACAATGAAAGCTGCCCCTCTACATTTATCAATTAACCTACAAAATAATACAAAAAAATGCTTCAACCTGTGTATCTGGTCTCCTCTGAAGAAGAGTGTTGGTGTTCTCCAGGATCTGGAGTAGCTGACAGCATGGAATTCATAATGTTATCCCTTTCCTAGCTTATGTTCCCTTTTACTGGGCAGATCTATGAAGTAAATTTTTTTCTGTACTCACTGGCCAAGCAGCAAGCTAAGTTCATTTTTTCAGGAGTACAGTTTATTCAGTGTGGCTTCTGTTTGTAAGTTTTGATCTTGTTGCCTTTTCCCTTGTTCTAAAACATTACCTCACTGTAGTTTCAAATTTCAGCTGCCTTGCAGATTTGCAGGCTGTGTGAACTGTGTTAGACATGAAGATCCTAATTTGCATACAAGGTGGCAGGGAATGAGGAAAGGGAGTCTGTTCCTGAATGATACAGCTTGCTCTTAAAAAGAGCAAAGCATTCTTCCCTTTCACTCCTCGACTTCACAGGTCAAAAGCTACACTGGCATGCACCTTAATGAATCATTCAATTAGATGGATTTATCCAAGTGTAGAGCAGAATTTGGCTTAGCTCTCCTACCACGTGTGCTTTCTACTGTAAGGAAAAGAGACACAAGCAGGCATTAAGATTTAATGCCACTAGTTTTAGACCTCATTTTGGAAGTTTGGCTGATTTTGGTCTATCATATTTGAAAAGTCATGGCTGTGAGGTGAATCCCCAGTGACTGGAAAAAGAAACATCGCTCCCATTTTTAAGAAAGGAAGAAAGGAAGACCCAGGGAACTACAGGCTGGTGACCCTCACCTCTATGCCTGAGAAGATCATGAAACAGATCCTCCTGGAAGCTATGTTAAGGCACATTCAAGATAATGAGGTAATCCAAGACAGTCAGCATGGCTTCACCAAGGGCAGATTGGGCCTGATCAATCTGGTGGCCTTCTGTGATCGAGTGATGGAATCATAGAATCATAGAATCATAGAATGGTTCAGGTTGGAAGGGACCTTAGAGATCATCTTGTTCCAACCCCCCTGCCATGGGCAAGGACACCTCCCACTAGACCAGGTTGCCCAAAGCCCCATCCAGCTTGGCTTTGAATACTTCTAGGGAGGGGGCATCAACGACTTCTCTGGGCAACCTGTTCCAGTGTCTCACCACCCTCACAGGGAA
>WBMW01003038.1:0-21628 GCA_013396635.1 Penelope pileata
CTGCTGAATCAAACCATAACACCATGAAATGACAGAAGATAGCTACTCATTTGAGAACCTGCTTAAAACTGTGTTTTATGTAAGTCAAGTGCCGTTATCAGTGAAAAAGCCTGACGTCTCAGGCTTTATCTGCTTCCAGAAATCATGACTCTGCAAGTAGGCAAAATATTAATTTTATGATTAATATTTCTTACAGCATTTAATACCATAGATTAGATTGATTGATTCATAAACATTCCTAAATTCACCTCTGTAACATCCCTACTAATCAAGGTCATTGTAACCTCCAATTTTCAAATGGGAGAGAAAGAAGAAGGGGAGAGATTAGACATTTTAATGTCAAAGTGTCCATGGTTCTTTAGGGTGTCCACTTGGGGCATTTATTTAATTTTCTTAAGAAGTTGATAGAGCTGTTTGTGTTTTTCAGGTTCAGATGCCAGTAAGTCCAGCTGCAGTTCTGAGAGCATTGTGTTTCTAATAGGCTTTTTTTTTTCATGCTGAACATTTAGGGCATGAGGACATGCAAAAAGTGATGGCCTCAGAAATGTCAGGCTTGCATGACTTTTTTAGCATCCCATAGATACCTTGGGAAGAGGGAGGGAAGAAATGAAATTCCACAGACCCATATTCCAAGATCTCAACAAGGAAATCCTTCCTTTTCTTTTTGATGTCCCATTTTAGTCACAACCAATCTCTCTTAGTAATTACACCTAATTCACCATTTGAATATGCCTCTTATACACTGAATGAGCCAGGATTCTTGTGGAAACAATCACATCACTATGCTGTACTATGATGCATATACTTAATAATAAGACTGAATCAGTACTACTCTAACAATTTTATCCTGAAATTTTGTATCATTTGAGTACATGTTGCCATTTCTTTTCTTCATATGTAAATATGTATTTGTGTACATATTCTGTGTGTGTATATTTGACTTCATTTCAGCTGCAATCTGAAAGTAGAGATGCTCCATCTCAGGGCATCACAGTGTCTCCCCATGCAGCCTGAGAAGGGATCAGGGTCTTGAGCCAAAAGGAATAGCTAAGTGATAGCAATCACAGGTTTTTATTCTCTGTCTACATGAAATAAATGCAAATGTAAAAATAAAACCTTTCTACCAGCTGTTAGAAAAAGAAACTTGCTAATAGAAGAAATGTGGTGTTTGAAAAATCTAGAGAACCATCCCAGATTCTAGCAGGAGAATCTGTTCATCTCAATGTTGAGTCATTTTACATTGCCTCTCTAGACTTCGTATTGCCATTTCAATTTCCTGGACTCTTGTTCCCTCCTATTTTCATTGTTACTTTGTCTTAGTTCCAACTTAGCTGATGTGTTATCTCTGTGACTTTCAAAACTTGTAAAACAAATCATCAACAAAAAAATTACTTCTGTTCTACTGTTCCAACCATCTCCTTTTCACAGACTATTTTTACAGTCATTTCCTCCAATAATTGGTCCACTCCATTCTACTTTAGCTTTTCACATGTTCTTGTCCCAACTCTGTTGTACTGTGTTCCAGGAAGCTGTCTAATCTCAGTGGTCACTGTTTTTCAGCAAAGCAGATGCCATTTCCTCTTCTGCTTCCCTGATTCCCATTATTTTTGTCATATCAATCAACACTTTGTCTCTTCACTAGCTTATACAATCACCTATACACCAGACTCCAACCTCATTCTCCACAGCAAACCTCGTGAAGCTTTATTTTCCTCAGGTATCTAGTCTCATACTTGATTAGCACAGTTTTCCATTTTCCAACTCTCTTATTTCTAGCTCTCTTATCTTATTTCTCCTCCTCTTCAGTCCCCATATTTCCTGTACTTCTTTAATACAATCCTACCCCTCCTTCACTCTCTTGCCTTGTGTTTCTCCTTACTCAGTTTGGTGAAGAGCCAGAAAAAGGGCCAATGACAGATTTTTCAGATGACAGGATTACTGCCTGTGGTTGCAGTGGTATGCTTAGAATTCCAGCCAGGGCATTCAGCTATGTAGATATGATCATATACAGGTTTTCTAGAGAATTAGTCAAAGTGGGCCCTACAGAAGGTGCAGCAGGTAGAGGTACTGTCCACAGAGGTATATGCTTACAAGGTTATGAGTCTGGTACAAGATGAACAGTCTTGCTGAATTGAAGAGGTAAAATAAAAAAGGGAGAAAAAGTAGACACATTTATGGACCACAAGGTGTTCCAGTGCCATAAGATACGTAAGGCACATAAAGATCCAGAATGTGGTGCAAGCAGAATGTAATATGTACTTATCTTGATCTTATGAAGAAAAATGACTGTCAAGGAACTTGCAAAGTTTTATTGGCTTTTGAATCTTTCATGGTTTGACAATACCTGGCAAGAACATATATCAGTTAGCATGCTACTGTTACAATGTGAGTGTGTTAGAGTTGTACCTTAAATGATGGAGTGTTGGACTTAATCCATGATCATACTCAGAGAAAATAATGCTGAAGACCTTGGGCAGCAGATTAGACTGCCCCAAGGTCTCTAAGATTACAAAAACTGGCAGAAAGACTGAACTAACAAACAGTAAACAAACATGTTCAAACTTAGATAAAAGCTACTATTACGTTCAATGGCTTCTTTGTCAATGACATCAATGACAGGATTGAGTGCACCCTCGCCAAGTTTGCTAATGACACAAAGCTGAGTGGTGTGGTTGACAAAACAGAAGGAAGGGATGCTATCCAGAGGGACCTTGACAAACTCGAAAGGGGGACCCACCCGAACCTAATGAGGTTCAACACAGCAAAATGCAAGATTTTGCACTTGGGTTGGAGCAATCCCAGTTATATATACTGTCTGGGAGAAGAACTCCTTGAGAGTAGCCCTGCTGAGAAGGACCTGGGGGTTCTGGTGGATGAAAGACTGAACATGAGCCAGCAGTGTGCTCTTGCAGCTCGGAACGCCAATGGTATCCTGGGCTCCATCAGGAGAGGAGTGGCCAGCAGAATGAGGGAGGTGACTGTCCCTCTCTACTCTGCCATCACGAGTCCCCATCTGGAGTACTGCCTCCAGGTCTGGAGCTCCCAACACAGGAAAGATGTGGAGCTGTTGGAGAGAGTCCAGAGGAGGGCCACAAAGATGATCAGAGGGCTGGAGCAGCTTCCCTAGGAGGAAAGGCTGAGGGAGCTGGGCTTGTTCAGCTTGGAGAAGAGAAGGCTGCAGGGAGACCTCATTGCAGCCTCCCAGTATTTAAGGGGAGATTGTATAAAGGAAGGAAATCAACTTTTTACAAGGGTAGACAGTGATAGGACAAGGAGGAATGGTTTTAAGCTGAAGGAGGGAAGGTTTAGATTAGATGTCAGGGGGAAGCTCTTCACTGAGAGAGTGGTGAGGTGCTGAAACAGGCTGCCCAGAGAGGTTGTGGATGCCCCGTCCCTCGAGATGTTCAAGGCCAGTCTGGATGGGGTCCTGGGCAACCTGATCTAGTACCAGATCTGGAGGTTGGTGGCCCTGCCTGCCATAGTGGGGTTGAAATCTGATGGTCCTTGGAGTCCCTCGCAATCCAGGCCATTCTATGGTTCTACGATTCTTTCTGAGTCCTTATTTTTATAATATTAAGTCCACACAGACTAAAAACACAGACATAACTATGCTGCCTTTCCCGAGGTTGACAAAAGACACCTTCTTCATATAAAGGCCGTTTCCTTTTCCTTCAGATAACTTGTATTTTCTTTCAAAGGTAAGTTTTCTTGTTTAATATGAATAAAGCAAAGTATTTTTCTCAAGCTTCATTTTCAGAAATATACAAATCATTCTGACTTAAATTAAAAAATATATAAAAATAATGTAATTCTGCCTAAGGAAGGCAAATAGATTTTGAAATGTCAGCTTAATTATTTAAAGTATGACAAAATTATAAGTGGCAGAATGCAGTGTCTTGCAATGGAAACCTTAATAAAAGACAAAGTTGCCACCTCCATTTAAACACTGAAACTAATTTAGAGTGCTCTTTTCCTAGAGGATGTTTTTCCTGTTTTGGAATTGTTTCTACTTTTGTTTTGTTTAATGATTTTCATGACCACTAGGAAAAATAAATAAATGCTTCACTTCCTAAATTCTGATTACAAGGGAGAAAATGATTGCAAGTTGGATCAAATCTAATGGAAGCTGATCTGAAGAAATATTCAACAGCAACAGCTGCCTGTCTGTGTGGCTACAGAGGGGATCCCCTATACAGAACAGATAACCATCTTGGGACTCTCTTGAAGTGAATCTACCCACACAAAAAATTCAATAGTAAAAAGAATCCCCAATGTCAACAAATTCACACATAGTTTTTGGTGGATTTTCAACCTATACAGCCTCCCTACTTTGAACTTAAAATATGTAAACATTTCCCACTCCCAGCCTGTGTAGGAAATGTTTGGGCATGGTGTGGGTAGACGATGTTACAATTTTTTTGTTTTCTCTTCTAAAATATTTAAAGATGTGTCTAAGTTATTCAGGAATTTCTCACAACAATCTGTTTTCTAATGTCTTTGCTACAATGGAATTTACTGAATATCACAGCTGCATCTCTTTCATAGAATCGTCCAAGCCTTCCTATTGTGCTGCACCTAAATATAACACATACAGCACTAAAACTACAGCTGTAAATCTACTTAAAACCTTTTAAAACCCTGTCTTTCCAGCACACTGTTTCCATTATTATGCTCCTGTTCAAACCTTGACATAGCCTTGGTTATGGGACCTGATCAAACTCTAACAGCTGGATATAAAACAGCTCAGCAGAGAGTGGAAAATCAAACAGTGGGAAAGACCTGAGAAACACTGGGAAGGTACAGGTGGTAGACCTCTCACAAGCCAATAACCTTGGAAGGATCTTTACACTATGTTTGTCTAAAATTTACTTTGTCGGTTTTGCTAAGGATTTAAACACTTTGTTCTGGAAAAATGAAATCAAAATGAGATGGAAAATAAACTGATGTCATTTGGAAGATTAGGAGAAATTTAAATGTTAGACATTTTGTCTGCCTAGTTTAAATATCTACCTTACATCTTAAAATATATATGTGTATATATATGAACGTATATGCATATATGTGCATGCATATACTATTTTGTATATGTAAACCCTGATTTGCATACTGATAGCACAGTCAGTTATTTCTAGTGAAAAGCATTTTAATTCTTTCTCTCAATTGTAACTATTTGCATCTCAAATCCCACTGTGTTTAATGTAGTCACCCTCTAAACAATCCTCCAAGGGTAGGACTGCTCCTCTAGCTGCAGAAGTAAGGCACAGAGATTCAGCCTCAGTGATTTACAAGAGTAATGTCTCAGATGGAATAGAAATTGAAACAGAATGAGCAAGGACTTCAAACACTTCCTGTCTTTTGATATTAAGATAAAGGCACAATAAAATGTACCTTTTAACTTTAATATGAGTAAATATAGTAAGACTCCATGATTCCTAAGCCTTGAGTTTTCTTAAGCCGTAGATCATAGTACATAAGTAAACACGCTCGCTAAAATATCTGAAAAGGATATACATTTTTAATGAATCTTTTTGTTTCTTGAAGACGGAATTTGGATAGAATTTTTCCCTGTTCTGTCCCCAGATTCTCAAGCTCCTTAGAAATTGTGATCCTCATCACGTATGTCAAGTTCATTTTTTTAAATCCTAGTCTCTGTCTCTGTGCAAATCCACACTAATTACATTGTTCAAATTGTATTTCACTGTCACTGTGAACATTAGATTATAAAATAAATAAATAAATTTGGATTTCACTGAAAAGAGGAACAGCAATACCAAAAACAGGAATAAAATGGAAAGGAGAGTGATAGGAAGTTGTTAATTAGGCTTATATCTGGGAACTTGTTTTTAATATTATTTTCTGTAATGACTGAAATTTTTAATCATATTACATCAGATGTTATAAACATTGTCCTTTGTTATCTTTGTATCGGAGGTTCATATTTCAGATTAATTCTGGAGAGAAGTGTGTGTTTTGTATTACAAACAGACAACTATGGACATTCTTCTATTTAGCTGTAAGAGACTATAAACTGTTCTGTCTGAGACCATTTCCAACACTGTTTTGGAGGCTGTCTGAAAATTCTTTATTATACTTCAGGCTATTCACCTTGCTTTTTCACCAGAGAGGTATTCAAGTACACAGGGTCAAAGAGACCCACAGAATGCTTGGAGACTGAGACCTAAATGTCCCCAGAGAGGGACTAGCTTGAAAATTAGTCTTTTGCTAACAGATGGTCTTTCATGTGATAGATGAAGCATATGGACAAAGGAAGATGGAGAAGTTTAAAAACTGCAGCCTCTGATGAATTATTTCTCACATTCATAGAACATTTCACTTTAAACTTCTCTTAAAAGTATTTTAAAAAAAATACAAGAAGAAAAAATGCCATTGCACATTCATTTTGCCTTTCTTTGACTTCTTTTCTTTCACAATCCTATGTACATTCACTTTTAAGACTCTCCAAAAATACAGTGTTTTGTTCTCTGCATGTTTTTAACACTTCTTTCCCAGTGTAAGATCTTTACATAGAGATTACTGGGTACTTTTCCATTGTATTCTGAATGAATCAGATAGCTCAGGAAGTCCAGTGCTTTCATCCTGCAAAGATCAGACTACTATCAGTCAAGTGATCAACATTCTATGAGCTCAAAGTGAGGTTAGCCATTTTACGTGAAATTATGCACATATCTCTGCTGTTACCTGTGTTGTTCAGCATGTACATGAGGTTGCCTGGGTAATTAGAATGAAAATCCGTGCTGCTGTTACATTGCACACAGACCAATGTTTCCTTCTCAGCAAACCAGCAAACCCAGATGGCACAATGTCTTTGCCTTCACAGTGTCTGGGTGTGATTGAAACTTGGCACTGAGTTCAGACAAAAGAGAGATTATTGAGGGAGATGGGAGGAAAAAGAGGGGGGCAGCAAGAAAGGAATGGAAGGAACAGTTTTTGCTCCTATAAACATAACTATAGCTCATCCTTATCAAATAGTTTCATAATCTAGAGCTATATGCTGTAACTAATTTTTCTTGGATACTCCATCATCATCTGGGTTCAAAATCACTCCGTGATGCAGCAGGTATTTTGCAACAGTAAAAACAAACAAACAAACAAAAACAGGTTAGTTCCATAAATGGCTGAGCATACATCTCACCATGCTGATTCATATCAATCCGTACTTAGATTGTAGCTACATGAGAGATCACATTTTGCTGCATGTGCAAAGCAGCAGTTCATTTCAGACGTACATCACAAAAGTCCAAATATCAGACAAGTGAGCACTTGGTTTGAAAGCTGTGGTAGGTACTACCCACATGTCCTATCACATGTCAAGGGCTAAAGTGATGGATGGATTGTACACTAATCAGTAGACAACATGTATTGGTCCCTTAAAATAGTTCAGTATTAATTTCATAGTGATTAAAGCTTTATACAATGTGAGGAAATCCTTTTGATTCTGTACTGAAAATAGCCCGTGTAAATCTATCCATATCATTATCTTAAAAAAGTGATTTTGGAGAAAGATACTATCTAAGAAAAAATGAGTTAATTCCTCTTGTCAATCTGAGGTGACTAAAGCCAGAGAAAATTTAGTTATCACGTTGAGGTATTTGAACTGCTAATCTTTCTTCCCAGCAGCACTTACTCATTCAGACTTGACACTGTTGTAATGCCATCATATGGCTTGTATACTGCTATCTTGGGACTGTCATAGGCAGACAGGCTCCTATCTACTCCTATTGCAGTGTTTGGAAGTGACCTGAGTGAACCAGCCTGTGACATAGCCCATATTATCCTCATGCCTGTAGATAAGTGGATAGGTTTTGTAGAGAAAGTTCAGGGAAAGGAGTCTGAAGCTAACAATTCCTGAAAGGTTCAGTAGACTTTACTGAAATACTTTCTGCTGCACAAGCTGTGAACCAATACTGAATCTCATCAATTCATAATCAATGCTATTTGTCATCAGAAAAAAATCTATGCAGCTGATAGAGAAGAATTGGACAATGTAGTTGCCAAGCCACTCTCAAGGATGTTCGAAAAGTCATGGCAGTCAAGATAAGTCCCTGGTAATTGAAAAAAAAAAACAACGTCACATCCATTTTTAAGAAGGGAGGAAAAGATGAACCAATCTGACCTGTCAGCCTCACCTCTGTGTCGGGGAAGATGATAGAACAGATCCTTCAGGAAATAAAGAGTCAGTGTTGTCATCTATCTGGACATGAGTAAGGCCTTTGACACAGTTCCCCACAATGTCCTTCTCTCCAAATTGGAAAGATACGAGTTTGGCAGGTGGACTGTTTGATGGGTGAGAAACTGGTTGTGAGATCATACCCAGAGAGTTGTGGTCAACGTCTCAAAGTCAGAATGGAGACTGGGGATGAGTGTTGTCCCTCAGGAATCAGTGCTGGGACTGAAGCACTTTAATATCTTCTTCAATGACATCAACAGTGGGATCAGGTCCTCCCTCATCAACTTCGTAGACAACACCAAGCTGCATGGTGCAGTCAAAACACCTGAGAGATGGGATGCCATCCAGAGAGATCTGGACAAGCTAGAGCAGTGGGCCCAGAGGAACTTCATGAGGATCAACAAATTCAATTGCAAGGTCTTGCACCTGGGTTAGAGCAACCTCCACTATCAATACAAGCTGGGGAATGAAAGAATTGAGCACAGCCCTGCCAAAAAGGGCTTGGAGGTACTGGTGGGTGGCAAGCTGGACATGAGCCAGCAATGTGTCCTCACAGCCCAGAAAGCCAGCTGTATCTTGGGATGCATCAAAAGAAGTGTGGCCAGCAGGGCGAGGGAGGTGATCCTGCCCCTCTACTCTGCTCTGGCGAGACCTCACCTGGGGTACTGCATCCAGATGTGGACAGAAGAGATATGGACCTGTTGGAGCACATCCAGAAGAGGACCATAAAAACGGTCCAAGGGATGGAACACCTCCTGTATGAGGACAGGCTGAGAGAGCTGAGGCTGTTCAGCCTGAAGATCAGAAGGCTCTGGAGAGACCTGATGGCCTTTCAGTATCTAAAGGAGGGCTACATGAAAGAAGTGGACAGACTCTTTAGCAGACTCTTTAGCAGAGTCTATTGTGATAGGACAAGGGAAAATGATTTCAAACTAAAAGAGAGGAAATTTAAACTGAATATGAGAAAAAAGTTTTTTATGCTAAAAGTAGTGAAGCACTGGAACAGGTTGCACAGAGATGTGGTGGATTTTCCATCCCTGGAGACATTCAAGGTCAGGCTGGAAAAGGCACTGAGCAACCTGATCTAGCTGTAGATGTCCCTATTCATTGCAGGGTAGTTGGACTACATGACTGTTAATGGTCCTTTTCAATTCAAATGATTCTATGATTCTATGAACAATATAAAATATAGGAAGTGTGTTGGTGCTAACATCCTCTATTTGAAACAACTGAAACAAATGTGTGAAATAACCCAAGATGGAAGGGCAGAACTAATATATATCAATATAGAATACTTCTTTCTATAACTTCATTCTCTTTTCTTCCTGTTTTTTTATTTTTTCCTTTTTTTTGGGGGGGATGGTTTTTTTTAGTTTGTTTGGTTTGGTTTGGATTGACTTGGTTTGGTTTACTTTTTTAACACTATTTTTTAGGTAAAGTATCTCTCTCATGTCTTTAATGTACAAAAAGTGATAAACATCTACATCAGCAATATTTTGTTCTGCTTTCTATGACATTTAGCTAAATGTATGCATATGTAGAAAAATCAGAGCATGTTAATTTCTCCTGGCAATGTAGCATTCAACAAGCAAGAATAAGGCATGCTTACTATTGCTCTGCACACAAGCATTCACAAGCAGTATTTGTGATTACCCTATGTACGAATTGTTGGTGGCACGCTAAAATCACGCTAAAAACTTCCAGTTTCAATAATTGACTACAAGGGCCTACTTATCCAGTCTTTCATGAGAGTTCATGAGGACATGCATCTGGCACAATGTTAATCATATTTGTCCTGACACACAGCAGTAAACCAACTATTTCCCTTGGTAGATTACTTTCTATAATCATATATAAATATGGCTGACATCTTCAAAATGCTAATGAGATATATATCAATTTTTATAAGAGTTTGGATGGCTTCCAAATATTGTTAAATGTACTCAGCACATTGTGAACTATACTCAGTGTATGATTATAAATGCAATATGTTGACTTTTTTGCTGTGTACCTTGTAATCTACATTGACAAAGATGAAATAGGAATGGTTGAACAAATGTCACTAAAATATGGGTTTTATTTTTACTCCTTTTGTCTAATTGTTTGCTTCAACAATTTCTTAAACTATAATTGAACAAAATATATCCTTACAGTAGCTACATCAGTATATACGACTGAAAATTCTGGCTTGTTCCATTTCAAGTCAGAAAATGAAATTACGATTGGATTACAGAAATAAAACTCTAAACCAGCTGGAATGTGGAAATACTTTATCTTTCTTATTACACTTGGATGAAATGCTTTAAAATTATTCCACCGCTTATTCTCCTTTAAACATCTTCCTAAAATAATAACTCCAGTCCATGGGTGATCTGGGCTGATTGCAATCTTTTTCATAACTGAGACATCAATATTCACAAGTGAATACAACAAGAAAACGCAGACTCTGCAGTAGAGCTGTGATACACTATTCCTTGAAGAAAACAATCCACAAACAAAAATAAGTAAATAAATAAAAGAAACTGGAGACTTTTTTCCTCTCATTCTAATTTCATTGAAACACAGAAAGGCTTACATTGGAAGGGACCTTAAAGACCATCTGGTTGCCTCCCACTAGATCCGGCTGCACAGGGCCCCACCCAACCTGGCCCTGAATGCCTCCAGGGATGAGGCGTCCGCAACTTCCTTGGGAAGCAAGTTCCAGTGCCTCGTCACCCTCTCAGTGAAAGATTTCTTCCTAACATTCAACCTAAATCTCCTGGTTTTTAGTTTAAAACCACTCTCCCTTGTTCCATCACTTTCAGACTGTATAAGAAGTTGATCTCCCCCATGATTATAAGCTCCTTTCAAATACTGGAAGGCTGCTTCTGTCTCCTCAGAAACTTCTCCAGTTTAAATAAGCCCAACTCCCTCAACTTTCCTCCATGAGAAGTAATTCCAGCCTCTGATGAGCCTTGTGGCCCTCCTCTGGACCCACTCCAACACTTCTATGTCCTTCTTGTGCTGGGGGACTCGGACCTGGACGCAGTACTCCCTATGGGTCTCATAAGGGCAAAGTACCGGGGGACAATCACCTCCCTCATCCTGCTGGTCAGCCCTCTTTCGATGCAGTCCAGGATACAGTTGGCCTTCTGGGCTGCAAGCTTACACTGCTGGCTCATGTTCAGCTTTTCTTCCACCAGAACCCTCAAGTCCTCTACAGGACTGCTCTCAAGGAGTTCTTCTCACAGTCTGTATATATATCTGGGATTACTCCAACCCAGATGCAAAACCTTGCACTTCACTTTGTTGAACCTCAGCAGTTTCTCACTTTTGAAACCTGTCCAAGTCCCTCTAGATGGCATCTCTTCCTTCTGTTCTGTCAACTGCACCACTCAGCTTGGTGTCATTAGCAAACTTGCTGAGGATGCACTCAATCCCACTGTCTGTGTCATTGACAAAGATGTTGAAGAAAACCAGTCCCATGATGAAACTCTGATAGACACTGCTCTTGACAGGCCTCCGCCTGGACATTGAGACATTGACCACAACCCTTTGGCTGTGGGCTTCCAACCAATTCCTTATCCACCAAACAGTTCACTCTTCAAATCCATCTCTCTCCAATTAAGCTAAGAATGTGGTGTGGGACCATGTCAAAGGCCTTGCAGAAGTCCAGGTAGACAACACCTGTTGCCCTTCTTTTGTCTACCAGTGCTCTCATTCCACCACAGAAGGCTACCAGATTGGTCAGACGTGATCCACCCTTGGTGAAGCTCTGCTGGCTGTATTGGATCACCTCATCTCACGTGTGCCTTAACACAGCTTTCAGAAAGATCTGCTCCATGATCTTTCCAGGCACAGATATAAGGCTCACTGGTCTGTAGTTCCCCAGGTCTTCCTTCCTGCCTTTCTTAAAAATGATAGTGATGTTTCCCTCTCAGTCATATCAGAAAAATGTAAAAAGTCATTAGAGGTCTGTTCCTATTGAAATCACCAGGAAAAATTCTACTGAACTAATGAAAGATTTTTCAATAATGTTAACTTCCTATTCAATATCTATATATTTTCTTGATTTATTTACATTTGCAAGTAAAAAATAATAAAGAAACCCGTTATCCAGAGTTGTAGTAAAAACCATATGAGAAAATAGTTGAAAACAAATAGAGTGTTCTTCTTGAAGTTTCACTGCCACATTGTTAAAAGGATTTACTTTACTCCCACCTATATCAACTAAGTCATTAAAATAACAACTACATTTTGATAATCCTTAAGGAGGAAGCAAATAACACTACCTCAAACATCTCAACTGACCTTCTGTCTTTATTGCTATCCTACAACGTTTTTGTTACTATGATTCAGGGGGAGCCATGGCTGATCTCTCAATTAACACTTCTTGTTCTTGCTGCTGCACTAGATATACACTCCCACAAGTTCCTTGAATAAAATCACTCTTTAGTCCCTGAAAGTGTCAGTTTTTATTTGTCACTTCTCTGCCTGAATCTGCTAGGGCTTATCCCGACCCTTTTAAAGCTGATCTGTCCACTTTTTCCTCTAAAAGGTTTCTGTTTCATGGGAGTTCCAGGAACAGAGGATATAGCCCTTCAAATAGTTGTTCATCTCAGGGCCACGTGGATGAAAGTAGATCATCCCTGAACAGATTTTCTGTCAAGACTGACCATTTGATATTTACTTTTTGATAATGTCCAAAGACAAAAACTTGTTAAACACTGGAAATGTGAACTGAAAATAAATGCAATACTAGCTCAGCCACAATGTCTTGGAGAAGGTTAGCACTAAGGTATAAACTAAAAATTGCTCTTAATAAAATATTTTCATCAGAACAGACTCATGTTGTGCTATTAACTAACAACTTTGTTCATAAGATTTTTTTCTATGATTTCTGTATCTGATTTGCAGTGAATTCTATAATGGACTGTGATATCATATTATACAGATATTCTCAATATGGCATGGATTTTAGTTGACATGTTATTTTTCCTTTTCCAAAAAATATGTGAGATAATCATAAATAAGGTAAGACAGCAATAGCTAGGAAATCACATTTCTGCACAACAAAGAAGTCTAAATGGGATAGACCACATAAATTCAATATGCATGAGAAGATAATAAACACAAAATTTAATTCTTAAGGATGGACATGTGAAAGTAAGAAAATAATAGTAGAACTTCTGACAGCACAATGAAAATAGATAGCTACTGAATGGAATTTAGAAGAAATTTTAATGTGCCATTTAGCTAAGTAGAACCAATTACTACTGGTGTAAATATCTCCTAAGTAGAAAAAAATAAAGTGCCTATATGATAAGACTGTAAGATAAGTTTTACTGTTGTTGTAATTGAGGAGGGCTGAGAAGCATAAGAAAAGATTTCCACTTACAGAACTGTTTATTCTCAATTTCACTAATTTAAGTGTCACAGTTTAAGGTTTATCTCTAGCTGTGTGAAGTGTTCAGACCCATACCTCAGGCAGGCATTTCACTTAATCTGCAACTTGTTTCTTTGTAATGATTAACCTGGCTAAAACTTTAAATAGTTATTGATCATTCCATTACCTAGGCCAGCAGCTGATAGAGCGGAGGTTAAGTTTGTGGAAAAGTAGCAATGTTTTGCCTGGTTTTATCCTTTAGATTCTGTGTTCTGAATACTTAGATCCAAATCTACAAAGAGTATGAGAACTTGTTTAAGAGTGTAAATAGTGCCCCTGAACTCAAGGATATTATTTCCTTATTTAAAATCAAACACATATTTAAGGGCTGTGATGGATGAAGGTCATATCTGATTCAGTGTGATCAAGCCTCAATTAAGTTATCATTAATCTTTATACTCGTATACAGTTCCTACGCTAAAGTGAATTTTACATTCAACAGACAATATTTAGAGAAATAAAAAAAAAATTATAATGATTCTTCTTAGGACATCTGCTTTCTGCTTTTCAGTTTTACTGAGTTATGTGTTTTAGTGAGGTAAATAATGGCAAAAATGTATACAGACAAAATAAAACTAAAAATGATATAAAAGAAACTAATAGTCTTTTCTGCATCATGAAGTCCTAACTGAAGTTTCCTTACACAGTGTCAGTTTTTTTCCATCGTTGCAATAACATTTTTTGTTCCTCAGTATGCTGCTGTGAGCTCCTTGACTCCTTTTCAGTTTATGTTTAGATTTTATTACAAAATTTTCATTATCTTTTGCCCCTAAGTATGGAGAAAAAGTCACAGTAGGTGTATCTTACCTACCTTAAGACATCACCAAAAAACGATTCATCATAAAGCAGACATCTACAAATGTCTGCAAAATAGCAGTTCCTTTACACTTATTAGAATGGAAAAGTTAATTACTTCCTCACATTTAATCATCTGTATCACATTCATATGAAGCTACATGGGATAAGTGGATAAGTGCCATTTGAAATATCCAATAACCTGTATTCAGTGATTTATTATTATTACTATTACTATTATTATTATTTTGGAGGGGGTCACAGGTAACAGTGAAGGGGAAAAAGCAGTCCTCAGTACTACTATTGGCAGTTCTACTACCTCAAGTAACCAATTGGTCATTACATCTCTGAAGAAGAAAACAAGAATGTGTAAAGATTTAATTGTGACATTTTTCTCCGAAAGAAGGGTCATTAATGCACTGTTACTGTTCAGGGTAAGGTGTGAAATGACAATCTAGTTAAAATGGAAATTAATCATTATTTTAATAGTTCCTTTTTATAATCAACATATTCAAAACATTTTCTAAGCTAGTATCCTTGATGTTGGCACACTGTAACCACGCTTTAAATAGGAAAAGATAGAGCTGTAGCTATTAAGTTACTTTATCTCTCTGAAATTCTTATCCAGTAAAACCTGTTTCTCTAAGATAAAATAGAGGGATACTGGGTTCACTTTCTGATTTTAATTCTACACTAGAAAAATAACATCTACAGTACATGAAACAAAAGTATGGATAGGCTGACCTCAATTTAAATCCTTTCTACAAAAGGAAACTGGAAATTTCTTCAAAAAGAAGTGTGTCCCAGTATTAACATATATCTTTGGCATTTTTGTCCATTGCCATTAACCCCCTACTTAGGCATAAAAATGGTAAAATTAGAATCAAGGGATACAGCCCATTTGCTACTTAATAAGATTATTAAAGTTTAACAATACAAAAAAATGTACATAATATTAATTCTGTCTTTCATGTTTTAACCTCTCTGCATGCTTTTACATCAATTCAGGACTGTACTAAAAGAATTGTAACAGTGATTGTCTGTGATCTAGTTCAAGAAGGAATAGTAATCCTAGATTTAAAACTAAATGAAAAAGTTTTGTTTTGCTCAGTGTTGATAATTCAGATATGTTCAAAGCAGTATTCAGGCTGTCTGTTGTAGTAGGAAGGTTTGTGTGGAGGAAGAAAAAGAAAGGATCTGTAATGCAACAGCAATCTGCTAGAACATGAAATGTGTGGTGTTCCAGCACAAAGGATATCTGACATTGTTTGCTCTAGTTAAAACTTGTAATGTTGTTCACCCATTACTGAAGTCAAGTGAATCTTTTCATTGATATTAATCAATGGACATTCTATCTGCATTGTAATTTAGATTAATACATTCCTCATAGCTTAATTGACTTCCAGGTTTTGAAAAATATTTCAAAGAAATTCCAACTGCATTTTGTTAAGTGCAATGTGAGTCCTCATGCCTATATGTAGATAACAGAATCACGGAATTGTAGGGGTTGGAAGGGACCTCAAGAGATCATCGAGTCCAACTCCCCTGCCAAAGCAGGTTCCAAAGCAGGTTCTGTGCAGGTCACACAGGTAGGCGTCCAGACAGATCTTGAATATCCCCTGGGAAGGAGACTCCACAATCTCCCTGGGCAGCCTGTTCCAGGGCTCTGTCACCTACACCATGAAGAAACTAGATATAGCAATGTTACTGCTAAAACAGGCAGCTCTTCTAATTTTAGTGATGGACACTTTGTGATAAAATTCTGCAAATGCATTTACCTATTACTAAACTGCTATAATAAAGAATAATTGAATAATTGTTTAAATATACTTTTTTTTTTTTTTTTTTTTTTTTTTTTTTTTTTTTTTTTTTTTTTTTTTACCAAGGGTGGATTATGAAACAAACAAACAAAAATCTGTTATCTGTTATTGCTGGCTTTTTTTCCTTGGGTTAAGCCATTGATCCACTCACAAGTCTTACCTTAAACATCTATACTGAAAACTCCTGTTTATTTACTCTTTCCTTCTGGTTGCACGTACTAGTTACATCCTGTCTTTTAGTACAACAGAATGTTATACTCTGCTTTATGGATCCTATCACCTACTCAATTTAACCTCTAGCTGCACCTGTAATATGTCACTTAAAGTAATACTCACGTGTAAGCAATATGTCTGAAGCACTGAATTTTTTTAGAGTAGACTGCGAATTCTTTTTCCCCCCTCTTCTTTTTGGACTGCAGAAATTGATCTAGTAAGGGATATGTAATCTTTCAGCTGTCAGATCTCACAAGGTCCCAACTTTTCTTGTATGAACCATTTCCACATATACGTTTTTCCTGAGATGCCAGTAAACCCGAAAGCACTAAAATGTTTGGCACATGTCACATATTTTCAATAAATTTACAAAAAATATACCATATTATCTGCAAGGTTTTAAAGATGTTTGTTCTGGTTTCAGCAGGCAGGCCTGGAAACCCCACACAGCCTTTCGCTCACCCCCCCCCCTTCCTCCCAGCTGGGATGGGGGAGAGAATCGAGAAATAAGGTAGANCAGCATTTTCACCCTTGTAGATTCAGTCAATCAGTCCGTGTGCATAGGCAATGTTACAAAATGTGTTGATCAACTGGTAGGTGTTTGTGATCGGATAGCTCTAGAATACCGATTTGCTACAGCTTGTCTTAATGGATATAATAATTATCAAGAGGACTCAAGAATTTTGAATGCATACATAAATTGCTTTGAAATTAAAGAGTGAGATTTACCTTTCTCTATTTGGTCATACCCAGAGGAGAAAAAAAGCACGACATCCTTGACATTAGCTTTCTATTTTGAAAAGCAATCATAAGACTTTTAATTTAACACTGAACGAAGTCCAGAACTGGCATGATAATTGACTTAATGAAAACAGCACAAATAATATGACTCAATCAGTTGAGTGCACGCAAAGTTAAAGATGTGTAAACTAACAAATAATCTTGATTTTTTTTTATATCAAATGTAAAGCAGCTGTCCTGAATACTTTGGCTGTTCTTTTCTTTTCTCAAAATAATGTCAAATAGCTTCCATGGGAAGTCCAAAAAACAGAGAAGATGAGTAAAGGGTGTCCTCCATTTAAACATGCCAACCACAGATTAAGAACTACATTAGTAATGACATACTCTACGTAGATTTTGTTTACAGTGCTGAAGTTTTAGTGAACTTTCTTATTTGGCAAGCAAACTATTAATCCCACTCAAAATAAAATATTGTGTTAACTTCTGAGGGTGAGGTTTTTAACTGTTATACATGGCCATATACTATGAGCAACTCCTAGAAAGTTGTACTTTCAAATATGGTTTAAGGGATTGGTAGCCTCATTGCTGTACAGCAATTCTATCTTTTTAATAAGTTTGGTTAGATAGTACAGTTGTATTAGATTGTGAGAGTTGGCATCAGTTAAGAGTGTTAAAATCCTGTTTTGCCCTAAGTACCACACTTCAGGGATGCCTACCATTTTATATTCAAACTTCAATGAATTTTCCACATATCAATCCTGGTAATTAAAAAGTTGCTGAACTCCAGTAACCTGTGGTACAAGCACCCACGTATTGAGGTTGTACAATGTACAACAGCATTGTACTGCCAGATGTAAATTCAATTATTTTCTATAGTTGGATTTTATTGTATGTTTGTGATTAATTAACAGAAATAATCAGAGAGTTGGACTTAATGAATCTCTGCCTCATTCTTTCACACAACACCTACAAAATCACCTGATCAGTGATGAATTGGATGGAGTGTACTCTTGTCAAGTTTGTAGATGGCATCAAATCGAGGAAAGCCACCAATACACTGCACAGTAGGGTATGGCTGGACAGTAAGAAACAACAGGTATTAAGTGAAACAACAGAAGTATGATCAGATGTAAGAAGAAAATTTTCATAAGGAGGACATGCCCAGTCTCCATTCACTTTGATTTTCAAGACCAACCGAAGTCCTGAGTACTCTTAGCTGTCCTTGAAGCTCACTCTGCTATGAGCAATAAGTTGAACTAGAGACCTTCTGTTGCCTCTTCCAACCTGTACTGTCCTATGGACAGCTTGAAACAACTGGGATAACACATCTGATAACTGCTCTCATGAAGGAAAGATTACACAGACATTGGGAGACAACCGAAGCGTACTATTTGCTGTTCTTGATTTTCCCAACTCACACATTTGAGACTCATTACTATTGAGAACAGAAGTTTGGCAAGATAAAGGAAAATGTTGTGTCCGAGAGTCTTGGATCTAGCAAAGAGAGGAGAGGCATCCATAGAAAGACCCAGGAGATGGAAAGTGCCCAAAAGTTTAGACAATGATATAGGAAGTAGAATGGTATGATGAAAAAGTTTGTAAGCATGGCTGATGACCTTCCTGCAGCGCTGTCCAGTAGTTGCAACTCAAACAGAATTTTAATGATGAGTAGAGAGAGGTGCAGGACATGCATAAAGGATTTAGGGAGACAAGTCTTGTTGCAATTGTAAATTGCACATCCATTCACAGCATAAACATTTTTTTGAATTTTGAACCACAATTGAATTGCCAAATTTTCAGTATTCGGTGAGCTTATATTACTTGGTCCTTAGGTATGCCATTGCTGAAATTTGAGCAATTCCTCATCAGAATGATTTTGGCTTTAATGAAGAGATTTTGCTCCTTATTTTTTCTCATTGTGAGGCCAGAGAGTGGTGAGTGGTGTAAAAAAAGCAAAAGATTGCTTTGGTAATACGCATTATAGTATAAGCATTTTTTCTTTTTATAACATTTAGTTTAGATGTTTTCCACAAGTAAAGCTAACACCATAACCTATGCTATGCTGATGTGCGTAACGTAGAAACACAAGCTGAAAGCAAAAACATTTGTTATGTAAGTTTGAGTACACGAGGAATTTAGTATCTAAAAATTTTTGCACTGTGAATTGATTGGTTTACAAAATAGGCAGAACAGATTTACAAGAAGGGAAGACATTAAATTGGTTGTTAACGATGATTGTGTATCCACCTCAAACATACAAAGCAATTTTCTGGAAAGCTGAAAGGTAAGAATATTGGTTTTTGCAAACGCAAATGCATTTGCTCTGAATTAAAAAGAGACATATGAATATGAAGAAATGGAAATCAGACCAGCATATCCTAGAATGTCACCAGAACTGGCTTGTGCATCACACATGGACAAATTGAATGATGCTTGTAAGTAAATAGAATGACATGTAATAGATTAGCAGAGACAATGTAATGATTGGCCCAATAATATTCATGTGAACATGAAGGTAAGTCAGAATATGTTTAGAAGTTATGTGCTATGTAATGGTATAATTAAGAGTCATTTACAAGTTTTATTAGACATCCTTCCAGAAGTTCCTCTTCAGTACATACAAGAAATCTGAGTCCAGTACAAAATTTTCTGGGTAAATATATTGTCCATATTACACAAGTAGTGAGATTATTAGATTATTGTGGTCCCTTCTGGCCTATCAATCCACAACCTTATAAATGCATCGTAATTAACGTAATGACTTTCTTGATGTGTGTATTGTAGTACAAAGTCAGGTTACGTGTGAGGATGCGGATAGTTATGACCATAATATTGTTACTTTCACAAATTACTGGGTCTGGAGATCAATGTGTTTTAGCTTAATAACGTATGACAACTTGTGGGCTGTGAGGTGGATGTTTCTAATTCACTCAGATTCTTATAATTTAATCTTGCACATTGAGGGCACCCGCAGTTTCTAATGAAGTTAGTAGGAAGTGCAGATAATTAGCAGATATGAAGATCATGCTCATAAAAGTTGGTAGGCATCTATTTCCAAATATGAAGTTGAATGACAATCCCATAATTAAATTAAGAAGCCCATCCAGAGTAGATCTACCTTATGGTACAATAAAATTTAATGAAACATGAAGCAATAGGCCTATTTTATTTAGTGATGCTGAGAATCTTATTTGAAGAATCTGTAATTTTGGAGGCATTTATAGCTAAGTAAATTACTAACACACAGTTGACAGCAAAAACATTTTAGCCATTGGTTATTCAAAATTATTCTTTTAATGGACAGTGTGTTGAAAATAAGCTTATATTTCATTCCGGGTTGTCCAGAGGTAGGTGATCAGATGTACTTCTTCTTCTGTTCAAATAGTAATTTTGTGTCTCTTAGATCTTAATTACTAAAGTAAGCTTCAAGGAGAGTTAATCATATGAGGATAATACAGATAAACCTAGTGCTGCTTCCTTAGGGCTTGTCCTAGAAAACATCTGATATGTGGTGAAGATGAACGAAATTAAGCACGTATTTAACTTTGTATAAACTTGAGCATAACTTTTATAAGCTTTTTTTCAGTCAATATGCTAGAAACATCACTGTTATTTTATTTTATTCTATTTTATTTTATTTTATTTTATTTTATTTTATTTTATTTTGATATTTTATGTTGGCACTTTTGAAACACGATCTTTTCTTTTTACAGTTGCTAGCAGAATGTTAAACTTTGTTGTTTGCCTCAGAACTTAGCTGAAGTAAACATGGATCAACAAGCAATGAACCCATTTATTTGTGGTAGTTGACAGTGTTTTCACTGCATCGAAACCTAAATAATCCCTAATGAATTCTACTGTCTGACTGTTGGGCTCCAGAGTCTGGAGGTCCCCCTGTGTCCTCCTGAGGGTGGAGAGGGCTGTCCTTGGTGCAGGTGTGCTCTGCTCAATGAGCTGCTTGAGCAGATGGCCAGAGAGGCCAGAGAGGCTCCTGGCACTCTCAGAGCGAGACGGATAGGAGCAGGTGCAAACCTGCTCCTGCAGACCAACATTCCCCTCTGAAGTCCCTGAGAGGGGAAGCAGCCATTCCAGCTGCTTGCTTGCAGGACAGAGGGCTCAATAACGCCCAGGGGGACGGGGGCTGGACCCTTGTCTCTGCTCAGAGCAGAAGCAGGCATCTGCTCCCAGCACCCATAGTGCTACCAACCCCACAGTGTCCCTAAGTAACAGATTTGCGGCTCTCAGGCTGGCAAGGGATGAGAGTCTAGGAAGTAGACGGAACCCAGGCCCTGAGAAACACACCGAGATTACAGGAAGTAACAAGCATAGGGAGCAGGGCCAGTCGGGGCACTGCATCAACACCAGTGCCACCGAAAAAGGGAGGAAAGTCCTAGTAATTGGGGGCTCCTTGCTGGGGGGTGTGGAGGCACCCATTTGTCACCCAGA
>WBMW01003039.1:0-42380 GCA_013396635.1 Penelope pileata
CGAGGCTACTTCCAGCTGCAAGTATTCCTGTATTCCTTGCAAGAAAAGCACTGAACCTGAGATAACTAATGTTTTATATAAATGATACCAGAAGGAATTTCAGTAGAAGGGTGGTGTATCAACAGTAATTAGAAGGAATCTGAAGAGCAGCCAGCATAATAAATTTAAAGGGTGGAGGAGAACTGCAATGTTCTGATCAAAATGAGGCAATTTTTACATACAATGAAGCACTAGCCCATGATGTTTAAAGACCCACAAATTCAACAAACACAGACCGTCTTTCAATTTCACAAACTAATGTATCTTCATACTATGAAAGGATGTATCTTTTAATTCTCTTTCAACAACAACAATAAAACCCAAACAGCTAATTCAACAGGCAAAAGCAAAGAACTCCTTTTTTTTTTTTTTTTAAACAAAGAAATTTCCATGTTTATGTGGCTGGAATTAGAAGCCCAGCCAGTAAACTGTGGTGAATACTGTTTATTCTTAATATGTCGATTTTCTTTCTGCTATTACTTTCTTCCTGAATACATGGAAATCTCTACTCTTCTGCTCTCTGACCCTCCTTGCTTGGCTCTCTGACTCTCAGAGTACAGACCTTGGCCAGATCAGCATGACAAACTGTTGCAAGGTATGTACATCAGTCAGGAGGGTGATGAAGTGTGATCTGCAACCAGCATAGCTGTGCCAGCAGAAACCCCTAGTATAGATTAAGATGTATCAGCAAAAGTGCTCTTTTAGCAGCATGACTTTTTTTTGTTGTTTCTCAAGAGGGCTGCATAAGCCATATCAGCAGAATTGGAGTTTTCCCCGTCTAACCTGTAACTGGAATGTGAACACTTTGCCAGAGCACAGCCTGTCAATACCAAGCCACCTCACAGAGCACCCTCAACAAAACTTTGTCTTTCTCCACTCCAGAGTTCAACGTGAGTATCTCCTAAACCCACTCTGTGGCCTTGCCTCTCTTTCTGCCTCCTTTACTACTTTGCCCTGTATCATTCCTCTCAGACATACACAAGACTGTGTATTTCACCTTGCCACCATTGATTCTGTATTGTCTGATCATTACTGTAACATTCTCCACACACTTTCTATTACTTCATGACGGCCCTCAGAAAATTGACTTCCTATTATCTAGATATGAGCATTCTTGTATCAGACACCTAATGCAAGGCATATAAAAATAATGATTTTTTTTTGTTCCCCAAGCTCCTCTAATGTGCAGAAGAAAAATAATGTGTTTGAGTCTTTCATTTGCCATCTGGTATTTTAAGTGTTGGGATTCACATTTTCAGGCAATCAGGACTAAATTCCCGCTTTAGTTTTTATATGAAAACTGAGATTCTCAAATAATAACACAATCTGAGTACCTGGGGGTTTAAGGATTATTATTTTTTATCACCTGCCGTTTGCTGAACAAACCAGTTCAAGTCCTACAGTACTTCTTTGTTCTTTGCCTCAAACCAGGGAAAGCAGCCTAATTCCTCCCTAGCTCCCAGAGCTCAGGCTATGCCAGCAAGGGGAGAGGGTGCCAAGAGGAAGGGCCTGGACCTGAGCTGCAGTTCCACAGTGGATGACTACTCATGTAGAAGTGATCAGCAAATTTTACAATGCCATTGGAGCTGAATAGGCATCATTTGGCTTCAGAGCTGAGGGTCCATTCCCCACAAGGGAGCTGATTTTAGAAGATGTTGCACTCTATCAAAGGACTAGAGGAACTTCTGGTTCTGCTGCGCATGAAGAGTGACCCTTGGGGCATGACACTTCAAAGAATCAGAGTCGCAGGATGGCTGAGGCAGGAAGGAACCTCTGGGTCCATCAGCCCCAACCCCTGCTCCAGCAGGGCCACCCAGAGCAGGGTGCCCAGGCCTATGTCCAGGTGGCTTCTGAATATCTCCAGGGAGGAGACTCCACAGCCTTACTGGGCACAGAAATGCTTCCTGATGTTCAGAGGGAACCTCCAGTTTGTGCCCATTGCCTCTTAATCTGGCAATGGGCAGTTACCTCTTGTCCTAGCACTTGTACTGGTATACTGAGGAATTAGCATGGCCTTGCAGCGAAAATCCAGGAAGTAAGTTTTGCTTTAAGAAAAGGATCCAGCTATTGCCATGATGCAGTGTCACTGATTTCAAGGCGCTGAGATCCTACCTTATAGAAAGCATGTCTGATGCCTTGACGTATTTTTGGGAGACTGGCCATATACATGAGAATGCATTTATTTAAATGTCAGGTTGCTATGGATAGCAGATGGGGTAGCTGCGAGAACAGTGAGGTTGGGCCTCACTATTTTTGTTACATAAGCAGCCACTGAGGATGACATTTTGTCCTTCGACATTTCCATTTAAGCCATAATTCCCTTTATATCCTCTTTCCCACCTAACTGGCTTTCTTTATCCCCACAGTGTAACAAGAAAGTAATTTTTCTTGCCTGCAGACAACATTCCCCTTAATTCCCATGTCCATACAACACACAGCAAAATTAGATGGCATGCTAGCCACAGGTAGATGCCTGCTCCTCAAAGGATAAAGAAAACTCAGGAAGCCCTGGCCGATGTCTTGTCAGACAAACCAATTCTTGAATCACTTTGCAGATGGGATATTCTTTGCAGTTTATTGACCGTCACATGAAAAAGCCACTGCAATGCTTGATTTTTACATCATCAACAAACTGATGGCACAGCTGGGAACTCTGATAATCTATCTGCTCCAAATGTTTCTCTGAACTTTCTGCCCGCTCCAAAACATTATCTTTTTCTCCCCCAGTGGTGGGTTTAATCATGTTATGTAAAACATTGGATGGCATTTGTTAATTGTCCCGCAAGTTAAAGAGTTCGAAAGACCCCAAGACCAAGAGAGGGTCAAAGCAATGATTTGATTTGGTATTCAATTAGCATTTATCAACAAACAAATTTAAAAGCCAATATTAGTACGAGCTTAGTAATAAAAGGAAGTGTTAGTAGTTTCACTCCCACTGCTTTTCACCTTGAGATGTTATAGGGGATGATGACCTGGCAAATTGAGCAAGTAGTGAGTACTGCGCAGACTGTGGGCAGTAGGAAAAATTGTTTGTCTAAATTCAGTGTTGTGACAACTTTGTGATAGAGACATCAGGCCCTGGTGTCCTTGGAGCGTAGGTGGGTGGGTGAGTCACTTATTGCTGTCCTTACGTGCCGTAAGTAGGTGGCTGTACTCAGTTGTCAGAGTATGGCCCTTCCATTTTTACTCAGTGAGAGACATCACCATTTAAAAACTGATTTATTTTGGCTCATACTAGAATATCCAGTGTCATTTTTTTTTTCATTCTGAGCAGTGAGCAGCTTAAAAACAACACACTTCAGGCCTGTCCACTGCATTTACCAGTCCTGTAGACTCAAACCACTTTGTCTGCTTCAACACAATGTAAAGTGTCTGAATGCAGGCAATATGGCATAAAATAAGAGAAGCAGCCAAAAGCTACCTTTTTCCAAGGTAGCTGTGCTGTGAATGTTTTTTATCCCTGGTCATGCTACCTATGACAGAAGCCATACGTAGGAAAAGGCGTAGGAAAAATGTGTAAGAAGCCTGATGGGCAACTCCCTTATCTTATTCCAGATATCACTTCCTCAAAGGACTGGAAAAATGTGCAGATGCAGAAAATCTGGTACTGCTGTTATCTAAATGGGAGTTTACCACTGAATTCCCAAAAACTGTTTTGGTTAATTGTGAAAATCTGTCAGAATTATTAGCAAATGATATTAAAGAGAAACTTCAGAGTTTCTTCAGAGGATGTTGTCTTTTGCTAGGGAGCAAAAACTGCCAGCTAACAATTGCATGACTGTGAGAGGGCCATTCCAGAGCTTTTCCAGAAGGGTTCGTCTGCTGAAGGGCTTTCATTATCATTACTAAAATTGAAACATTAATTCACACTAGCATATATTTGTGCAACATTCAAAAATTCTGCATTTTGGGACAGAAAAATCTCCTAAAACTTTAGGAGAAGGTCCTACAAATGTCGGAATCATGCATGTCCAAACCAGCCAGCTACAGTATGACAGTTTGAAGGGCCTGTGGTCAAGATGAAAGATGTTTGTTCAAAACTGCTGTTCCTCTTTCTAAGAGATCTCCCTCCTCACACTCCTATGGTCTGAGGAAACTGAGAGAGATTTTTCTTTAGATTTGCCCAGGCACAGACTCATTTTTGTATTTCACCCAACACAATCTGGTTGGCCTTGGACCAAAAAGGAAGGGCCTTTGCTCGTTCCCTAGGTATCCAGGTCTACTGCATTGGTATCCTGATCCCCAAGAGCTGCAGGCATGGCCACTGGCTCTAAATGCCTTCAGGCTTCTCCAAACTTTTTTTTCTCTTCCATTTTTTCTTGATTGCTCTCTTGCTTTACCTTCTACCACAATCACTTTACTCATCCTCGTCAGTTCGACCTCATCCATGAGTTGTTTGCTCCTTCCTGAAGGCTAGAGGGACCTGGCCTCCTTTTCTTTCTCATGGTCCTTGTTTCTCTTGAACTCAATGAGATCACTCGGATCTCCCTGTCCTGAAGAAAATGTTTCCAACAGTTTGCATCTATGAACATCTTCTTCCTAACACAGCTGTTTCAAATGAGAGTTTTAAAAGCCACAGAACAAACAGTTCTCTCCATAAAAGGTATGGGCAAATCTGAGTTTCGAACAAGTAGTCACAACACCACTAATGCTAGTTGATTTATACCAGAGACAAAATTACTCTAAATTGTCTGTTTTCTGCTTAAAATAACTATGCAGAATAGAAGAGACATACTCTGTGCAGCTGTGCTGTTCATTCGTTCTCATTGGCTGTGTCTGTTATGGCAGGGTGGCAAATCTTGTGTTCTTTTTTAGGATTTCAGCAATAAAAAATGTTTCAATTTCTACTAACATGCTCTTGTTTGCAAGATTGGACAATTCGTCAGACTTTTAACAGGTTTTGGAGGATTAGCTCTTGTGTACTGCATTCTTATTTTAGTACAAGAAGAACTACTCATACATACCTATAAAGTTGCAGTTAAATTTACTTCTGGAAATAGATGCCTTCAAATGCACGTGTTATTTTGAAAACCAGTAATGTAAAGAAGAATAGTATATAGTGAATATTTAAAATTTCACTCCAGTTGTCTGTCAAAGGATAAGAGTGAACATGAATAGAGTTTGGAATTGATTTAGCAAATGATTTTGGACTAAGAAGTGAAAGTGCAGCTTCCTTATCTTTCTAGCAACCAGTTTGGCAGATCTCATAATAAAAATGCCTAATTTTCTGAGGATTCTTTTCCTTCAATTTCCTGAAGTTTCTTATTCTTCCGTTGAAAAATGCAGGTGATTTTTAAAAGTCGATTTAGTGACCAAGGATGAACTATATGTGCACGTAATTAAAAAATTAGATCCTTGCTTACTTTATAGGATGCCTCACTGTCAAGAAAAATCTTTGCAAGCTGCCTGACTGAATAGACGGGGATATAATCTGGCCGTGGCCAAGAAATGGAGTCTTCTGAGTCGTGTTGAACACCCATGGTCAGGGAAGTTTCCTGTAAGTCTGCTTTTAACTTGTGCCCACTCTGTAGGTCATATGGGGCTCTGAATCTGACCCTACCCACACACTGCAGTGGATGAGGTTTTGTAGAACAACTTACTAGAATGTTGTTTGCTTGCACCATGGATCAATCCAAGGATGTATTTCTTTACTCTGTTACTAGTGACAAGGTCTAGCACAGGGCTGGATTGCCTCTCTCCTCCACCCACTTGTGTGCTTTGGCAGGTTTTCTAATTAGCTCCTTAGGGATTGCCTGACACGGGAATCACCGCTCACTGCAGGTCAGCGTAACAGCATTTTGCACAAAAGGTCCTTAATGTTCCTTATCCTGGTACAACAGCAGATCACTTTCTGGTGCACATGCTGGTGGGGAGAAAACAGAAGAGTGCAGAACCTTGCTGAGTAACCAGTCCATGAAGGATTGTAAGTCACACTGGAAAGGTGCAGCTGTGGCAGTCCAAGCAGGAATAGGGACGAGGACATTCAGAAGGCTCCTCTTGTAGAGGAATACAACCAGGAGACATATGCTTATGAATCTAATCAGCTGACACGTGCGTATCCACAGAGCTAACAATTACTCTGATACGTTGCCCAGGATCTGCCTTGGTAATAAAGGAATGTAGCGGGTTTTGTGCAAGATGTTGGCTGCAATGTAGAGGTGTACAAGAAAGAATGAAACATTTAAAATTCAACACTGTCTGTGAAAGAGGCAATGTAGCAGGAGTGGCCCCATTTGGAGCAGATTCCCTTTATGAGGTAAGGGAGGACAAAAGCTAATAACTACTTATAACCTTGCATTGACTTGAATTCCTTTAGATTGGTCTAAGCAGAAGAATATTGACCACATTGCTTTCAAAATGGGTCAGACAGGACATTATTAGATTTCCCCCGTCCTTCCAATGCTTTATGTCTTCACCTCAAAAACTGGAAAGAAAAAGGTGCAATTCTGTTAGAATGACCTGCTGCACCTAAAAAGCCCTCAAGTCCTCATACTCTCACAGGGCATGGTAAGTGCAAAGAAGTCAGCATTTGCCTCTGTTTCTATAATTCCATCCTGCCCAACTTACAGAAGCTATGATGAAGCACACCTTTGTTCCAACACCTCTTCCAAAGTCAGTGAATGCGGGCACAGGTTGTTTTGTTATCACTGAAGTTCACCAAGCTTTGCCAGCTTGGCAATAGCCTGTGATTCAGAATGATAAGTAGGCCAAAGCACCTTGGTATTTCGAGTCTCAGCATAGTACCTATTTCCCTTTAATTACACAATTGCTATGGCAACATTAAATGCCAGATGCTTCTTGCAGCGTTCCAGTTCACTTCAGCGAATGCTTTGGCTAGGACATCCTGACTGAAGCACCTTTTTCCCTCTACCCTTTCTTTTCCCAGCTCAATACTTGCAGCAGCCATCCCTTTGTAATCTTTCCTCTTGGTGGTGATCTGCTGGGCGGCAGGCACTTGCTTCTCTTTGCTCACAGCCTTGCCAAACAGGACATATCTTTGCGAGCCATGGGGCAGCGTGGTGGCAGTGAGCATGACACCTTCGTGCAGCCATGGGAAGCACGAAGGAAGAATAGTTGCTGTGTCCTTGCCCTTCTGCATGCCTTGGCTGGTTGATTGTGTTGTAAAGACAGACTACATGGATGTTTTCTGCCAAAAATACACAACCAAACAGCAAACTCTCCAAGTTGATGTAAGCTAATTATAGCAACTTTGTGCCAAAGTATTGTAATCCCTACAGGGAGCAGATATGGCTTCAGGCGGAAGGACCTGTGGTGAGCCTTTCCGTCTCACAGCTATTTCTGTGGCCCACAGTCCATAACTGTATGCTTAAGCCTGGAAAAATCTCTGTCCTGTCTGGTTTTTACATTATGTGAATCTCAGTGGCAACCCAGAATTATCTCGATGGGCCCCTGGGGAGGTCAAGCTGACGAGGTCAAGAAATGATGAGCACTCACGTTTGTTATAACTGATTTATTTCCCGTACAAAATTTACTCATCTCCATAAGGATGCACAGACTGTTGTTGAGTCTATGTAAACTGTTTCACATTTATCAATCAGATGTTTTTTGGGGGCTTGTTGGGGCTGTTGGTTCACTGGAACTAGTTCTGTATTTAATTCCTGCTAATGTACACTGTGAGATTGTGTCTAATTCAATTTGTAAAAGCATAAAGTGCTGTTTAAGGGGAACTCGTATGTGGTTAGATGAATGTGTAACCCAGATGCTTCTGTAATTCCTTTTGATGTCATTAATTTGATTTGCTGAATTACTATTTACAGACTAGTTCCATCTACAACAGAATAAACCTCAGGGATGGAGCCACAGTAAGTGCTTTTAGGAGCTTGCTGCTGTTCCGTGCAGTAGCAGTGAAGAATACAGATGGCACTTTACATTTTATCTTAATCCTTGTAAACTCATTAATATCATTACACAGAAATATCACGGCACTGACAAATGAAAGATGAAGCAACAAGAAGAATATTTGGAGAGATTACTGATACTGCTTTTGTTCTCTTAGGTATTGCCATAGCCCAGCAAGTGTAAGAGTCAGTAATAGTGAAGCCAAGATAATTTAGATCTCCGTGTATCACAAATGTAACAGAAGATCATTGCATCTGCACTGTAGCTTGGCCTTCTGACAGACTTTTTAATTTTTTTTTTTTGCAGCTCACCTCGTGTGTAATCACCCACGTTGCTGCAAGATTAAGTGGATGATAGAAAGCACCCAACCTGTTGTGCAGTGAGTCAAGTTGATATATGGAACAAGGGTCCTATGTACTTTACATTTCCAAACAGCAGAGCTAACCTTCATTTTGAAAACTTTCTCTGACATTTTGCTTGCTGTGTTTTTTTCTGTTGGATGCAACGTGGCTTTAACCCTCCCAGCCTGACAGGGTGCAATTCAGCTGGATTAATATCAAATCTAACTGGTATTAGGGGACTTGAACTTGGAAAGGGACTTAGTCACAAAACGGGCTCAGGCAGCAGCAAGCTCACCCTCATGTGCAGCAAACAAGTTGAATGAGCAGAGAAAAACTACTGAGGGTGCATTTGTACTAGTTATGAACACTGATGCACTGAAGTTATAGAAATGCTTCTTGGAGATTCTGGAGCAATTTCTCCTCTCGCGCTCAGTGGTGCCTGGTATCACTGGAAAAGGTGGTGTTAAAATGGGTTTGGTCCTGAGGAAATGACACTGACACAGGGCACATTCCAGGGAATTTTTACATTGGACTGATTCTAGCTTTGTCTCATGGTTGATGCCCATTAGAGGCCAGAGCGATATAGAATCGTAGAATTGTAGAGTCGTTTGAGTTGGAAGGGACCTTTAAGGGTCATCTGGTCCAACTCCCCTGCACTGAACAGGGACACCTACAGCTCTATCAGGGTGCTCAGAGCCTGGCCCAGCCTGACCTTGAATGTCTCCAGGGACGGGGCTTCCACCACCTCTTGGGCAACCTGTGCCAGTGCTTCATCACCCTTACTGTAAAAAACTTTTTCTTTATATCTAGTCTAAATCTCCCTCTTTTAGTTTGAAACCAGTTCCCCTTGTGCTATCACCATAGACCCTGCTGAAGGGTCTGTCCCCCTCTTTCTTGTAGCCCCCCTTTAGATGCTGAATGGCTGCTATCAGGTCTCCCCAGAGCCTTCTCTTCAGGCGGACCAGCCCAGGCTCTCTCAGCCTGTCCTCATAGAGGGGGTGTTCCATCCCTTGGATTGTAGAAATGAAAAGTCCAGCTGGTGGGGATGGCCAGGAGATTTGCTCCAAAAGCACACTTGCCTGAGCTGCAGAGCTGGCATAGGGAGCCCTGAGGCCCAGTGAGCAAGATGCTGCCCAGACATTGAATCTTTATGCTGGGAGCTCAGCTGTGGCAATGGAGTTCCCTAGGAATTAAGCATGGGGCAGATGCATCAGTTTGAAGTCTAGATGTAAATATCAAGCATGACAAGCAGCTGGAGAATGCGTGGGAGAACAGAAAATGGTAGTAAAACAAGTCTTAGCTGAAAAGGGTGCAAATTACTCTGAAATAATGCAAAATATGTGGGGAAAATTAAATGCAAAATAAATATTTTCCTGAACACTTAGATTTTCCTCTTCAAAAAAGGATGCTGTTTTGTAAAAATCCTGCAAAAAGAAATTGAAAGGGAAAGGCTCCACCTACCTTTTGTAAAGATACAAGTTTTTTTTTTTCCCCGCCGTTGGATAGCTGAGTGCAGAATTTGTGAACATAGATTATTTTACACTTTTTTTTTTCCTGGCTTGCCCCTCATTAAGCTGTAAGCACTGGGGAAAGAAATGAGCCTTATCTGGTTTGCTACCCGCCTAACCATTATCAGCTGGCATCAGGTAAAGAAATGAGCCTGAAAGAGTGAGGGACAGATGCAGATGTTGGAAGCCAGGGAGGTCAAAGGAGTCACGCTGGTGAAAGAAATGAGAATTTTTCTTACTGCTTGCTTTAAAATGAGCTGTTCCAGCAGCAGGACAAGCAGTGACTCCTGCTTCACCCGTGGATTTGTGTCTTGGGGTTGGATTCTCAGGTGTCTAATAGAGGAGAAGCAGTAATCTGAGGTTTCTCTCTCACCTGGGCTGTTGATAATGACTCTCTATCATGTGCAGTTCTGTTGGTTGAAGAGTAGAGCTAATGCTAGTGACCTCCCCTCGATGTGTGTATTTTTAATGATCTCTCCCAATACTTGGTCGCCTATTCTCATAAAACTGCTTGGGTCTTAGTATCACAGTGGTTTTGATCTTCATATCAAATTTGATTGAAATTTAAATACATGGTTCAAGAATTAGTGGGCTGGGGGTAGGGAATAAGAAGGGGATGCGCAGGACCAAACCCTCAGGCGCAGCAAGACTGCAGAAGTCTTGCATTCTGTCTGGAAAAAAAAAAATAATGAGAAGAACAAGATCTCAAAGAGCATCATTTCTAGATTCCTGACATTTTTCTCCTTCTTTTTGATTCATTTTCAAGAGGTTGAATGAAAAATTATGAGTACAGCCTGAAAAAAAGTGCCGCTGCCGCATGTCATCAGATTTGGGTGCTTTGTGTCAAGCTGTTTATTCTGGAACTTGATACAGCAGCAGAGTGTAACTGCCTCCACCTTTGGGGTCCCCATAGAAATCTAAAGATACATCTTTTAAGGGTGTGTCTTAAACAAAAGGAAACAGGCTGCCACTGTGGTGCTTGGAACTGAAGGAGAAAATAACCTGTGGGAGTGAGCTACCCGTTTCCTCCCGAGCAGGGTGAGACGCGCGCTGAATCGAGCCCAGGCCCCAGATGCCATGTGCGGTTGGAGATGGCTTCCTGCCAATGAGTTTCCACAGCAAACAAGGAAAAACCAACTCATGTCGTATGATGTGCAACCGCACAGAGAGGCAGTGAGCTGGATGGTGCTTTCTAGTGTGGGGGAGAATTTTAAGGGCTTTAGTGTGATGTCATTTTAGGCAGAACAAGGCCTGCAAGAAAGAAGGTAATTTTCAGCTCTGATATTAGCTTGTGTGAGCTTAACCTAGTCAGAAGTTCAGTAACATTTTGTCTGCTTGGTATAACGTGATGTCTGTGCTTTCCTGTAGGGCATGTCTCCGTGACTTAGGGAGGCTTCCAATATTGCTAACGTGGCACTGCAGTAGATCAGAAGCAATATCTATGAGATCAGACTTCAGTCAAGGCCAAGTGGAGCCAAATGCACTTGGTGGTACACCACCAAATGTCCTTATCTGGCAATAAACTGTGTCTTTATCACCTTCAGGAGTCTTCTGTTAACCTCAGAAGTTGTTCCTGCTTTGTTGCCTTTATTGGAGAGAGGAGACCTGAAAGCCCTTGCTCTGGCTCCCACAGAAGCCCCTGGCTCTGAGTCCATGGCCAGGAAGTTGCAGCCCTTGTTCTTCATGAATTTACTGCTGAGGTTATGCAGAAAAACAAAGGAATACGTCAGCCCTACAGCAGACTGAGAAATTTCTACGTGGGATTGCACCTTCACAGGAATGACTGTGGAGGATCACAGACTGAAAACTATGGCTTCAGCTACAGCAGGGGTCTGGGTAGCAGGGAAACCTAGCGTGGGATAATGGTTTGGATTCTGAGTCTGTGATTCAGTCAGTGACCATAGCTGAGTTCTGTACCCTCCTCTGCCTGGTAAACTGTTGAGCTGAAGAAATAAAACACAGAAACTTAATGAGAAACAGATGCTGCTGCTGAGTTGGTCTGCAGTGGGAACTCGGATTATGGAAAATACTTCAACACTATTTCAGACACATTTTTTAAATGATAAATAGTGATTAGTTCTCTGCTAGTCCAGAAGTTCAAGAGCATCATCACAGGACTGAACTGTGCCCCAGGTGCAGACGTGAGTGAGGAAACATGCAATTAAAGCAATGCCATGCTGCATGCTTGACCTCTGGGATCACTGTGGAAAGGCTATGTCTTACAAACTGCATATAGCAGCACTGCTCCTGAAAATTGGGTACATATGGCTCTCCAGTGATTGCTCACCTTGACTGCATTGGAGTAGGGGGAGCCCAGGGAAGTGATACAAGCATTGTGGTCTGTTTCCGTGATGTGGGACTGAGATGCCCATGTTGGGTATTTGCGCGTACTACAGAAGTGTGAGTTGTGCAGATCAGAACATTACCACATACTGCAACACATCCCTGCAGAATGGAGCCAGAGCATTCAGCATCCTGTTGAACCCACCTTCCAGTTTGTTATTCTTTCTTTCTCTTAAACAGTACCCAGAGAACACCACTCCAAGCTAGTGGCTTTTTGTTTGATTGTTTGGTTTGTTTTGGCTAGGTTTGATGTGCAGATTCTAATCATGCACTCAATAAAAATATTGCCTACTAATTCTTCCCAGTGTGCATATACATAAATAAATACATTCCTTGTACATGTAGATATATAGCTACATTTTCAGTACTGTTTGAGAAACATTTATTTCTGAAACCAAAAGTTGATGCATCAATTTGCCATCAAATTATACATTCCTCCCTGTGTGGCCATTGTTTTTTTACTTTGTTAAAATCCAAGAACAACACACAGTTATCTTTAAACTACAGATGTCACTCATGTTTTTATTCCCACTCTCCTCCTAGTGCTGCACAGTACATAAAGTTTTAACTTGTGCACATCGGTGCCACATGATCTCCAAAGTGTCTGTATGGTTCATTTCTATAGCTCTTTCTGCTTAGAGATTGCTTTTTTATGGTGCAGCTTTTAGAGTGGGTTCTGTTACAATTCAAGATGAACTCATTTTAGACAGGGCACACATATATATCTGAGTGTGTGTGTATTTGAAACAGTGCTGTCACTTTCCAGGAGTGGAAATATAGCCTGAGTACTCCAACTGTGGATTCAGTGTATTTCTTCCAGCACAATTATCTGAAGATGCAGAGACCTGTTACAGTCAAAAAGCAGCCCCATAACATTTTAGGAGCCCAGTAGATTAAAGTATATTTCTGATTCATTTGTCTCTTAAACAGCCCTGACCATTCTGTGTGAATTGGGAATTTAATAGCAGCTCCCAGCTGAAATTAATGGTGTTTGCTTGGCTGAGCATCTTAGCTCTGAAAATTTTAAACGTGGACGTATCCCCAGTGGCCTTTGGGGATCTCCAAGGAATAAACCCAACTGTTCTCACAAGACATTCCTGCTTGGGGGAAAGCAGACAGGTGATGGCACCTGGTGATCAAAGATGCTAAAGTCATCAGGGAGCTCTATGTATACCACTTTCGTAGCTGATTCACAAACACAGCCAGGAGCAGATTGCAAGTCAGTGCCATCTGTGTAGTCTCAGACATGTAAGCAGAGCTGAAGCCAACTAGACGAGAACATCTAGCTTTTATAATACATCACAGCCTTAACCACAATATGGAAGTTCGTTCAAGTCTGTCCTTGCCAGATTGTCAACCTCAAGTGACAGCTGTCCAAGCAAAGGCTTGCAGCACTGACTGACATGCTGCAAAGAATCCCATACTTCTCTGTTCACTTACGTCAGCCAACAAAAGGGGGAGGAGTCCAAAACCCAAATTTCTCTCTCTCAAAAAAAAAAAAATCCCAGCAGATGAGAACCTCAATGTCCAGGCAGACTGCTGGCAGAATGGGGGGAGAGGAGGGGAAAAAAGGGCATCCTTCTTGCTGCCCCTAAGTCCATCTCCTGCAGGTAGCAGTTGCCACTCAGCTGTCCCTTGCCATTCAGCAGCAGCAGGCTGACCTGCACTGAAGCTAACCCTGTTCAGCGCTGCCCTGGCATTGGCCCTAGGAGAATGTGGTCACAGGTGAACTGTCTCAGATGCAGCACTGTAGCCCTTGCTGTTCTCTTAATAGTGCATTGCCTCAGATAGGATGTACAAAGCTTGAACTGAGCAGTCTTTCCCTAAACCAGTAAGACACTTTCTAGAGGGAGCACCAGAACAATCTCTCTCCCAGAACAGAGCTGGCACAATAACATCTTGGCATGTACAAGGCTGTTCACAAGTAGATCTGAAAGAGTTTTGCTAAAAACCACGATCACCCATATTTTACTGACAGAAGAACTGAGTTAGAGAGAAACTAGGGCTTGGCCAACTCTTGGGAGCTGATAAAACCAAGCAGAGAACCCAGACCCTTTCCCTCAAGATGCAGATCTGCTCGTTACCTACTGAAGACCGCACTGTCTTCATGAAGCTTTGGTCCACTCTGAGCACTGAAGAGCTGGTTATATTGGAAAACATCTGCATTTTTTGTGTTTTTCAACAACAACAACAAAAAAGTAATAGCACATGGTCTCCACACTGTCCTCCCAGAACAGCTCTGTTGGGTAAGTATAGCTGATACTGTATGCATTTTGAGTCCATGATCTGCTGTCTTTGTTCAGATTCTTTGGATTCTGGCTGGTGAAGGAGCTGCGAGAAGGAACATTACACAGGACAGAACTGTATAAAAATATCTGTTCTAGCCTGTGGCAAGAGCATCTGGGCTAGGCAGAAATGTGAGGGCACGCCTGGCAGCAAGTGTACGCTGTATAGTACCACGAGGAAAAGAGCAGTCCAAGTTTACCTCAAGTGATGTGTCTCTGACATAGCACAGCACCATGAAAAAATCTTATTCTGTTCATGCTGGCTGTGTTGTTCCTAAGGATCTCTGTTCTGAACTGTAGTGTGCTGCAAAAGCATGTACAGAGCTACCAGCTGCCCCACGTATGCCTGTGGTGCCTGTCTGCATGCACATGCTCACCTGCAGCTGAATCTCGTCATTCATCATAGCCAAATTGTATGGCTTGCTCAGCGAATGCAGGCGTAAATCCAAGCTCTGCTCACACTTGGGTGGCTTGCTCTGGGGTGAGGAGAAGGGCAGCCCTTGGGGTGTATTTAGTCTGTCTCAGGAGGAGAGAAAATTCACCAGGCAATTCACTGGGAAAAGGTATCTTAGCCAATGAAGGTAAATAGGGTGCAACTCCTTAAGTCTTAATAAGTCCCTGGACATAGGAAGCATTGGTGATGATACCACGAAACTAGTGCAGGAGTACTGTAGTTTGCTCAGTAATCTTGGATAATTTCTGTACTCACTTTCCCTTTTTAAAAAAATGGTGTCCCTGGGGCTCTGAGGTCCTGTAACTTTCACAGTTTTGTTGTAAAGCACAAAATCCTTACTTCTTTCAGACAGCTAGGAACTGCAACTTATGAATAAATAACTCCCTCACAGAAGAGTTTCAATGGAGAAGCATGTTTTACATGCTTGTTGTGATCAGCACATGCCTGCCAGGACTAAGCAATAAAAGCCTTGATGTTTTCTCAGGTTGTTCTCTGAGAAAACTTGATGCTGAGAAAATCAGATTGAATTTCTTCTTTGTTTACAGTGATGGCACTGGTTTCTCATGGAGGGGCAGTGAGATAATTTGAGGAGAATCTTGCTTTTGTGGGACAATAGGTCAGAATGTCACACAGCACTCTTCCTCTGCAGCCCAATGACAACAAGTGGAAAGGAGGCGATAGCTCTGCGTGCCCATCCTCCAGCTCCCAAACTGTGAGATGGAAAGTGTAAGTCCTTTCCAGCCTTCAAGTGGTTTGGAAGAGAAATTTCAGGCTTTTCATTCTGTCCATACTGAATGTGAAGAGTTGCAAAACAAGCAATATCCTTCTGGTGAAGAAGCCGAAGCAGCAAACAGGCAAAGCTACTGGGCAGCTTTCAGGGAGAGGGCCCACACCATGGCTGAGGATGGCCCAAGGTAACTTGAAATGTCCTGCACCCCAGGACATGTTTTCTGTGCACGCTACTAGCTGTTAGCAGTGTACTGAAACAGAAGTTCCCTGCTGCACTGGGGAAGGGCCTGAGATACTTGCTGGGCATGTGCATCTGTAAGGTGCTGCTGGGGTTGTTGATATGTTCAGTGTGGTCAGAGCGCTTCAGCTTGCGTTGAAATGCTTCTCAGGAGCCTCAGCCTTCCCTACCAGGAGCGTGGCCCAGCCCATGTGTGTTTAAGTAATGTGGATGGTGGTGGAGCCCTCATTTGGCCTGAACTTTGGATCCCTGGTGGGCTGTTAGCACTTCTGGAGACACAGAGGTCCTTGCTGAGGGCACACCTCGGACTCTCAGGTATCCATGGTTGGATTTGGTAGGGGTGGATTTGGCAGGACGCTTTAGCTCATTGCCCAGCAGGTAAAGGAAGCTTGTTCTCCCCTTACTGAATGTTTTGAACCTATGGCTGCACAGTCCTCCATGGTCAGAATATGTAAAGTTGACAGATTCCATGTCATGAAGCCTACTGTGAAGCCTGCGCTCCACTGAATGGAAGGAGATGGCCACCTCTGGCTGGAAGATGACTCCTGTCTGTTTCATGTGGGCCTTGCAAACCTCTCCATGAGCTACGTAGCCAGTAAATGTGAGCCCTTACAACACAAGAGAGGAAATAAACTGCTCTGGAAGCCTGGGGAAAGAGTGGGCAGCATCTTGAAGAAAAAAGCAAGAGTTTCTCTTTGAGTGATTGCTGTATTTCCTTTTCATCAGCTACAGGAACACCATTCTGAGCAAATGAAATGCAAGCTGGCAGAGAAACAAAAGGCAGTTTGCTTTGCTCTTTAGCCTTTATGGTAGCAGCTGTAAGATAATCCATGCCCTTTGCTGAACTCATGTGTATGAGAAGACAAGCAGCTCACATGCTCATTGGTTTCCTTAGCTCTTAAGTAGGTCACAGGTCAAGTGAGAGTTGTGATCTGCATATGTACCAAGTGCAGTGCTGCTACATGCTATGTAATATCCATCTTTCCTTCTTTCTCCATTCTTACACTGCCCTACGACATCATAGACTAGATTCCCTAGAAGGGAACCTCAGTCAGCAGGTCAAGAGTGATGCTTCCAGGTTCATGTCCACCTTCACACCCTGGGACTCCTAGAGCAAGTCAAATTGTGTAGGTTGTGGGGAGAGACAAGCACCTTTGGGAGTGGGGAATCTTCCCACCAGTCTTAGACATCCGTCGCAGAGGCATCCTTCTCCAGCTGTGCCTTGTCTCTCCCAGCTGGTTGCAGAGGGGCTGGATGGTTTAGAAATGGCAGTAACTTTCAGAAGGATAAATTCAGAGGAAGCCAGTCCCCTCCTGAGGCCGTACGCTTGCATAGCTGTTGGCTGGCCCTTCTGTTTTAGTCACTTCCTTCTCTGGCTGAACAGCACATGGATCTCCCAGTCCTTCTCAGTAGCTGCTCAAAGAATTTCCTCACGCTGTGTGGCTGCTTGAGAAGTCCCTAGCTGCCAGCTGAGGCAAGGAGAGAAGGTGATGACTGCCTGAGGGAAGGAGCTGGCACACAGAAAGCAGAGCAAGGAACTACAAGAGTCATTCTTACATAAATATTTATCTGAAGTTGGTGTACAAGCACAAGGCATGGCCATTGCCTTTAATTACAGACCGTCATTTAGTAGTAGTCTCTGTAACCTCTGAATTGAGTATTTTACAACCTTTTAACTGTGTTGTATTCTCGTTAAGGATCTTTGAACTTTATTCGGGGGGACCTGTTCAAGAAGGAGGCAGCTTAATCACAAACACCTTTTTTATTTTAAGCTGAACAATACTGGTGCAAATATCCTACCAAGAAAATTTTAAAGTGAGTCCCCAAGGTATTAATATACAAGTGGAAATGAAACCAGTAATCAGTATCAGGCAGACTTCATCTGGGTCTAGAGACTGCACTTGCAGTAAATAACAGCTTGGATAAAATTATCTACAGTTCAAAGAACACTTTCACTGGAAACCAAACAAAACCCAGTAAAGTAATCAGACCATACAGTGAGAGAGTGTGAGCTGCTTAATTGTCAAGGGTTTTAGTCAGGATATCAGGGGAGTGAACATTTATGATAATCAGGTCCATTAGATCTGTGGCTTTTAATATATATTTATTAAAGCAATGAAGGAGTTGTTCTGCTCTACCAGGCACCTGATGAGGATTGCTTACACAGAGCCATGGATGCCTTATTTAGAAGCACCTCCATGCAGTCAAATAAAAGTTGGACAGGAAATAAAAGGTGCTGGGTAAGGGAGGACTCAGCCAAGCAGGGGCTGTGTTTTTAGAGAGGCCTTGGACCAGCATCTCAGCTGCTCTCCAGCAGTATCCCAGCAGCTTCCCATGAGGGTGAAGCGACAGTGCTGTTCAGTAACGCTACTCTCCATCCTCCCCCCATCATGGCTGCACTTTGGTGTGGATGAAGAACTGCCTTGCCTTCCCTGCCCTGCTGCGTCTCCATTGCATTGCCCTGCTCATTGGACAATGCTGCTGCTGAGGTTTCTAGGTGAAGCCTCTTTTTCCTTTTAAAGCCTCCCTGCCTAAATTAAGGACAGCACTGCATGAAAAAGGCAGGCAAAAAGGAATCTTAAAGAGGAACTGGGACCCAAAGCAGAATGCAGAAGACGAACAAATCTGTTGCCAAATGTTTCTTGGTGCTGGCCAAGTTCTTGCAAAGCCTGGCAAAATAAGCATATGCCAGCCTGCTTATGGCTTGGTTTGTATAAAGGTCTCTGATTCTGCACATGCTCATGTATCTGAGAAACTTCGTGCCTCTGTGGAGCGCTCGTGAAGACACCTACCAAGATAAAATGCCTTTAATGTGTTTGGATTGGACCTTGTTATATAGCCAGATTGCTTGTATTATCTGTGGGAAATCTTCATGCCTTAGTTTCTCCCTGAAAACTCAGCCAGGGCTTCATAGCAGCTCAAGCAATCTGCTGGCTTTCCGTCAGCTCTTCTATGCTGTTCTTCCATGTGAACTGGGCACTCCCATGGTGCTAACCTGGGATGTTCAAGTCTTGATGCATGTCAGGTCCTACAGCTGCCCCAGGAGTCAAGAGTGAGCCCTAGAATTTACTTCATGTGGTTGGATTAAATTAGTGGATAATTTAACCGGAGTGCTAAATCCTTATGGCAATGTCATGTGCAGCTTTATCTTTTAATACTTTTTATAGCCAGTTTAGAGCTACTAAAAGCAGCTATGTAATTCCCATGCTGCTGTTATAAAATTTCTGTCCCCTCTGGTTATTACAGGGCAGAATACTCAGGCTTTCTTCCAGGCTGATCTCTAGGCTTGTGTATTTCAGCAAGTTATTGTAAGGGGAAAATTTACCAGGAAACCTGTTGTCTGGGTGATAGTGTGACCCAGACTTCTCGGGGTGAGTAGGCAGGCGCAGAGTCCTGGGACTGGGATAAACACTGCATCCTACCTGTGGCGAAGAGTAAAGCATCTGGCAAATGGACCTTCATTTTTCTGTAAGATTAAAGAAAAAACGCTTACTTTGAAGCACCATTCCAGTAGGAGGATAACAGAGGGATTCTAATGTAACCTCCACCAGCAGCTTCATTTAGGTGATTGCCCCTGTGATTGCTGTCTGTTGTAATGATCAGGCACTTATGGGCTAAGTGGTGCAAATTTTATATTTTCAGACTTCTAATGCATCCAAAAAGGTGTTAGCAAAGTGTATTTTCTTTTTTTTTTTTAAATGTCATTTCTGAGGTGGAAATGAAGAAAACCTGAAATTAATTCTTGAAATATACTTCTATGGCTTTGCATAGCCCAGATGCAATAGCCATCTCTGACCATATTATGTAAAATGCTTAGGTCTCTCATAACAACTGAAGTCCCTGGACGCTCTCAATTCTTACGTGGTTAAGAAATACTGATGTTTCACTGACATTTGTGGCAGATATACTTCAATGCATTGAACTCACGTTGAACTGTGTGTGTCTGGTGGTTGTGGGCCACTCCTTGGTTCATAAAGATCAGCTAAGGTGACTGTTACCAGTCACTAGTCCTACCTCTAGCAATCTTCAGTTGCTTCTTGAGGGAGGTAATCCTCCCCCTCTACTCCGCCCTGGTCAGGCCTCAGCTGGAGTACTGTATCCAGTTCTGGGCTCCCCAGTATAAAAAAGACAGGGACCTCCTGGAAAGAGTCCAGCGGAGGGCCACAAAGATGATAGAGGGCCTGGAGCATCTCCCTTATGAGGAGAGGCTCAGTAAGCTGGGTCTGTTCAGCCTTGAGAAAAGAAGGCTGTGAGGGAATCTGATCCATGTGTACAAATATCTGAAGTGTGGGAGGCAAATGGACATGGGGAGTCTCTTTTCAGTGATGTGTGGGGACAGGATGAGGGGAAATAGACTAAAACTGGAGCACAGGAAGTTCCGCACCAACGTGCATAAGAACTTCTTCATGGTGCGGGTGACGGAGCACTGGAACAGGCTGCCCAGGAGGGGTTGTGGAGTCTCCTTCCCTGGAAATACTGAAGACCCACCTGGACGCCTACCTGTGTGACCTGCAGTAGGGAGCCTGCTTTGGCAGGGGGGTTGGACTTGATGATCTCTCAAGGTCCCTTCCAACCCCTGCAATTTCATGATTCTGTGATTCTGTGATTCTCCCTTGTAATGCAGAAAGAAGTTCATTCATTTTTCCATACATTCTTCTCATGGCTGTGACTGTGGAAGCTTATTTTTTGTAAGAGTTTATTTCTTACAGCCAGAGAAGTGCATAGTGAGACTGTGTGAGATCAACCACACATTCAGTTGTTCAGAAACCTTAATTCAAAGAGTACCATGTGCTCTTACATAGTGACCTTTGCTCGAAGTTGCATCATAATATTTAACTCCAGCAATGTCACTATGTAGAAACTGCCCTCAAAGCAGGGGTATAAGTAACTTATCTATTTGATCTATAATGAAAGCCATTTTCTGCAGGGAGATGTTATGTGTAGAATATTTTTTATTTTTTTGGATAAGATGGTCTATATTCTCTCCTTGTCTATCAACACATTAATGGTGCAGTCGGAACTGAAACAGTACGGGTAATTGAATTCTTTAAAAATACAGAAGAGCCATTATCAACGACGAGGGTGTTTTACAATGCTTTGCTATTTATTTCCAGCATTAGGCGTGGACATTGAACCTTGCTCAGGAATCTGTACATCTTTGCGCCCTATGACATAATTCTTAAGCATCAACATTTCTAGAAATTTAAGAGAATGACTAAATCCTGGGGAGAGGCTTGCTTCATGTGTGCTTCCCCTGCTTAGAGAATCAGGTGGGTTATTCACCTCCTGCAGTGAGGGACAAATTTTCCCTCTGTCCTGTCTGCTTCAGTGGGAGTCTTGCCTGGGGAAGGGCTTTTCTGGTCAGAGGGAAGTTACTCCTTTTATTGGATAAGAAAAGCATGTAGTTATGCGTGCAGTAATTAAATATCCCTCTCACTGTGCAAGAGACAAACCATCACTTCAGATTTGTGCTCTGTTAGATGTTTTTCCACTTGCCATTAATTTAACCTTATCCCTGCCTTAGAATCCTGATGTGCTCTATGCCAAGGGAGTAGTTAAGGGTGTGCTTACTGAATATGTGTCATATGCCGTCCTGCCACAGAACATTAGGTGAGCAATGCTTTTATATAGACTCAGGCCCCATTTTGCTATTAAAAGGCAAAATATGTGTACGTAGGAAGAGGCAACAAGATACGCGAATTATGAAAATTCCGTATTTATGAAATGCGGTTTTACAGCTGTCAGAATACATGTAATGTTTGCAGTCTATTATTTCCATATACAAAATGCTTCCATAGCCTAAGGAAGAACAGACTTGAGCTACAGAAGAACTCACATTTGTATTCATGCCTTTCCTACACCAGTGTTGCACTTCAGAGAGCAGAGAAATTTCAGAGGATGTCTGTAAGAGGATGAACAGCTTCCCAGCAAGTTCTGGAGTCCAGGTGGATGGTGCCAGTCAAATTAACTAGGCCCAAACCAACATAGACTTGAGAAACATGACCAAATATATCATTCTGTATTTGGAAGGTCTGCTAAAGGAGACCCTGGTCCATTGGTCTTGTTGTGCATCCTGACAATCACAAAGTTTGGTTTTCAGTTGTTTAATGTGGACATGAAGGTGAGATTGGAAAGAGGAGAAGGTATCAATTTCAAAGCAAGGCATTTTTTGTCCAGCAGCTCTCCTGACTAAATAACGTGGTCATTACCAAATGTCTTGATAATTGCAACTCCTTCGCAGGCATTTGGGGGAAAAAAAGGGAAAAAAATAGAAGAAAGCAAACAGTGAGGTGGCCTTAGCAGTCAGGAATGAAATTAACTTGGAAATGATCTTTCAAAGCAATAACTGACTCCTGAGAAACATATGGCAGCCAGTGAACATAAACCACAAAGGTAATTAATTCTGACATGAAATATTCCTTAAACGAATGTAACTATGTACTATATCTCAGGCATATTTCCTAATATATCTCAAGCATCTTTCCTTTGTACCTAATACAATCATTCTAACTTTACTGTGAGTTTAAGCTCACCCCAAATTAAAAATTGTAGAGTATTCTCATTAGCTGTTCACCTGCTGACAGCCTTACATGTAATATCCTAGTGAATTCATGTCTCAGAAGTACAAAATTACTTTCTATTTTAAGCCACCATATATGAATCTTGATTTTCAGACTTTATACTTACAGTTCTTATTGTGATGATTTGTTACAAACTAAAAGTGATTTCATCAGAGTGTTAGGCTTGAGAATAATCTTTCTGTTTTGAAAACACTCCTGGTTCCACTACTTTTCCTGCTCTGAGGCAGAATGGTCTTGTTTTGGATGAAGTCAATGGTAAGCCTTAGGAAGTATCTCTCAAACCAGTGGATGCTTCGTGCACAGGAGAAAGAAGAAACCCTCCAGAAGCTCAACTGCCATAATTCACTAAAAGCACTAACCTCACATTGCACATGTTGACAGTTCCTAACCACTTGCAGGTCGAGGTATCAATTGCTACAGAAAATTGTTGACAATTTAAGCTAATTAACAGATTTAAGGTCATGATCTCTTCAACTGCACTACTTGGAGAATGAATTTTCCCAAACATGTAATTTTCTTAGCTTCGCTGAAGAAGTGGCATAGAAATTGAATCCCCACCCATCAACAGAATACAGGAGAAATACGGGCCACTTAAAACCATAATCACTGATGTCAGAGATCTGGAAAAGTTCCACACCAACTTCTCACTAGATTTACAATGAAAGATGTGAAACAGAAACTGGAATGCAAGAGGTTCCATCAGGAAACACCTCTTTACTATTATGTGCTGTGGATGATGAAGCACTGACACAGGTTGCACAGAAGCTGTGAAGTCTCCTTCCTTGGAGATCTCCAGAAGCTGCCTGGACTTGGGCCTGGGCACTTGGCTCTGGGTGGCCCTGATGGAACAGAGGCTGGGCCAGTGGGACCAGTTGGTCCTTTCCAACCTCAGCCATTCTGTGATTCTGTGATTCTGTAATGACGACATCAACCTTAAGAAAATAGTTCTTGTCAAGCACCTCCATAGATTTCATTTTACTAATGAGTCTGACTCAAACTTCAACCTATCCACACGCAAAAGATCCTTGCTTGAGTCAAATTATTCTTTAACCTATGTAGTGTGCAAGGTTGTCTGGAAGAGCCAGTCCTTCACCCTTCAGTCCTGCAGCTAACCTGTATGTTTTGCAGCTGAGCGTTGTAGTATCTTGAGCTGGGCTTAGTAGCATGCATGAGTCCATCTGTCCTGCATTATCCCAAACACCAACCCTGTCCCATATACATGTAATGAAGCTATATTGTAAAGCAATTTTCTGTCTGTGGCCAAGTTACCACTGTGTACCTGCAAACTACTCGGAGGATCTACCAAAGCTGACGAAGCTAGCCTGCTGTCAGTATGACAGACTCTGAAAGCTTCCACTGGAAAACCTTTAAAGGTCCACAAATCAAGCTTGCAAGCTTTCATTATAAAGAAATGAACATCTTTATACCTTTGCTACTCTCTCCGTCCTCTTTAGTACCCCTCCAAGCAACTCCACTTCCTCATTTTCTTCAGCCTAGGACATCATGAACTCATACTCAGAGGGTAATGCACGCTTTACACATCAGGATCATAGCAAATGGACAGAAAAATGTTTGTCAGTGCAAAAATAAATGACACATCCACACAAAGGCAGAGAATTCAGGTAGAGCAAACAAATCTTTTCCCCAAACAGTAGTGAAAACTGTCAAAATTGGATGCATTCTGTAAAGATATAACCAAGTGTTTTCTTTCTTCCTGAGGTGACTGCTTGTGTTTCTGTAATTCAAAGTTAGCCTCCAAACTACAGAAATTTGCTTTTTGTTCTCCAGAAGAGTAATTGCTAGGGCTCTTCATACTCTCTTGGAATAACTTGTTGAAAATCCTGTATCTGGAGCTTTCTAACAAAGCCTGTAGTAATTTTAATATAGCCTAGAACATTTTTATTGAAGAGCACCCTCTCAAACTGATTTGTATGCTGGATTTTTTCCTTGCAGAGTGCAATTTAGCATATTCTTACAGGGGAGGTTATGTTTCCACCTACTGATGATAATTGCCAGGCATTGCTAGGCAGCTGCAGTATCTGCCTTCAGAGGCTACTGACTTCTGAGGGGGGATGCCTATTGTTTTATGTAGATGTACATATATATGTATGTATATATACATATTTCTGCTGGGTGAGGATGTGGTTTGATGATGTGTTAAAACTCAAGACAGTCTAGTACTCAGTCAAAAATGCGATGAACCTACAATAAGCAATGCCAGTTGTACATAAATTCACTCTGTTCCAAATATGTTCAAAACACGGATGCTTTCCATCAGTAGACTTTATACTGGATTGATATTGCCCATCCATATCCAAATACCTAGTTATTTCAAAGATTTTTTTGCTGTTCTTTCTTGTTCTTGCTCATTCATACCCAGAATCATTCTCCTTTATTGTAGAAGTTTTGAGCCGTGTGCTTCCACTTTCTCTTTGCTGTTTGCCTCCACTGGGCTTTTGCTAGCTCTGGTGGTCTGCAATGAACCTTGTCTTGCAGCCCTCCTCTTCAATGTGCCTTCTCCTTGGCTGAATAAAGACCTTATCCTTCCTTTGAATGAGATCTGCTGTCTTATATTAGATTTCTGCGCTGCTGAAATACTGGATTTTCCAAAGTACCTAGTGCAACAGTACCTTATTACCAATGCAAGGCATCCCAAGCCATATATACATAATTCTTATCTTTCTTATCCAGTTTTGCCTGCCAGGGTCCGGACTGATAGAGATAGGGGTTTTAGTATTCATCCTACCAGAGCTCTGGGTAGGAAAGCTGTTCGCAGTAACATTCCTCTTTCTGAGCCCTTCAGATCCTTCAACAGAGATAGTGAAGGAAATGCACAGAGACAAAGCCAGCTGTCCTTAGAGGACCTACAAAGGGCCCAGTATGGCACTGGGTCAGAAAAGCTTGTCTGTATTACACTAAGCCTAATGGCAGTCTGAAAAATGAGGAGGGGCTGGTCTCAGAGCTCAGCGGTCATTCAGGAACAGAGCCAGTCTTCCTGATTCCCCAAAATAGGGAATGGAAGGATATAGACTAGAGCCCTGTGGGAGAGAAGGCCTCTTCTTGAGGAGAATGGTTGGGTGTCTTCTTCATTCTTGAGTGTCTCATTCATTCCCAGTTGTCCACAGGAAGGTCCTAAAACTGAAGGTAGCTCTCACTTCCTTTGTTTTCTCCACCCTCTGTTGAGCATTTTGTTTGAAACATGATACAACATTAATACCTCTGCTACTTCTTCAACTGCTCGTCTGCAAATCTTCTGATCTTGAGAGAGGATGTCCACAACAATACCCTTTTGTCCCAGAATATGTCCCCAGTATGTGCACCTGTACCTCCTTACCTGTCCTGTCTAGAGGCCCATTCCAGTTGTTGATCCCTAACAACTCCTGGGAAGGTCTGCCTGGCCCTTTGTTCTCAGGTTGCTGGGATACCAGCTGCTTCCTGGTTCCTGGGATGTTCCTTTGGCTGTTGTCATGGGAGGCACATCGCAACATTTCAAGCTGCTGAATGCAAATGTGTGCATGGCAGACACAGCAATGATGAAGGTTTGACCAGAAAAAGCCTACAATGAAGCAAAACTAGCCTGGGCCTGTACTTCCTGATCCTCACCAACCATTCATCCAACCTTGATTTGTGTGTTGTAGGTCACACACTTGCAGTGCTGCTTAACAGAGTGGTGTATTGCTCCCTGTACTGGTCCTGAGATAAGCAGGCTTCCCTGTTAAACCCTCCTCCTGCCCAGATCTTCAGGATCTTGGTGATGGGAGAGTTAGTCTGGAGCCCAGCTCTGTCCATGCTGGGAGCCAAACCACCCCAAAGCATCCAGAGATAGAGTGTCATCCATGTATGTCTGTCTCACATGTACAGGTAGTGAATCAGAGGTGTGCTGCTCTGGTCTGGAACCTTTGCAGAAAAACTGCTGCCCACAGAGCTAGCCCAGGCAGCAGAGCTGTGTTAATGGCAATGGTCCTGAAATAGCCCAGGGAAGGAACACAGCTGGGGAGAGGTCAGGGGCTGCTTTCATTCTTTTTCTTGAGGAGAACAGAAACCTGTGGTTGAAACCAGAAAGCAAAGGCCAGGCCAGGTGTGCACCTCGTGCTGGAGGCTGGGTATTCTGTGTTAGACTACAGAAGGAACTTAGGGGGGAAGTGGTCCTGGTCGGCCATGGGGAGCGTGGTCTGGGTTAGCACTATTTACAGCTGGGAGCAGAGCTTTCTGCTTTTTCTTCTGTATGCCCTATCTACCATGGATATGAGGTGATCTAAGGAGCACTGTAGAGTCTACTCCTAGTTGCTAAATTGTCTCCTTTCCTTCTCTTCCACAGCTCTGTGTTCCTTATGTTTTCCAGGTGTAAAGTTCTTTCTTCCTCTTTCTTTCTTTCTTTCTTCCTTCCTTCCTTCCGTCCTTCCGTCCTTCCGTCCTTCCGTCCTTCCGTCCTTCCGTCCTTCCGTCCTTCCGTCCTTCCGTCCTTCCGTCCTTCCGTCCTTCCGTCCTTCCGTCCTTCCGTCCTTCCGTCCTTCCGTCCTTCCGTCCTTCCGTCCTTCCGTCCTTCCGTCCTTCCGTCCTTCCGTCCTTCCGTCCTTCCGTCCTTCCTTCCGTCCTTTCTTTCTTTCTTTTTTCCCCTTTGGTTTGCACTTTCTTTTCATTAAAACCTTGTCATCTCTGCTTGCATTTGAACAGAGCTAAGATTATTTCTGAGACAGGTGTATCAAGGATTGCAGAAAACCCAGAACAAAAGAAGCTGCATCTGAATGTAACAAGAAATGCAGAATATGGAGACTGTTATTGTTTGCTTTTTGTTCAGTTCAGCTTTTCTGCAGTTCAGAACCAGCAGCCACAATGAATGTCCTGTAAAGCAATTAGCCAGGACTTCCCCAAATGTCAGCGGTACGTGCTGGTACAGAGACAGCCCGTCCCACCTGTCAAAGTCCCACCTGCTGTTGTGGTTTAACACCAGTAGGCAGCCAGGCACCACCCAGCTGCTCTCTCACTCCCTCTCATCAGCAGAAGGTAGGAAATACTGTGAAAAAAGCTCATAGGTTGCAAAGCTATGAACGGAAGATCACTCAACATAGGGAAGAACAGTGTAATTTATTGTCCATTGCTAATGGAACAGAGCAGTGAGAACTAAATGCAAACTAAAACCACCTTTCCCCCAACCGCTCTCTTCTACTTCCTTCCTCTGAGCAGTGCACGAGAATGGGGAGTGGGGGCTGCAGTCAGTCCATGCAGTCTCTTCCACTCCTTCATGGTCGTTTTCTGCTCCTCCACATTTCTCACTTCTCTCTCCCAGTTGTTGTAGCACAGCATTTTTTTTCCTTTTCTTAAATCTGCTCTCCAAGAGGCACAACCAGCATTGCTCACTGGCTCAGCTCTGGGCAGTGGTGAGACTTGACATGAGGAAGCCCAGGTTCACAAGTGCCCATTACCTAGATACAGCAGAGGCTGAGAATTGTATGTTCTGGCTGGTCTCAACTCCTGAAGATATTTCTTTTCATTTTCATATCTGAACTGGTAGACAGGTGAGTGTTGTGACTTAAGGGCTGTCAACCAAGGCTTTTATTGGTGCTGAGTGGGACTGTCGTATTGACTGTCCGAACTCCAACCGAGTAAATGGGAAGCTTAGCCTAGATCTCCATGACCATCTTATCTATCTAGAAGTTCTCACAACACTGGCCTTCCTCCCAGATTTGTAGCATAAGCATCTGCCAGTAATCACTGCTTCTGATGAACCCAGAACCTCTGCAGGTCAGGCAGTGGTTTGGCGTGGTCCTGCCCACTTGTTGTTCTAGCAGCCCTGTAACTTGATGCTGGTGGCTGTGCCCTGGTACCTATGCTGTGCCCAATTTACCCCAGAAAGATAGTTTTGGTTGTGCTGCAGCTGTGTGAGTGCAACCAGGTGAGATTCAAAGCTTCTGTTGCTACCTAGACGGAGGTGAAAATGTCACATTTTTTTCACTCTGCAGAGGTGCCAGTGGTGACCGAGACTTGCAGTGCCACCATTCAGTGATGCTGTCTCTCAGGAAGTGGCTGACTCCTCAGGAAAGCAGCCTAGCAGGCCCCAAGCTGCCAGAGGATTTGCATCTCACCATCCCCAGGCTGAACCAGCAGCAGGCTAGATGCAATGTGAGGCAGCAAGCGGCACAGCTCTGTCTCGTACTGGCACAATTACAAGGTTGTGTGATCTCGCTAATTTGGCAGTGACCATTTGCCAACCAGCTGCATCATTGCAGTTTGAGCCAGCTCTGCTGAGGGATCTGGTAATCTGCAGCTCTGCCACTAGGGCTGCCACAAGCTGAGCCGTGGGACCTGCAGAATTAGATCTCCAGTTTACTGGAGTTTTGTGTGCATGGATTCTGTTGGCGGTAATATGAGCATCCCTAGCTTTCTTTACAAAATAAAAGGACTTTTTTTTTTTTCTCCCAATTATACCCCTTCCCATTCTGCTCTCCTGTGTCATGTGTGTTTTTTATTAATTATTGAATGTAATGCTGCTGCTGTAATTTCTCACTAATCCACAAGAGTTTTCTGTAGCGGAGACACAGCCTTTCTCTGCACTCCTTACCTAACTGCACAGAGAACTGCAAACAGCTACATTTGGCACAGCCCTCCTGTTTCCTCAGTTTCAGCAGGATTCATTATCACCTCTATGTCTCCTCTGATCCTGAGTTTCAACTCCCAGACAAGTTCAAAGAAAATATGATGCAAAATCAAACATTTACTCACGGCTGTCTGTGACAGCAACAGGTTGGGAATCTGTGTTCCTTCTCTATTTCCTTGAAGTGATGTGTCACCTCCTTGACAAGTTTGTCAGCTAAAGGGGTGTTGGGTCCCTGTCTAAAAGAGAGGCCTGCTCAGTGTCAGGCGCAGTAACCAGCTGCAGACATTACTGTCCTGCAGAAAAGGTGGGCAACTTGTTTCTTACAATTCATCTCCATATTCTCTTCCCATGCTCTTTTCCAGCTAATTTCTCTACATTCTTTGCCACCATTACGCAAATTTAAAGTAAGTTTATCTCCTTTCTCTGCCAGGTGTAGATTAAGTACCATTTGGAGAAGATATCTTTGGAGTTATATAGGTGATCTATCATTTGTTCCACACCATTCAACACTCTATTGACCAAGGCACAAGAGTTCATCTTTCCTGTAAGTGCTGAAGTTACAAATATTGGAATGAATAGATAAAGGGACTTCTGAGATGTGTTACAGTGTCCTGTTCTTTCTGCATTAATGTCCTCCTTCATCTTCCTCAGGTCTCAAATAAATGCTTATTTCTGCAGCTGTAGAAGATCCATTTTTTCTACTCAAAGTGAGACAAGGAAACAGAGCTGTTGCAAGCCATTTTCATCTTGTCTGCACCATTAAAAGATGCAAATAAATTGGAGCTTTTCTTTCCATCCATTTCCAGTTGCTTTCCTTTTTTTTCTGAATGATACTGTGAAGGTTTCTAGATCTGCTTGCCCTCTATAGCATTTTTTCTTTCAGCTGGGATTAAACAGCTAGACAGATGGTTGGGGCAAAGGCTGGATTGTAAAACAAAGATATTCAATAGGTCACACCAGTGTCTGAGATAAAGGTCCAACTAGAAGAGAGCTCGCCTAACAATAAGGGATGGTACTTGCTGGCATACTCTGTTAGTTAGGTTGCACATCCTGGTTTGTAATTCACTGAACTGTCCTAAGAATCTTCATGAAGATGAAAATAATAGGGTTATAGAGGAGAACACACAAAATGTGATAAGGGGGATTTTCCTGCAAAGAAGTTAAATTAATGAATTTGAATTTGGACAGTTTATGTCTAAGAGTGGCACCTAATTCCACTTTGAGATCCCCCAACCTGTCTTGTGTTGTGAATCTGTGTTCCTGTAGGTCTGTCTGAAGGCTCCAGATGAACATGCCAGAACTCCTCCTCACAGGCCAGAGGGCTCGTGCCACAGTCTGATACATTTCAAATGCACCTCAGCTGAATCTCACTGGTTCAACACTCCTGTAATATTTCTATTAGAGAAGAAACAACAAGATGAAGCTCAAGCTCCTATGCCTTTATGTTCACTTCTTACCCATCAGCTCTGATTGAAGAATGGACAGTTTACCAGGTGGCTTCTATGAGGATAGGGGAAAGGAGGAGCCACTCCAGTGTCCTAGAATATTCAAAACCATCAATATGGACGTGAGGTATTAGGGGAACAGAGCCAGAGAAGGACCAAGGAGTGAGGATGGGGATTGTTTAATAGACAAATCAGCAGCTTTCCCACCACAGAATCACGTTTTATAAAAAGGAAAAAATCCTTGTGACCCTCCCCCATTCCTAGACACTATGGATGACATTCTGGTAGTGTTCCTCTCCTCCTTCTATGCATGGTCCAAAACCACAACTGCATGCTTCTAGTTATGGATTTCCAATATTAAGCAAAAATAGTACAAGTAGAAGAAAGATGGATGGACAAATTTCAGGTTATACAGTAGGTTGCCAAGTCAGAACAAAGATATTCATTGACATTTTATCTCTAATGCCCTGTACTCATTCTTGTCCTGTCTATAACTAGTTGTTGTGCAAATCTCTTGGGATGCAGTTACATTATGGGGCTTTGGGCAACCTGGTCTAGTGGGAGGTGTCCCTGCCCATGGCAGAGGGGTTGGAACAAGATGATCTCTAAGGTCCCTTCCAACCTGAACCATTCTATGATTCTGTGATTATTATTTTGCTGCAAAATACTCATAGGGTATAGGAGGGGTATTCAAGAACTGTTCAGGTTATGGGAAGGTTTCATCCAGCTGTTTGGAAATGGAGAAACATCCTACCTAAATGCAGATATGAAGGACTTTTAGCCATGGTAGCAAGATTTAATTGCCCATGCAAGAAATCAATGGACTTGAGGAACCTTATCGCAATACAAGAAATTTACATCAGTCATGTTGCTTTTAAAAGCTCTCTTCTCTCTGTCACTCATTACAGAGGGAGTCTGGAGACTGGCTGTTTCTATTTCAGTGCCTAAAATTAGCTGGAGTAAGCTCCCTTTGGATACTATCTGGACGACACAATGCTGAATCAGTTTTTCTGGACTTTGTTTTTCTCCTCCAGGACCAAGCCCATTGCTACTTCCCTTGCCCATTTTTCTACCTCTGTACCCTGCATGCAGATAGGTGTGCATGTTTTATTCATATCCTGGTGTTATCCTTCTTCCAGAACCATTCCTCCCTTTTGTTTGTTCCTCCTGCCCTCAAGTCAGTGTACAATATCAAGTGCGTTTGTTGTTTATTGATTTATGCGGTGCTCAGAGCCTGCTCTACAGAAGCCTTTTACATGCAGGGAACACTTCATTTATAACTAAAATACTGGGACCTCTTGGCTGGAACGCAACAGCCCTATAACAGTGCCAGTAACACAGCTCAACAGCACTCAGAGAGGAGCTGAAGAATACCGCATCTAACTGAAGCAACAAAGAATTTTTAACTACTGTGGGGAATAGTGTAATTGCTTATGCTGGAAACTAGCCAGGACATGAGGGTTAACATTTCTTCTCTTACAAAACACATGCTGGGACCTCTAAATGACTGTCACTAATTATAATTACCCCAAATAACATTGCTTAAACCACCTTTTACTGTTACATCGCACCGTCAACTTTATTATTATTAATGCATCCTTCGGACTGCTCTTTTTGCAGTCTGCTACACAACAAAGTAGTTCACAGAATGCTAATAAAGCTATACCTGAATTGCTTTAAATCAGGCAGGAAAATGTCCAAAATGAATACAACTTTCAGATTCAGGTAATTTTTATTTGTAGTTAAGTACAAAACCGTGAAAGATTGCAACTTGAAAAGAAAAATAGTTCAAGTGGTTAAGTGCATTTGGCTTGTGAATTTAGCTCCGTGCTGAATCTGTAAAGGAAGAAAACAGAGATAAATCTCTCCCCTAATAGGTTATACAGAGGCTGAAAAGATTCTTGTAAGCCTTAGGGGATGAGGTAGTGAACCTTTTGCACATCTGCATTTTACCTGTCAGTTCCCTAGCCCTTCCTACCTGTGTGTGAAGACATGGACACAGGTGTCCGTGCTCCTCCTCGGAATGCTCATAACCAGAGAAGACATTGCTCTTTAGCTCTTAAGCTTCACAAATGCATTTAAACTTACATGGCCAAAATGGCTGTGGTTTCATTAACCACCAGTCAGGTTCAATTGACGAAAATTTGACTCACAACATCTAAATTTGAAATGTAATTGCTAATGGCACACAGCAGATGCTTTTAAGTTTCTTTTTTTTTTCCTATTTCTCCATTAAGCACCGTTTAATGGTATGTTGCATATCTTTAGATTAAATTAAAAAAAGTACAGCTCTGGAGGTCTAAAATCTCTGACAGTTATTTTGAATAACAGCCTATGCAGGAAGTATCTGCCCAGAAGCATAATCAATGCAGACAGACGTGTCCAAGCACATAACATCACCACATTTGGCTCCACAACTCCCACGACTTTTCCCTAAAGCTTCAGTGGTCGATAGGTTTGGCCACAGGCTCCAGAGCATCAGATATAGTGGGGCTCCATCAGACCTGGGGAGGGAGAGCTACAACAGTACTAACAATGCATCTCAAAAAAGAGTTACTCTGATGACTGGGGGAAATACAGCTCCTCTCCCAGCCCACATTTTTGCTGGGGCATTCCCAGGGTGCTAGCCAGAAGCATCAATACAGGCAATGTGCATCTTCCCCATGAGTGGGTGTCAGCCTGTGATCTTGCCTCGCATACCCATAGACTTTCTAAGATGTAGGCTGGCTTTTATGTGTGTGTTTTTGTAAATTATTTCCTTCATTTCTCTAGAGCTAAGGAAGCTCTGTGGTGAATGATCGTATTGTGTTTGCAGAATTTATATTACCAGCATTTAGATCTGGAGGAAGGATGGATGTTCCATTCTGCTGAAGATTTTGAAATCTGATTTTCTTCTGAAGAGGAAAGAACTTGAATGTTTTAAAGCTTCACAAAGTCTTTGTGCAAGAAAGACTTTGAATAAATGCTCTAGATAAATAGAGTTGAACAGAGTGCAATATCAGTGCTTGTTTTTCTGTATTAATATATAAATATATGCACAAAAATATATATAAAAGGTAGATTTAATTGGAGAGGAAATACATTTATGCATTTAATGAGGCATTTTTATTAATGAATGCAATAAACATGAATAAAATATAGCATTGCACAGTACATGGATGTGCGGCCCCATCAGAGTTTCTTTATCCAACTCTCCCAGGAAAGATGCTTAAGCCAATAAGTAATCTCAGCCTCAAATGCACAGATGTCCATGAGCCTGCCTCAGCTTGTGGAGATGGGAGGCTGCTCAAAGCCTATTCTTTGAGCTGCTGAGCTAAGCCTGGCTTGGAATTCCCTGAGAGTCCACATATGTAGTGTCTCAGGGATGTGGTGCCAAACACGGCAACCCCATCTTCTCAGGCTGGGCTTCGTATAATGAGGTGGTGGCTCTCCCTGAGCTGGCATACCACTGGGGCATACAGTGGGGGCCATAGAGGTTGCTCTCCTGCCTACCGCAAAACTTCCACTTTCCGTGGTATGGGACTGTGTGGAAGATGTGCTTGAGAGGCCGTGTGGCTTACACCATCAAATTCACCTAGCACATCCTTGCATCCCTGAAAAGGGTGAGTTTCTGGAGGAATACAGATGTTTGGCCACCAATCAGTGCTGCTATGTGTGATTCCAGTACATGTGCAGTGAGCTCTGCTCTGGTGCTGCCATTACTCTGATGATTGACTCAAGCTGCCTTGGTGCTTGCTTACCAACTGGCACATTAATAATGTTATATTGCTTTTCCATCAGATTTGTCTGGCATTAGGAATTTATGCTTAAATGTCTTTAAAAGCATGCTGCAAAGCTTCTACTGCACAACTTGGGATAGGCTGCTTTAGAGGGACAGCTAACCTGGCCTGGGTGCCTGAAGTCTCCAGGAATCATAGAATCATAGAATGACCCAGGTTGGAAGGGACCCCAAGGATCATCAGGTTCCAACTCCTCTGCCACAGGCAGGGCCACCAACTTCCAGATCAGGTTACCCAGGACCCCATCCAACCTGGCCTTGAACACCTCCAGGGTCAGGGCATCCACAGCCTCTCTGGGCAGCCTGTGCCAGCACCTCACCACTCTCTCAGTAAAGAACTTCCTTCTGATGTCTAATCTAAACCTTCCCTCTTTCAGCTTAAAATCATTCCCCCTTGTCCTATCACTGTCTAGGAAGCAGGTCATGGTCCTAGTAAACATCAGCCGTTGTGTGCTAAGTTAATACTGATATGTTAATTTCTATTGTTTGCTATAAATTTTATTTTATCTAAACCCTTATCTAGAAAATATCAGAAATAATTTGTTCCATAATAGAACCTTAGAAGGCATCAGGCAATCCCTAGACACTAGTGCAACAAGAAAAAGGAAGAAGAAACATTAAAACTACCTATACACGATAAGTCACACAATGCAGTGGGTGATGTCACTGTGTATAAACTAAGACATTTAATTATGGACTGAGTGGATTGCACTCAGCTACAAAAGTCATCAATACTTGTGCAGATAAATCCTGGCTTAGTTCTGTGCAATAACAGCTATAGAAATAAGGAGATGAAACCCACCTGCGTTATTAGATCTTTTAAAATTTTTCATCTGAGGTGGCTGTTTGTTATTCTAAATGAATCATTAACCTGACGTCTTCACCAATAAAAAATGTAAATGTTCAGAGGAACCTCATTTTTAAAAGCTATTTACGTCCTTAATTTCCTTTCAATTTCCAGGGGTTTTTGTCATCATTACAAAGTGCTGGACAGAGAATGCATACTCAAGAAGCGTGCAGAGCCAGGAGGCAGCATCACAGGCACTGCTCCTCCTGGAGGGATGTTTCTTCGAGCAGAGAAATCCCAATAACCAAGTTAATATAATCCAGCCATTCAGAAACCACAAAGTTTACTGGGATTTTTCTCCCTTCCCCTCCCCATTTTTATATTTGAAGTTTTGCAGACAGGATATTTACATTTCCAGCTGATTCCTGGTGTGGAGGTAATTTGGGCAGCAGGATAAACGATTGCTCTGTGTGAAGAGATGTGTGTCTCAGAATGAGCCCACTATCTTCCCAGCAAAAGAAAAAAATAGATGAGTGAACGGTGAGGTGGATTGAGAACTGGCTGACTGGCTGAGCTCAGAGGGTAGTGATCAACGGCACAGCGTCCAGTTGGAAGCCTGTAACTAGCGGTGTTCCCCAGGGGTCGGTGCTGGGTCCAGTCTTGTTCAATGTCTTCATCAACGACCTTGATGAGGGGATAGTGTCCACCCTCAGCAAGTTTGCTGATGACACAAAGCTGGGAGGAGTGGCTGACACGCCAGAAGGCTGTGCTGCCATCCAGCAAGACCTGGACAGGCTGGAGAGTTGGGCAGAGAGGAACCTGATGAGGTTCAACAAAAACAAGTATAGAGTCTTGCACCTGGGGAGGAATAACCGCATGCACCAGTACAGGCTTGGGGGATGACCTGCTGGAGAGGAGCTCTACAGAGAGGGACCTGGAGGTCCTGGTAGACGACAGGTTGGCCATGAGCCAGCAGTGTGCCCTGGTGGCTAAGAAGGCCAATGGGATCCTAGGGTGCATTAAGAAGAGTATTGCCAGCAGGTCGAGGGAGGTGATCCTCCCCCTCTACTCTGCCCTGGTCAGGCCTCAGCTGGAGTACTGTATCCAGTTCTGGGCTCCCCNGTAGGGAGCCTGCTCTGGCAGGGGGGTTGGACTCGATGATCTCTCGAGGTCCCTTCCAACCCCTGCAATTCTGTGATTCTGTGGTTATGTGAAAAGCTTACACAAAGGCAATTTCTTTACTGTGAGGAAAAGCATGTTTTGACACGACAGCTGTCTTGCTGTAAAATGGAGATGGAGACAAGTCACTGTGGGTCTGTTTGACACGTGCAGTGGAAATCAGCCCCATGGGTGAGGGATGACTTTGTCTGACTGCACCTGAATTGGTCCTCCCCGTGCTTCAGCATCACAGTTTCATAGCAGGAAAGCCAGCTTCAGCTGCCTCTCTCTGTATATGCTGGCATCTTTTCTGGCAGGGGAAACGCAGCTGAAGTTGTATAGCTCTCATCCACTAACTCTGTCTTAGTTTCTAGCTGTGACTGAAGTTGTCTTTCTCATAGAAAAACAGAACTGATAAGTACTGATGCTTACACTGCTGTACAGAGCCAAGGACATTTCAGTTTCTCGGCTTCTAGTACTGCCCTGCCAGGACCAGGGCAGCTGATCTAAACTGGCCAAAGGGATATTCCATCATATCATATGACATCACGTGAACTATAAAACTGAGGGGAGTTAGCGGGAGAGGGGCTGCTGCTCAGGGACTGGCTGGGCATCGGTCGGCGAGTGGTGAGCAATTGCTTTGTGCATGACTTGCTTTGCATATAATTATTACTGTTATTTTTATTCCATTTTCTTTTTCTGTCTCAGTAACTAGTTTTTATCTCAACCCATGAGTTCTACATTTCCCCCCTTCTCCCCCCTCAATTCTCTCCCTCATCCCAGATGGGAGGAGAGGGAGTGAGCGAAAGGCTGTGTAGTGTGTAGCCCTGCTGGCTCAAACCACAACAGTCTCTCAGCCATAGCTTGTCTGTAGGCTTTCTTCTCTCACTTCTCCTTCATGGAACTGATCTCCATGCTTTGCTGCTGCCTCCTGGACTCCGTAACTGGGCTGAGATTTTAAGGTTTTTTGGAAATGAGCTGTATTTCTTCCAGGTTTTCACCTGGAAGTCACCCAGCAGTGCTCTGTTTTCTAACCTATATTCAGCTGTTATTCATTCACATTTTCATTTTGCTGCTCAAAATAACTTTGGAGATCAATATCTATTTTGTAACATGGCCTCAATGTCTGCTATTAAAGAATCAACTGGCAAAGGTTACAGACCTCTCTAAAACAAATAGGTCCAGGAAACGTTCTGCCAAAGGCTCAGCATGGAAAAACCATCTGCAAAAGCCTTTTGCTTGCAACCCCACTGCCTGCAAACTGTACCAGCAGCAGGAGCTGTCTGACAGCCCAGTGGCCCCGGAGAATCCAGAGGTCTCCTTGGGTGCTGTGGGGGGATTTGGCAGGGAAGAATATGCTTTGCAAAGAGCCTGGATGGGACACTGCAGTGACTCTGACAGATATATGGTTCTGGTGGTGTCCCTGAAAAGGAGCGGAAGTTACTTAAGTTGCACAGAAAAGGGTTGGTAAGGAGCTCTGTTCCTCTAACTCCCTCCAGCAAATTCCCCTCTGTACCTTTGCTTCATGAATAAATTGATGTTGTAGTGAAACCCATCTGTCTGTGTCACTGGTTCCTTATCCAAGCAGCAAAACATATCACAAAGATCCAACTTCAGCTATTGGTGTGTTTATACAACAATAATATGACAGTATTTTTGTATCTGAGGGTAGGTAGAGAATGCCAATTAGCTCATCCTACGTTTGGGTTGGGTTGGGATATGCAAACATCTCTTGGGCAAAAATCCTGCAAAATTCCTTGGCAAGGCTACTCCAGTGCTCTTAGTGAAAAATAGGCAGCAGGCAGCATGCATGCATCTTGGTTTCTGCAGACAGCTAGAAAGGGCAGAGTCAACATATTCATATGTATAAGATCAGGTAGATTCTGCACAGCTATGTCAAAAATAACTTCATCTTTTCACAGCAGTTCTACTCTACTTGGTGGCTGGAGTAAAAGGGACAGCTATAAAGGACGATAATTTCTGTCTAAATTGCTCCTGTTTAGATACATAGCTTGGATTGCAACTACACAAACAACATGTTTTTCTTTATTTCTTTTTTCTTTCTCTCTCTCTCTCTCTTTTTTTTAAAGAACTATCAGGAAATCTACCCCCTCATTATTTAGAAGTATTGACAGTGTTTTTTTCCATCAGACCGTAGATTCAAGATCTGAAAGTACCAGCATGATTATCTAGCCTGGCTTTTAGTACAGCACAAGTCAAAGTCAGATGCTGTTTCCTTATGAGGCTCCAAGCATCTGTTGTATCCATGAGATGTTTTTTAGAAACAAGTTAAATTAAGGATCACACATGATGAAGAATCCATCAGAGCGCTTGTTAATTTGCTCTATAGCTAATTCCCCTAATGCTTAAAAATGTGCCTTATTTACAGCTTGGATTTATCTAGCTCCCATTTAAAGGAGCTGGGTAGCAGCATCTTCTTTCTTCGTGCAGTATAGAGCGGTTGTCTGCAGGAAATCTTGTAGATCATGAAAAACGCCTTTTGGTCTCTTAAATAAACTTAATGAGTAGAGCTCTCTGAATATCTCACCAAGCTTTATAGACAACAAATTGCTTTTGTGGCCCTCTTCTGAGCCTCTTCCCATTTTTCAGCATCATCCTCCCAACCCATATATCGAGCCCAGACACATTGGCTACGACTACAGTAGTAGATTAAGCAGGAAATTTTTCTGGGCACCTGAACTTGGTTGCCCCACTGTCAGATTGTTAGTGCGGGAGCTACTGCTGTGGTTTTGGCCTGGATCAACAAGATAGATTGACTTGGGCCACACAATGTCTGAGCACGATTTGGGATTAGCACAAGCCAGCAGCCATTCCCAACAGGCAGCTTGTTGCAGCTACTGTTGTTTAGAAATTAAAATAGCTTACAGGCATGGGCATGGACCATTTCATGTTAGTCATCTTTGGCGCTAGTGGGTACCTCAGGGCACTTACGGTTTACTGATGGAGACAGAGGCAGTCAGCTCTCTGCAGTGACCTTGCTACGCTGTGTTTTGAGAGGGAAATACCACCTTGCTGTTCCTTTTTTTCTCCATTGTTCATGCCTCTGTATTTACACTCCTTGCTATCCAGTCACCCTTGAAGCTTGTGGTGATTTTATTATCTACCATGGTTCCCAAATGATTTCACTGCCCAAGGATCCCAGGATATTGGATTTTACAATAATAGGTAGCAGGGATAAATTTTGTGTTTCTGAAGACACGGTTTTGGATTTGACCCTTTATGTCTGTGGGTAAGTTTTCCTACACAAACATTCTGCTCTCATCGCAGTATGTCACTTCACCATTTTTTATGGAAATTATTTTTTAATTCCTTCCAGAAAGTAATACTAATAAAAATGATAATGAGAAACATTACACCAAGAAATGATTGTTCTGGTAACTCTCAGGAATCCTAAAATTTCTGTAGGGGAATGGTTGCCCTTTGCAATTAGTGTTTGAGATGTACCAGATACCCTAATGTTAACCCATTCCTTTGGCTACATTGATGTCATATAGCCTCTTTGTCTTAGATCCAAATGCTACATCTATGCTTCCTCAACAAATTCCTCATAAAAGTCTGTTCGGTCAATCACAACAGCAATACCCATGTTAGATGTGTCTACAAATTCATACAATCACAGAATCATAGAATATTCGGAGTTAGAAGGGACCCACAAGGGTCATCAAGTCCAATTTAATCGTTGGGAGAGAGCTTTTAGAGACAGACTGACTCCATACTGAGGGGGTCTTCTCGGTATCTGTAGACTTTGACAGAAAACTATGCGGATTGAAAATCCTCCTACAATTGTAGATGGCCATTTTTAGTGATAATCCAAACATGTTTGGCCCTCTCAGTTGCAGCAAAAATTGCATGCCTAGCCTGAAGTGGGAGTATTTTTGCACTGGTAATTTCAAGATCCAAGCTACACTTTCATTATTCATTGCCATTTGGAAAGTGCTTGTGTTGTGGCTTCACGATATCCCGTAACTAGTTAAGTCAATGCATATTTCACATCTCCTGAGAGATTTCAAGCTAGCAGATAGGATCTTCTGAGGTTCTTAATGGCTGTAGAATTTGTTCATATCAACAATGAATTAGCTCAGCAATAGGTTATTACATCTCTGTTAATGTTGGACTGTAGAATGATCTGTGGGATCGAGATCAAGGTGAGTATGTCTAAGGTCAAATCTGGTGGTTTTAATTAACCTATTTTTACTTCAAAATTGTATTCCACTAAACTTATGCAAGTGGTCAGTTGACAGGTAGCAACTTTTAAAAATGTTAATCAATCACTGAGTGACGCTATTGTTTTTCATATGTTGGGTCATGACTGATTGGAGAGCATATGGAGAGGGAAGTGTTCAAAAAGCAACTTTTCAAAGTTGCTTAAATTAAAGAAGATAATGGTATACTCTTCTGAAGTGGCAATGATGCAGCTTCTGCAGTGCAGGGGATCAGAGATCCTTAAATTCCTTTTGCTGTGGGCAGAAGCCCCGTTCTTACAAAATGGGGAGGGGTTACACCGGCGATCAGAGAGGAAAGATAGTCTGAATTGTCTGCCCTCAGAAGAGCTGAGCTGCAGCAGATCGCAGGAAATGTCAAAAAGATCTTCAAAGTGGGGGAATCCTGAGCTCTATAGGGTTTGAGAAGCCATGCCATAGATACCAAGTATGTGTTTCTGCTTAGTAAATTATTTCTTCCACACATCCCAAAAAAGAAAGAATGAAAACATGTATGTAAATAAATTTACAAATACAGGAAAGCACCTGAAATTGTAGTACTTCATCAGAGCTCACCTGCAGGTTTCCTTACCTCACTCTGCAGGACTTTTCTATCCTATTCCTCTTTCCACATCTTTCTTTTTCTCCCTTGCAGGCTAGCAGGCTTTTGATTCTAAAGGTTTCTTGTTTTCTATTTTTTTTTTTTTTTAATTTTCTGATCTTCTTTCCCTTCTCTTCCTCACCTATACTGGCTGCTCTCTTTTCCCCTTACACTCTTCCTGAAAGAAAAACACAGCAGCAGGCGTGTGTTGTAGAGGCATGGAGCTGCAAGGAAAGAGGCTGGAAATCGGTGATCTGACACAGGCAGGGACCCCATGCCCATTCTGCCCTTTGTGCCTGCAGTAGCTGAGGGTTGTGCTGTGTGGCCATCCAGGCTGGCTGCATCCTAAGGGCTGAATGAGTAGACCAGTGAGACATCAGGAGATCATTTTCGGGCTGATGGATCCAATGGGAAGAACTGAAATGGGCTGGGTTTTCAAACTACTTTTGGGTGCTTAAGGATTTAGGTAGACTCTAGATTTGCAGAAGGAATTGGAATTGCTAGGCATTTTGAGCTTTTACACATCTGGAAGCTTTATCTAAACTAATTAGTCTCTTCCTCTTTTCTTGCTGACCTTGTCTCCAGGAGCCGTCAGCAGAGCCTGTGGGCGGTGGTGGCAGCACATGAACAATTAAATAGCACCATCTGCAGGCCCCACGTACCCCATGGCCCACCCAGCCACAGCTATGTGCAAATATCTCCGTCCTCAAGGTACGTGGATCCTGCAGGCCTGCAAAGAGGGTTTGGGCAGCAGGTAGGTGACAGGGAGCTGAAGCAGGGGCGAGGGTGGCTGGCATCTTCTCCTGGGTGAGGGACAGCGGTATCACCCTCAGCGCTGGAGTGCGGCCCTGGCATCAGAAGATGGTCACTGGAGGTGGGTGGTTGTTTAGCTCACATCCGTGTGGGTATGTCAGCCTGTTGTTAATCACATTTTTCTTACCCCACTGAGGGAGGGTCATTTCTCTTGGTTTAAGCCCCAGAGGCTTGCCTCTGCTCCTCACCCTGCTGTGCTGTCACCTTGGGATTTGCCTGAGCTTCCCCTTCCCAGAAAAACACCCTACAGTGAGATGGGATTCATCCCCTGGCTGGGAACCTGCTCTCCCTCAGACTCACTTTTCCACTAAAAGGGAAAAAAATAAAGAAAAATACCTTGTGCAGTTCACAGGTGAGAGAGAGCAAGAGAGAGAGAAAGCGAGTGAGTGACAAACTGATGTTTTAATGTTGATAACTTTCCCTTTAAATCACAAACTTCTTTTATTTTTAAGCCTTCTGCTGCTGGCACATTAAAATGTCTGCTATATCCCTGACTACTCTTAAATCATCAGCACTAGGTTGTGAACATTTTTCTGCTGATACTTTTCTTTTACTAATAATATCTCTGCTGTCTTACAGGAATCCTGCTAAAAGAACCATGACTG
>WBMW01003039.1:42403-67901 GCA_013396635.1 Penelope pileata
CCTTGTTCCCCCCCCCCCCCCCCCCTTTTTTTTTTTTTTTTTTTTTTCTGAAGATCTACCTCTTTATTCTCAAAAGAGCATTTTCCTGAAATTCACTGCAGGAATTTTGACTGCCGCCCAGCTGCATCTTTCTGACAAACAGGCAGAAAGAAGGCAAGTTCAGCGTGTCCTCCAGGTATAATGCTGATACTTATCTAAAAAAAATAAAAATAAAAATCCCAAACCCGCATCTAAAAAAAATAAAAATAAAAATCCCAAACCCGCTGAACCCAGACACTTCTGAAAAATTGAGTACTTTAGAAAAAGCCTCTGTGCAGAAGAAGAGAAACACCTATGGCTGAAGGTTGAAGGCACTTTGCTTCACCCTTGTCCCCTGCCTGCAGCGGGGACCTGGGACACCCACAGGGTCCTTGGTGGAAGCAGTGCCTCTGCCTGCAGTGAGGCGTCTCCAGCTGAGATCTCCAAGCTCCTCGTAGCCTCATTGGCAGCACCCTGTGACCAAGGACACAATGAGTCTTCCCTAAGAGGACAGTAGTAGTGCCTGCTTCAAGGGGTGCACAGGTGGCATGGAGAACAGTGGGTGACCTGCTGCCAGCAGAGGCAGCTGAGCCTTGGCTGCTGTCTAGGGACTGCCCTGTGCCTCAGGCACTTACAGGATTTCTCTGCTTAGTTGTGAGCAATTGCAGCCATCCAGTTCAGATCAACACCTAAGCCACAAAGCCATTCTTCTCTACGACCTTGGGAGTTGCATGCTCCAAGGATGCATTACCATTCAAGTCTTCAACCTTGTACAGTCAGGCAAATCAGAATTATGACTGTATATAATGAAAATATCTTACAGCGAGCTCTATCTCTAATGGCCTCCTTGCATGAAATCTAAATGAAAGCCTTGTAGCAAAAGCTTAAAATTAAGTTGCACACAATATTGGTATTCCAGTGTGGCTGGAGAGCAAAGGACGTATTAATGCTATTGCACAGGGCTCTGGTGTGACCATCTGTGGGACACAGGACGCAGCTGTGGCCACCAAGGCTCGAAGAAGAGAACTGCAGCAGAAAGAGGGAACCATGCTGGGGCTGGAAGTGCTGCCGTGCTGGTGTGGAGTCAGCACGACCAGAGGAACCCAGCCTGTGTGCATTAACCGTACAAAAAGGGAGAGGGAGGATAGGCTTGCAGACTACAAATAAAGCAAGGCAGGCAAAAAGCTCTTGTTAAAACTAAAGGACAGTGTGGCATGCTAATTAATGTGATTAAATTGGCCTTTAATAAAATTTTCACTGGAAATAATCAGCATGTGCTTCATCACTGAAGCAGTGGGATCCTTCTTGTCAGCACAGAGGAAACCCCAAACCCTAGTCACTCCTGAGGTGGTCCTGGGTAGTGAGGGAGCAGTGCAGAGGCCTGATACTGGGTCTTTTCCAGCCCTGTGTTCAGCCACTGCACTGCTGTGTGGTGCAGCCAATGCCACCCACACAAGAATGGATTAAAGACACGTGCTGTCCCTGTGTCCCTGCTCTCTGGTGGCAGGAGTGGTGAGAATGAAGCCCTGCAGAGCTTCAGGGGCTGTGGCAGAACTCAGCAATTCAGGAGGATGGGAGCAGGCAGGACTGGGAGCAAGAGCAGGAGGGAAAGCCTGGCAGTCCCCAGTTAGGATGCAGTACTGGTGTTTCTGGTGGTGCTACTGCTTACCTATTCCCAGTGTTCACCACAGGAATTCTTGCCACTGGGTCCCATAGCTTACCATTTACTGAGGCACTTCAGGATGGGCCACATCTTCCACATCATCACCCAGTGATGGACATTTGCTTGGCTGCCTGGTCCCTGCACAGTGCTGTCTCTGAGAGCCCCATGGGGCTGCAGGGAATCCCCCTCAACCACCTGTGAGTTTTGGCCATTTGTGTGACAGCAGCTGCGTATCAGTGTGCTATGCACAGTCATGTGGTAGCAATCTAAAGCTTTTTATAACCCAAATATACTAGGCAGGAGGGAATAAGATGGATTTTACACTGCTGAACGCAGTAAAATGACACAGGGGATTCCAGTGTTCCTTAGTGACTCTCCAGCAGCTCCTGCAGGATTGCAGCACTCCCCTGGCAGATGTCTGTCTGCCTCTGCTGACAGGAGGGGATTCCTCCAGCCTTGAGATTCCCCACCACGCTGAGCTCTGTGCCTCCAGTGTTTGGAGTCTGGTCAGATTCACCAGGGAACACCCTTCTGGGGACCATCACTGGCTCCAGGGAACAGCAAGCTCAGTGCAGACAAAGCTGTTTCCCTGGGAAATTGCTGCTACTCATTGCCCTCCTGCTGGATGCTGGTGCTCTGAGCAAACACGGTTCTACTACCAGCACCCCATCTCGTGCATTCACACTGTTAATGGGAAGACTGCAGCCAGTGGCCTGACATAGTTGGATTATAACGGCCTAATCCCTCCTTCTCCTGGTGTGGGGCATCTGGACTTCTCTTGCTGTGTTGAGAGTGTCCAACTCGTTTCTCAGGACAGTGCATGCCTGTGAAGATCACACCGCGAAGTAAGAGATGTGTTCCCAGTACACACTCAGGGTATGCAAATGGGACATTTCTGTTTCCTTGCTTGTTCTTCAGAAATGAAGATCTGACATCTGAGCACAGCACTGATCACTGTCAGATTCTTTCAGTCCGTGGTGGATGATGTTTTTCTCGAGGAAGGGAAACACTCAAGACTTGCATGTTTGTGTTCAGGGCTGGGCAGGCACAAGCTAACTCAGGTTCAGGAGGTGATAGCCATGTTCCAGTAGTGCTCACTGCCATGGATGCAGCTCTACCTCAGCCTGGCTTTTGCTCTTCTAGAGTGGAGCTGGGTCAGGCACAGGCAATTTGCAGACCAAACAAAGCCTCGGTCTGCCTGCATCCATCTGTGCCTATATATAGCCACAGAATAAAAAGCTATGGGAACGGGGCATTTAACACTCGTGTCACCACCCTCCCAGTAACTGAATATGTGTGATGGAAAGGTCTCACCCTGGAGCTAACCTTGCTAGTGAAGCTAATCAACATTGCTAATGCAAGTCAACAAAATATGCTTTGTTTATCAAAAATCTGCACAACACTGGGTCAGTTTTCCAGACAGGATCCTTCCCAACATGCCCTAAAGAGCTGAAGAGGAAAATGTTTACTCCTCAGAAAGGGATATTTTGTTTCTTGCAGCTCCATCAAATGTTGCTGAAAAACACTGCTACTCATTTGAAAGTAAAAATGTCATGACCAGAAAGTGATAGAGGTGGAGATAGAATAAGGTGCAGGAGAGTTAAACCAAGATGAGGGAATTTTGCAGTGTGCTATTGCAGAAAACCAGCAAACTTTACTTTCAGTTCCAGCACCCAAAATGATTAGAAGTGAAACAGAGAAGAGATTTTTCTAAAATGGACCTCACTTTATGCTGAATATTTAGAAGGCAAAGATGTGAAATTCAAGCACCTCCAAAGTGCTTGGGTTCTGCCTTCAGAAATGCCTAATGGCAAACTCTTTCTCTTTTGTAGTTTATGGGCTGTGATGGTGCTTTAGACATTGCCAAATATAATATTCCAAGAGTGTAGAATTACATGTTCTATGACTTGAAAGGCTGAGAAGGCTGAAAACATTAACATTTATTTCCTGTTGCACCTGAAGGAATACAAGCCTTTGCATTCATAAGGCTGGAACAGGAACAGGGAGGGACTCGAACCCCCTAAACCCAACATGAGTTTTGGAAAAAAATTATGAGGAGGCACTATTTCCGTCCTTGCTTGTTTATTTATTTTTTTCCTACTCTTCATAATTTCTTATTAACCATGAATTAGATAGAAAAGAGAGGGCTGAAATACCTGGGTCAATTCGCTGTAGGTCAGCTTCCATGCCCTCAGCTGCTGTTCAGCCTTGAAAATGTCTAAAGCTGATTGCAGCTTTGGGCCTGCACACACAGACGTGGCACAGCCTGAGGCCCTCCGTGTGCCCCCCGGCCTCCTGAATAACAGTCCCCACGAGGAAAGGGAAAGAGCTGTGGATCGCAGCTTCTGCTCCTGTGTATGGGATTTGGACTAGATGGCATTGAAAGGTCCCTTCCAACTCAAAGGATTCTATGATTCTATATCCATTTCACATTAAATGAAGGGAAAACAGAAGATTGGGGATGTATACCAACCCCAAGGCTTTCTCCTCCCACAGACATGCTCTAGCTAACTGAGAGGTTCGCTGGGAGACACTGAGGGAGGGTTGTGAGATGGATTTCTCCCTCTTGGAGAGCTGCTTCAGCCTCATTCTTCTCCCTTCCTGGGCAGGGCTAAGAAGAACATGGTGAGCATGGTTCTGCTTGTATTTTCTTTTTAAATAAAATCTGTTTGTGTCTGCCCTGAGGCCTTGTTAAGTCAAAATCTTTGAAGGAAGCAGTCTTCCTTCAAGAACCCAAGTTCCATAGAGAAGATGGCATTTCAGGATCAGAACCATGCTTAATATCATCCATGTGCTAGCTCAGCACATGGGCTTTTGACTTGCTGGTTTAAGGTGCCTGCCAGCCCTAGCGGATGCCTGCTTCTGGATTTCTTTCATAGGGAATGAAGTGCCAGAAGTTAGAGTTTGCAGATTTTGTTTAGTGGATACAGGAGTCTTAGCTGAGCATGGCCTTCAACTCTTCTTTGGGGCTCGGAAAGACCACAAGAAATAAAAGAACAACAAAACAAATTGTACGTAAAGAGGAATTTAGCAGGTGTGTGTGGGAGGCAGGTACTGCAGAATTCAGGCATTCAAACTGAACTGTATGAGTAAATGTCATCCATGTTCTTCACCACATTTGGCATATTTAGATGGTGTCAGAATTGAGACAAACAGACCTGAACATCTACTGGGAATTAGTTAAAGTTAGCCACATTGCTTAGTGCACAACAGGAAATTTCAGTGGGATTTTAATGACATAGCAATAGGAAAACCCATTTAGCTAAAAAAGAAATGGACTGAGCTGCAGAAAAAAAGCAAAGAAACCAGATAACAGCAGCTGAAGGGAGGAGGCCAGAACGAAGTACAGGGGCAGATATTACTGCTACAAAAGGTGATACTGATAAATCCATTGTGGTAAGGCATGTACGTCTTGGAGAAGGGAAGACATGGTTGATCTAAAACAAAACGTGCCACAAAAAGGAGCGCACTAAGCAAGGTCTTGATGCAGTGGTGTGTTTAAATTCATAACTATTTAGGCAATTTTGATTTTAATGGAATTGGGGCACTTTGCAGAAACCTGAAACCTACCTAATTCTGAGGACATAACCACAATGAGACTATGTAATACATGAGCAAGTACAAAGACTGTGCGCCATGTGTAAGGGTGAAGAAAGACATGATGCTTCACACATGCAGAGTCCGAAGCCCCGCTGAAAGCATGCAGTTTTAAGCACAGTTTGAGAGAGATGAAATTCGGTACCACTGAAGAAGCAAAGGAGTCATGAAGGTATCAGTTCCCATTTGACAGCTTTGCTCGTGTGGGTATACAGTGTCCTTTTTGCCAGCAGAGCAAAGCCAAAGGATCTAAGGGGTTTTTTTGTGTTTTTGTCTGTCCATCAATATGGTCAGAACTTAGCTCTGGTGTGATTAAATACAGTCTTTTCTTGCCTACAAAGACTCTAAAACAAAAACTTTGCATTTTCATTAGAAGAGCAAAATGGCAATATTGCACTTGAAATGATCCTACATGAAGTGGCATGAGATATGAGCATGGCCTGTGCAGAGAGAGGCACCACTTTGGAGAAGGAAGATAAAAGAAATGCACACAGATGCTGCTGTGTGCTTCTAGCTGTTCTCTGAAGACACGCTGGCAGTGAGGGTGAAGGACAGCAGGCAGGGTAGGGATACCAGAATCTGAGAGACACCCTCCGGAAGCTGGCAAAATAGCAGCCACTTCTGGAAGGTGACTCTGAATTAGGCAAGATTGACTGTCCATTTGACAAAACACACACACAGAAAACACAAATAAAGGCAAGGAAAAAACAAAACAAAACAAAACAAAACAACCCTGAACATGCCTATCTGTCAGGACAGTTCAACTCCCACCTAAGAAAGGCTGCTTTTCATGAGTTGCTACTGGTGACACAAACAGCAGCCTCACTGGAAGAATAAGACAGGGGGAAAGGGCTGCAGCTGGCTTTCTTGTGAGTCCTGTCAATACTGAATGCAAAAAAAGCAACAAGCAGTATTTTGAAAACAAACTTTTGGCAGAAGGAATGTTAGAATCATGTGATGTGAGTCTTCTCTGAAAGAGAAGCTGGTGTGGGTTGGATAGGCTCCAATTAATCCTTAGGAAAATAGCCTCCTGCTAGCAGGATTAGAAGGCAAGGGTTTAGAGTGAAGACAGGGTATGAGTGGAAAGATATCCCCTCAAAAGACAAAGGAGAAGAGGATGATTAAAATGAAATCAGTTCTTGAAAGCAGAGGCTGTTCAGGGTCTCAGCTGCCCTTCCAGAGAGGCCCAAGGGGATGCAGGTAAGCAGTTACTGCACAAAGCCCAGTCTTTTGTGTCCAAGTTTATGCTTCAGACATTCTGAGGTTGTTTCTGATGAAAACTTTTGGATCAGGTTTAGAAATCATTCCTATAAACACCTTCTAACCTAATAAAACACAGGTTGCTTTCTATTTTCAGCAAAGAATTCAGGGACTAGGAGTTCTGGATGGACATTTTATGCCAAGAGTAAGACACTCCATGGTCAGACCTCTGGCATGCTGTTAGGTTCCTAACAGAGAGCTTGGACTTCTGCAGCAGAGTCCTTGGGTGGAAGAATTCAGTCTCTTTATCCTGGAAATTTTTGTTTTCAGAAGATATGCTGAAAATCTGTATTTCTCAAACACAATGTTCTCTTCTACTAACATTTTTTTAAGGTGCAGATGTCTGCCTCACACAAGGGAGACTGCAAAATGTCTCATGGAAGGGGCTGAGTCATAGAAATTCAACAGATCAAGATAAATCCCAGCTATGTCTCCAGCTCCCCTTTGTTCCTCAGAGGGGGTTCCTTCTGCTTTTCTAAATCAATTCATGTGGATGGTCCTTAGAAGACCAGCTCTTGCCCACTAGAAACGCAGAGCATTTCCTGGCTTCTTTCTGAGCCAGAAGCCATTCCTGATACCATCCAAAACATCAGATATGATTGAGATGTTCAAAGCACAAATTGGGCTCATTTTTCCTGTCAGATGAAGTGTATTTAATCAGCATAGGGTCTTTCATGGTTATCGGTATTTCATAATGAAGTAGCGGTACGGGATGGCAGATTCTAGGGTACATGTACCAAACTGTGCTTGGTCTAGCAATGCTGTTGATACTGGCAAGCAGGGGAGGAACCATTAAAATATTTGAGCAGTGCAGGCATGCTGCTTTGAAGCTGTTTCTGCAACGTTCGTAGTACATTTAGCACAATTTGGGAAGCAGTGCACTAAAGGAATGTGAGACAAAATTCTGGGCACAGCTAAGTCATGAATAGTTAATGCAGCTGGATGTAGAATGGCAGTTCTGTTTCACGGAGGAGTTTGATATTTGTTTTTATTCACATTTGGAATCAAAACTAAACATCCTGCAATTCTCCACACAGCGTTAGAAGGAGGTTCTGACTGGGCTGCATGGCAAGCTGCTTGGGAAACAGTGACCCTGATGGTCCTGCTGCCAGGAGATGCAAGACTTCACATTCTAAAGACCAACAGCTTTCTTTTTGCCTGACTTATTAAGGATAAAAAAATTAAAAGTAACAGAATGGTGCAGGTAGCCCAATATTCTACCATTTTGGTGTTCCACAGCGGATGCCTGGGAAGGTAAGAACATGGCAAATGTAGTCATACCTCTTCAGTACTCTCCTAGGCTTCAACAATCTCAGAATTAGGAACTTTGTGAACTTTTGTTCCTGGTGCATTTATCCTGATGATTTTTGAATCATGCTAACATTTAGCATCTGCAAGGTTTTCTGTAGCTGAATTGCAGCTTGTGTGATGAACTTCTTACCTCTGCCTTTGTTGAACCCAGCGCTGCCTACAATGCCAGAACAGCAACAGTGCTGCTGGGAGAGAGGAAAACCTGATATGTGACATGTGTGCGGTGCGGAGGTCAACCTCAGAGCTGGGTATGTCATCTCTGCCTTACATATTTCAGGTATTCTGTGGTTGAACAATCTCTAGGAAAACTCAGAATGTGTATTGTTTCTACTGTTTCTACATTCTTGTTCAGACAACAAAAGTAAAAACCACACTAGAGTGAAAGGGAAGAAGAAAGAGTCTAGGAAAGGGAAAAGAAAGGGAGGGCAGGGAATGGCAGGGGAAGGAAGGGAAAGAAAGGAAAGGGGAAAGGAAATCTAGAGAGCATTGAAGAGTTATCTGAATCTTTTCACTGATTTTTTTTTATTGTTTCTTGATCAGAACTCTAACCAGTTCCTGTACCACTGGAATCTACCCCAAAGATTTATTTGCCCTCAATATAAACTAGTGTCCTGTGGTTAATTCACAGGCAAGGGAGCAATGCAGAACGCTGAGTGAAATCCTGGCTCCACTGAAGGCATGAGGAATGGTCAGGGCTGGGCTGGTGTGGAGGGGGAAGGTCAAGAGACCATCCCTTCCCTGTCACTTTTAGCAGGAGGTCACTGTTGCTCCCCTGAGGCATTAAAAACTCATGATCTGCCCCTTCCAAAATAATGAGACTAGCTCACTGAGTTTTTGAAAATAAGTTTTGTTCTGTTCTTTTTATCTGATGAGCAAGTGCTTTCTGGGCTTTTGGAATTTCACATTTTTGAGCTTTTATCTTGAGTTCCAAGGCCTAGAAAAGGATGACCTGTCCAAATAGCACTCGAGTCTCCACCTCTCAGGCATATCAGACCCTAAGATAAGCAGAGAATATTACACCGTTTACAATAAAGCTGAGTTTTACCTCCACTCTGTGCCCTGTGAGTGTTCAGAAGTAGATACACATTCCTTCAGCCCAGAAGTGAGCCCCACAAACCCTCCTGGCTTCCTACCTAGACCCCTGCCAATGGGCAGCGAGGGGCAGTGTAGGGCTGTGCCCAGGAGACTATGGCTGTGTCTGGCTGCCAGGATGAGGCCAGGACACTGCTGAGCCCTTGGCTGTGGGAGGAGGAGGCTCTGCTTGCGTGTGGAGGTCAGACATATGGGCATGCAGAATCTGGCTTTTGGGCAGAGGGTGTGCATGACTCCAGGACAGTGACACTTAACCAGCCGATCTCCAAAAATGAGATGCTGAAGCTATTTCTAATCCCCACTGTGCTCTTTGGAGAAACACGACGAAGCAATTTTAACCACATGGACAACAAGCCAACATCTTACTGCAAAGTCTCATTATGAGTCAGTAATCTACATCAGAAGCAGTACAGTCGTGCCAAAATCTTTATCGAGAACACAAAATTGGAAACGATGCTCTATGGCTTTTTATCTTACCTCCTCACAACTGGTCCATTTTCCTACAATGGCTGGGTATAGAAAAATAAAAAGTTCTATTGTAGGAATAGCTTGGCTGAAAGGGGAGAGAGGTTATTGAACTACTCATTAGTTTTTTGTTTTTTTTTGTTTTTGTTTTTTTCCCCTGAACTGGATGTAAAAGTTAATCTGCAGCAAAAGGTCTCACAGCAGGAACATGTTTATGAAAATCACTTGTACCAATTAATTACTGAAATTCTTGTTGCAGCATAATTTTTCTGCTCTGAGTGAAGGAAGAAAAACAATTTCTACATTCACCATAGACTCATACATATTTGGGAATGTGCTGGATTTTGCTGTTGTTTTTAAATAAGACTATAACCAGCTCACTGCAACAAAATAAAACAAATGTAATAAAAAAGACAGTAATACAGGAAAGTGTATTCTGCACAATGAAATGGAGTGCTTGCTAACAACTATAAGGATCTATGACTAGGAAAAGCTTGTCAATAAAATAGTTCATTATTTTACCTCTGAGCTGACAAAGAAATCTTGATTAAATAACAATTCCCCATTTAAGCAAGCAAAAGAATGAATCAATATCATTGACAAAAAATACACTTTCTTTATCAGGAAGGAAAAAATGTGTCAGATGTTATCTCTAAATACACTGCACAATGCACATGCAGCTGGAACAATAGCCACAGCTGTAAAAGGAGGCACATCTCTTCTGAGATGAGTTATTTTTCTGGGTGCCAACTGCTGCCTTTTGAAGAGGGTAGATGGTTACACACACTGATTTAGGAGAGTTCATTAATGCACTGCCCTCATCCTTTTTCTCGTCAGCTTCTCCCTCACCATCGTTCTCTCTAAATTGAATGATACTCCAATGAATGTACCCTCTGTGTGCTACAGTATGCATCTGTACTTTTAGTACACAGCCAGGGGCAATATTCTGGTGGGCTAAAGTCCTGCTATACTTGCTTTTTGATGAATGTTTCAGTAGTGTTGGCTTAGGGCATATGTATAAAAGCATAACTCATTATTACTTGTGCAACCTACTGTAGGGAACCTACTTTAGCAGGGGGTTGGACTCGATGATCCCCAGATGTCCCTTCCAACTCCCGCAATTCTGTGATTCTGTGAAGCTGGGGACAGTGTGTTTTCAATGATGGTTTCAGAAATCTAAAGCGTGGGGGTTTCCTTTTGCTTTGTGTTGCTTTTCTGAACATGGAAACCAACGATGCTACTTTTTTGTATGGAACAGAATTTCTAGAAGGGATGGCTGAGTAAGTTGAAGGGAAGCTAGAAATGAGGGATGAACTAGTTGGCAAGCTCCCCAGCAGGTGGCCCAACTGGGGATCTCCGGTTCTTTGTCTTAGGAAGGCAGGAGACAGAGAGACAAGCAAAAAACTTGGCAGGACTCAGCACTGATCTTGGCAGGGTGTGTTCCAGTGGAGTCTTTTCTGGGATCTCGAAATTCAACCATCTCCTTGAAATGCTTTTGGATTTAGGAGCCTCAGCTATTCCCTACTCACAGAAGGAGTCTAGATTTCACACAGCTAAGTGAGATCAGCCCCCAGTGGCTCTTGAGACAGAGGAGGAATGATGCAGCTGAGGAGGCATATATTAGAGACACATTAATGACATCATACACAATAAATCAGTGCTGGAAAAGATGGTTTGCTGTATATATTAGAAAAATTATAGGGAATGCATTTGAGATTTCAAGATAAAGTAATCTGAAAAGAAATCAATCTATATATGATTTAAAGATGGCCTCTCACCTATAAAACTATAAATAGAAATATTAAAAAGGGAATGACGGCAGAAGCCAGTGAAGCTTGCAGAAGCTCAAGGATCAGTGATGTTGTGGAAGAGTGAAAACCCTTCAGTAATACCTGTGGGCACTATGGAAGACAATAGGATTTAGAAAATGTCAACGAGATTAAAAGAAAATGCTCAGCCACTTTCCTAGAGAAGAGAGTTCTCAAGGTTAAGCGTATACCTGCAATGTTTTGCCCGTCTGAGGCTTTAAATCTCCCCACCATGTGCTTCCCTCTCCAAAGCCTATAAACGTTACAGATTGGGAGAGTATTCACCATTTCCTTTGGATGGTTTAACTCAGGCTAAACTTCAAGGCTGATCCTTCATAGTGACACAGGGACTTCTAGAGACCCTTGATTGCTTACACTGCAGCAAACCAGCAACCACTACACTATTCTTTATTTATTTTTTTTGTCATTCCCTTATAATTTATTAAAACAAAGCCCTGCCTCTTCTCCCCATCTCTTCCCCATTAGGATGATCCTCAAAGCCCTGGCCTTTTAAAAGCGAGGCAGTTAGCTTTCAGTGGTCGTTCACCCTCCCACTGAGTCTTTAGCTTAACTCTTTTATCTGTATTTGGTCTAAAACTCAATACTTCAATGAAATAATAAAAATTAGTCATTAATAACACAGTAAAAGAAAAACCATTAAAGTGAAATCATCATTAGTACTATTTCTCTGATAATCTCAGGGCAGAGATACTTTAGGGAAATCAGTGACAATCTCACAGGCAGTTGCTAAGCTGGTCTAAGGAAACAGGGTCCCGCTCCTCCATTTGGAAAAAAAGGGGGGTGCTGCTACCAGGATACCATTGACAGAAGGAAAGGCTGTTTCACAGTGCACATTTGCTGGCAGATATCAACCAAGAAAGCAGGTAAATTTCCATTTTTAGTGATTTTTTTAATGTTTGTTGCCAGAAGTAGTGAATGGGGAAAATATTTGTCCCATCTCCTTGTGTTAGGTGTTGTCAGTGGTTCTCAGTTCTCATAGCAGCTTAGCTGCTATGTGGACAAGACCAGACTGCTGTGTTTCACCCATCTCTTGAGGTGAGGCTGTGGAAAGTTCTCATTTTGATAGGAGAGACTGTCCAAAGTGGAAACAAGACCAAGCAATTCACATACAGGGCGACACTGCACAACCACCCTTGTTAGGAGATCTAATTCATACTCCCTTGTTACCCTTTTTTGTGCGTGATGCTTCCGATAAAAGTCCTTCCAAGGGGGAGCAGCAGAGTGACCAGGATTAACTGTTATATAACCCAGTTAAAAATGAAGACAATGTTTGTAAACTGATTTAGCAGAGGAGAGAAGAGGAAGATTATGCACTCTGCAGCTCTAAAAGCTGTACTCTGTGTGGTTGCTTGGGTGGTTTTGAGGCACTTTTTTGTACACCTAATCAAAAGAGACATTCAATTCATTTCTGTCATTAGATGAAGATGCTTGTATTGCATTAAAATTTCCAGGGCAAAAGATAGCTATAAGAGCTCAGGAGTATGCACGACATACTTCAGGAATGTGAATTACAGAAATACTTATTCTCTTGGTTCTCCTTAATTATGATTTGTATTTATTATTCTTTGCTATAGGGAAACAGTTGATCCCAACATGAACTGATGATTGAGCACATGGTGGAGGGGCATGGCTGGCCTGGGGAGTGCTGATAGATCCCTTGCACCTGTGACCGAAAGGGGTGGACCTGGGGCGGGGTTGCCTCAGGCTTAGGTAAGGGCCAGCCAGGGAAATCAGAAGGAGTCTGGGAGAGAGATCAGAGGGCAGTTGGAGGAGCAGCAGCACATGGAAGCAGCTGAGACCCTAGATCCAGATGAAACAAATGGCATAGTTGTAAGAGTTTTTGGGACTTTTTCCGTTATGCTTGCTAGTGTATATATATATCTTTATATATATACACACTTAGCTTAGTAATTACATCTTTGTGCAAGAATATGTCAACAATGCTAGGAAAATCAATGTCTGCTTCCGAAGAAGGAAAAAACCAGGTATTATCCCCTCATCTCTAAAAATATTGAAAGAAGAAACAACTCTGAAAGCAGCACACTGTGCCATCTTACAAGTTTTCTTAAAGATTTATTTTTGTTTTAAAAGCAAATAAGTTGTAAAGTGACTTTGACAGAGTCTCTTTTTCAAAATCTTATTTTTCCAGAGAAGTTGATCAGCGCCTTCATCTCTGTAAACAACATGAGGCCTCTCAGAAGCCTTTTTAGGCTTTTTGCAATTCATTAGACACAGTTACTTAACAGCAGTACTGAAAAGCTACAAACCAGCGCTAAGGCAGATAACTTGAAAAGGCATAAAAGGAGAAAAATAAAAGCAAGGGCAAAATAAATTAGAAATTAAAAAGCAAAGCTTTAGAGAGGAACCTGTAGCTGCGCACTGACTTGAGCTGGCTACAGGCCTCAGGAAAGGGAAATTGTGAGAGATCTTGTAGCTTAACTCTGGTAGGGCTTTGGTAGTCCCTTGAGCTTGTTACATGCACTTGCAGAGCCTGTGGGCTGGATCATTTATCCTGGCAGGGCTGTAGACGAGATGTCTACCACCCATAGAGCCCTTAGAGAGCCATGGTGGTGGAGGGCCACAGGCAGAGGGCACTGTGAGTCATCCGATGCTGTTAGGCCCAGTGAAAGGGTGGCAAGTGTGACAAGGGTTTCCCAAAGGCAGAAACCATAAACAGATCATGAGAAGAGCTTTCAGTCCAAGCTAATTCCTGCACTTGCCCTCCGCTGAAATCAAAGATAAGCAGGCACCTCTGGAAGATTCACACATCCCAAGAGAGGTGACTAGTGTAGGCTCAGGAGATCACTCTCTGAAAATGTCCACTCTTCTGAGGCAGTGTGATGTGATCAGATAAGATTTAGATTGACTTGTAGGCATCAGAGAGAGATTAGATAAACCCTCCTGTAGCTCTCCATGGATGGCCTTGTAGTCTACCAGTTCTATTAAGCGAAAAGAAGATGTGGTCTGGGTAAGCCACCATGCAGTGATGGCAATGCTGGCCTGAAAACTGAGGTCTGAGGGTAGAGAACACTGGCTCCTTGCCACTGCAAGCACAAATCCTTGGTACCCCAGATGGGATCTGCCCTAGAACTGATTTAATTTAATATTTTATGTAATGCTAAAAAAGATATGAGAAAGAGAAAGCAAGCTGGCAGACAACACCACGTCAGGGGGTTGTAGGGGATAAGGAAGGGGGAATATCAAACACACTAGAGGTTTGAATCACACTTCAGAGTGTTTTTGACAAACTGAACAATTGAAAAAATTGGTGTGAAATAAATGGGATGCTACTCAATAAGGAAAGGTGAAAAGTTCTGTACTTCAATAGGAATAATCAGCTAACTGCCAGAATAGAAGACAAAGCACGGCTGGCTACAGAAAAGAAAATGAGATTTCAATGAAATGCTACCTGGGTGTGATTCTTACCAGAATTACACTGCTGTGAAAAATGCAAATGTTCTTCTGGGTGTATAAGCAGACAGTGTTATATGTAAAACAAGAGAGGTGATTTTTCCTTTGCTCCAGTCTTCCAGTAGTCTAAGAAAGCAGACTATCCAGCTTTTGTATGATTTTTCAAGAAAACTATATCTAAAAATTGAAAAGAATTTGGAAGAAGACGAGATCAGGTCAAACAAGTGGTATATGTGATGTGCGAAGAAAACTGAAGGAACTTGAGTGTTTTTCAGTTTGAGGAAGTCTGACTGACTGGACATGTCAAAACAGCCTCCAATCACATGGACATAGCTGGAGAAAATGAAGGAGATAGCTGTGGACCGGACAAAAAATAATTGGGGTTAAACATCAAGAGGGGATATTGATTTTAGGAATAAAAAGTATTCTAGTAATCATGCTAAAGAGTTTGCTTTTTAGGGAGATACAGATAGCCTGTTAAAGGATATCTTAAAAAAAGTAGATGAAGATCAGTCAGGAAAGATGCAGATTCCACCAACAGTTTAGTCAGGACAACTAATTGGAGCCTATAACCCTCTACAAACTACGTAATTAACCAAGGGAGACTTGGCTCCTGTCCCAGGCACCTATGCTATGTGCTTAAACGTAGGCACCAGAGTGCTTCCAACAACAGCATGAACCACGAGAATTATGCAGCACAATGTTACCTACCCTGAATCGTGGCCAGAGTGATTGCATCAGAATAGTCTGCAGTATTAGCTTTCTTCATTAATCTGGTGTAATAAGATTTTTTTCTGAAAACTTAAAAGAGTGATGTGCAGGAAAGGGAATGCAAGTCTGAATCCTCCAGCTGGAAGGGACCCTGAGGCAGGGAAGAAACTTGCATGTGAATCCAGGTTGTCATGCTTCTTCCCCTGGAAGAGGTCCTCCAAGACAATCCCAGGGAATCTGATAGAAGAACCACAGTAAGTTCAGCTGAACCCTCCAGGAAACATTTCCAGCCCAATGTGTCTGCAACCTCAGAGAACTCAGTCACCTATAAACCCTGACGCTTAATCCCTTTCTCAGAGATGTAATTAAGTTCAGTTTAACTCTATTTTGTGCAGAATGAGGAAATGATGATTAGCTTCTAGACAAGACTTTTGCTGGAATTTAGTCACTAAGGTTTTTTCTACCTGGAGGATACCCCTCAATTGCAGCAGCCTTAGGCCACCATCGCAGCTACATCAACACAAACTGCTAGTTGATGAGCAACCAGCAGTTTGCATTGATGGGGATCCTCCTTGCTTGGAGGGAAGAAATCACAGCAGCATAGATCAGATTCTCCCAGCAGCTTCCCTGATAAAATCCTTTTGAGGACAGCATATGGTTCCCTGGTTCCCAGGACACATTTGTTTTCATGGATCTGTCTATTGACCAAGCCATGAGTCAAAGTACAAAATGGTGGGAATGTATTTTAAATGCCATACAGCATAGACTGAGGGTTAAGCATCAGATGTGCTCAGCCCAGCTCATTCTGCATGTCTGCCTCTTGTCTGCCTCGGCAGCTTTTCTGCACTATGTAGAATATGGTGAACTTCAGTCAAATGATTCCCACCACAGCCTTATTAGCACTCGCCACAAAACCCAGTCTTGTAATAAATCTTTCCTCCCTGGATAGACTTTCTTCGGGTGCTTTGCTTTTGATCCAGTCAAACACAGAGGAGCTCAAAAAAGAGTGAAAGGACACCCAGTGCTTTTGTTTTTAAGACACTTTAAGGGTATTTTTGGCACTTTTGAAATGAACTTTATGAATCATCTACTGAATTTAGTGTGAAAGCATGTTCTCTTCTCTGCAACCTACACTTGCCAGAAAACTCAGTTTAAAATGAGAGAGGAGGGGAAAATATACTAATTTTTCTTTGAGCGTTTTATAAAATCCTTATAAATTAAGTTTCTGTTGCAGGCATCCAGCCCTGGTGGCAGCATAAGCTACAGCAGCCACCTTGATTTCTGCTGGTGAGTGCAGCTGTCTGTGGCTGCAGCAGTGTTTCATGATGATGCTGAGGTGGTACCTGTCCTCCCTGCAGGTTGGTGCACTAGGATTAGAGGTATTCATGGAACTGGGCACTCTGGACATGCTCCAGAGCCTCAATGTCTCTCTCGTAGTGAGGGGCCCAAAACTGAACATAGTACTTGAGGTGTGGCCTTACCAGAGCTGAGTACAGGGGGACAATCACCTCTCTGATTCTGCTGGCTGCACTATTCCTGATGCAGGACAGGATGCTGTTGGACACGCTGCCGGCTCATGTTCAGCCGAGCATCAACCAACAACCCCAGGTCCTTTTTGTCAGCACAGTCTTCCAGCCAATCCGCCCCAAGCCTATACCGCTGCATGGGGTTTTTGCAACCAAAGTGCAGGACCCAGCACTTGATCTTGTTAAAGCTCATACAGTTGGCCTCCATCCATCAATCCAGCCTGTCCAGATCCTTCTGTAGGTCCTTCCTACCCTCAAGCAGATCAACACTTCTTCCCAACTTGGTGTTATCTGCAAACTTACTGAGGGTGCACTCAATCTTCTCATCTAGATAGTCAATAAAGATATTAAACAGGACCAGTCCCAATACCAACCTCTGAGGAACACCACTAGTGTTTATGTTGAATGAAAACCCTCTAGATGATTTTTACAGCCTGGGTGACACATTACTGAGAACAGCTCACTCTCTGTGAGGCTTTGATTTGAACAATGTTTCCTCACAAACCTGGCATGACATTACCAGGAGATGGCCACAAGACTGATACCCAAGGAAGACAGGACATGAGGTAGTTTCTAAGCTAAGAAGTGCTACATATTTTGTCAACTTTGACATTCACCACAGTATATTGTGATTGTATTATTGGGGGGTTGGAACTTGATGATCCTTAAGGTTCCTTCCAACCCAAGCCATTCTATGATTCTGTGATTTGGGGGGTAAAGACAAGGGGAGGTTACAAACATGAAAATACTAAGATGTGTCAGGGCAAATTTCTAGGATTCCCTGGAAAAACACTAATCTTTCCCAAATGAATGCCTGCAGGGGATGTCTGCTGGGCTGGCACTGCAGCTGAGGACGGCTAGCCCAAGTGTTGTCCCATCCCTCGGTCAGTCCAGCTCTTCTTTGTACTGCATTTGCATTTCCAAGAAGCACACAGTTTGAGTAGGGTCTGTTTTCAGTTCTCAACAGAGTGCCAGCCCAGTGGAGGCTCAAGCCTGGTCTGAATATTGCCTGGGTAGATGCATTTATAGTTGTCGTCCTGGAATATGAAGATTTGTTGGTGATAGCCTGTAAGTGCTCGTACAAGAAGGGCAATTTTCTTTCCCACCTACAGACAATATTTTAAAGTTATTTTACACAAAAAGATGTTAATTTGTTTATAAACGCACACTCTATTTTATTTATAAAATGGGCATCAATTCCTTCAGAAGAGGTCTTAAAGTGTAGGCTGTTCATGCTGTTTATTGTTTTTGAATGATGAGAAAATGTGCAGTAATCTTACGCTTCTTTTAAGAACTTCCTTTTCTTTTCCATTTTAATTTTCTATTATTTCCTGCTATTTAATTCTGCTCCTGCTACTCAGATCTGTCTAACAATGGTAATGCAACAGTAGCTCACTAATATGCAGTAATGTTTAGAAACTCTTTTGAAAATAATTAAATTTGCAAATTAACAAGTAGATAAACAGAAGGAAATGTGTAATCAGTCAAAAGGTGTGAGCAGCTCATTTACGTTGTCATCCATGATTTGCTATTTATGACAATGCTATGTAGTCTAGCTGTCGTAGAAAGGCAATTCTTCATGGTATACTAGCTAGCCCATGCGCTGTAGCTGGAAGAAATGATGCTATTAATAGAAGACTGCAGTACCTTCCATTAAATCTTAGCTGAGAGGTGGGGAGAGACTGCCAACTTTTGTTGCAGATTATAAAGTGTGCAGTCTAGCAAGTGCATATTAGCTAGACACAAGTTCAAATATATTCCTATCTACACCAAGCCCATTAAAATGTACAGACATTTAATTTTTTTGCTGCTCCTACTGCCATAACAAAGAAATAAACGAGTCATTTGGTGAAGCCGTAGCAATGGTAAAGACTTCTATCTGCACTCTCAGTGTGATCTGTGATAATAATTGACACTAAACATACACAATTGCAGATTTCTGTCTTTGAGCAGCGGTGGCATTTTAAATATGCTTCAGCTAACATTATAAATGAAGGCAGAGCATGACCAAATGGACTCCTTTACAGAGCTAACTTTCACGTGGGGACAAGCAGCAGCACTGTCGAGTGCACAGCTCAGCAGCACTGCGCGGTGGTGGCAAGGCCTGCCTTATGCAGGTGTCCCAGAGGTCACAACGTGGTGCTGGAGGGCCACCCACCCGCCACCTCTCTGCCACCAGCCAGAAGCCACTGCTTACAGATGCCCTCTGGCTGTGGCTAGGGCTGTGCCATTGGGCTGGTCTCGTTTATCACCGCTGTTCAGGGACTCAGGAGTGTCACTTTACATCACCTCCTGAAGCAAGCTTCAAAGGCAGTTAAATGATTGCAAAATAGCCTGTATCAGCTGTCTTTCACTGAAACACAAAGACAAAAGAATACATAGGACAAACTATCTGCAAATTCCCCAGATTTTAGTAACATATGGCTTTTGTTTTGCCATAAAATCTCATAGAAGACATATAGCCTCTTTTGCGAACAGCTTCTATTTTCATAAAAAAAAGTTGATTCAGATAATGCATAAAATACAGGTACACATTATATAAGCATTTTTTTCCTGAATAAAATTCCAGATTTATTACTCACTATTGTTTTATAGGTTAATCCATTACCAGCATTGAAATGATTTGTTGTTTTAAATCCATCCTCTAGCAGCTACTGTCACTTTGTTTTCACCTGCGATACTCTACTCCTTCTGAAATAATGAAGCTGACAGCTGTCATCCTCTGTCGATCTCAGCATCCCGGCCATTACTCTACTGTCCCCCTCTTCTCCACACGCACCATTCCCTGCCAGGTAGTGATATCACAGCAGCAGCAGTCACTGGGCAGCCTCCTCTGACTTTGAGGTTGACCCTGCTTTGAGCAGGGGTTGGATCAGATGACCTCCAGAAGTCCCCTGACTTAAATTGTTTTATGATCTTGAGATCAATGGACTCCCCTTTCCCTGGAAGCAGTAAGTCTGTAATCACGGGCACAGACCTCTAAGCTCCCTCATTCGGTACCAGAGTTGACTTGCAGCTGTGCCTGTTGACTGCGCTAATTTTTGTCTGAGATCAGGCAGTCAGAAAACTCACGGTGCTGCTACCCAGAATTAGTCCATCTGAGAGCAGCTAGCTCTCACTACTGACAAAGACAGGCGTCTATGAAACTTTCAGCTGGTGATTAAACATGGCAAAACAGCTCCACCCATAGGACCAGCAAGGGGAGGACCTGGCTCCCACCCACACTGCTGAGAGGTTTAGTTACTGTCTGTGGCATGGGTCCCACTGAAACTCGTGGTGGAGGGGTGCGCTGGAAAGCCCACTCAGAGGAATCTCCAAACACATTCTCACTTTGTAGTCATGGTACATTCAAATACAAGTCAACAGATTTTTTAAAAAATCCTTTTTTAAAAAAGAAATAGTTTGTTTTCAGAATTGCTGATTGCAACACAGTTTTAATACATTAACAAAACCTGCGAGACTTTGGGCTTGATCACTTTGTGAAGCCTTTAAGCCTCTGCCTGTATGTGGAAGAATAAAAAATTGTTGGATACTCGCAGCTCTGCAATTTTAAATAAGGTTAGTGATTTGCTAACTGCTTATTCCTAGTCTTTGCATACGAGAAAGGTTAATGGGATCATTGCAAGATCAAATGTTTATATGGCTGTGGATTAACCTTTAGTACTAACTCAGTTTCTTGCAAATGTAAACTGTATTCAGTGTGGATACCTGCTAACCATGCTATGGCAATATGGACAACAGTTCAAGCCTTCATTAACTGAGAGCTAAATTACTGTGATAATCATGTATTTTTCAATCACTTCAATCCCTCTATATTGCTCATTATAACACAAGCATAAATGGCACATTCAAACTTCAAAAAACTTAAGTGAGAAATAAGAATTACCATTTAAACCCACTCTGTGAATTTGACCTTGATATGATTTTATTCTTCTTTGTGGTAAGAGTATTATAACTATCTGGGGAGGCAAAGATTTTCAGTTTAAAAATATGATTTAGATGTGGCATCTAAATTTAGATTTAGTTTAGATTTATTTCTTACCTAGACTGGTATTTTTCTTTAGAATATCTTCTAAATACATTCCTCTGGGCCAAGGATTGTTGGAGAATTTCCTATCTTTTCCCTGCTTCTGTCTGAATCTGAACTATACTGTGGTAGCTTTATGCTTTCTCACTGCTAAAATATATCTCTAGAACGGTACCAGCCACCAAGTAGTGGCTCATCCTACAGCTGAGAAGAGCTCAATGTGGATGGGAAGCCCTTGGCAGGGCCACACCTGTGGAGGACTCAGATGCAGTTGGCCCTCCTGTATTTCACTGAACTCCAACAGCTGCACTTGTCTACTGCAGACATGGGGAACCAAGAAGCCTGAACATGTTCGTCAGGGCTTGAGGCTGCTCTTAGTTATGAAGGTTCATGAGGTTACAATCTTTTGATTCTTTATGTATGGGCTGCATGGTTATGAATTGTTCTTTTAGAGAGTTCTTTGGAAGATCAGCCCAATACTTTTCTCCATATTTTCATAAAAATGTATACTTCATTCAAAATTGAGAAGAAGAATGGGATTTAAATGAGAAATCATAGAATCATAGAATGGTTCAGGTTGGAAGGGACCTTAGAGGTCATCTTGTTCCAACCCCCCTGCCATGGGGAAGGGCACCTCCCACTAGGCCAGGTTGCCCAAAGCCCCATCCAGCCCCATCCTTTGAATACTTCCAGGGAGGGAGCATGTTTAAAGAATAATCTTTACAAAGACTTTGTTCCATGCTGCTTCCCTCCAGTCTCTATTTCATACAGCCATGCTCAAAGTATTACCCCAGAATATGGTCCTGGAGACCAGATGTTGCTGCAGCTGCAATGGAATTAGACAGGAGGAATCTGCTTCCTTGTCTGTTTGAAAGGCGTTTCTGATGAGGCTAAACCAAAACACAGAAGTCACCAAATGGCTTGCATACAACTTTGTAATTAACTGCTAAATAAACTTATCTAGAGGTGAAGGTGGGCACGTTGGTCGGTGTCTGTTAACAGATTCTTTCAGGTTCCAGAAAAAAATATGTATTTCCTTCCTTTACATAAATAATATGAAGGAAAAAAAATAAGGTTTTGACTGCTTCTGAAAAAATGGCATGAGAAAGAAGCCAGTGGGTAACATTAGCTGGAAAATGATGCTCACCAACATCAGAAATGCCATGTAAATTACATGATATAGAAAAGTAGATATAGAGAAGTACATTTTCTAGATATAGAAAAGTACAACACATGAAATTTTAAAACTGTTGTGCAGCTTCAGTTAGGTACTATATTCCACAACTTCCAGTGGTATTCAAAAAGCCTTATTTCAGCTATATTTGTTCATTGAAAAGTGTTAAGACATATTTTTAGCAGATGAAAACTGTCACTGCATGAAGCACCTAGGGAATGTGCCCAGGAGGGTAAAGGGAAGAACCTGCATGTGTATTTAAGTAGTTAGTCATTCTCAGCTCTGCATCTGATGTCAGGGCAAATAATAGCTTTGGGTTGTACTAAGTGACAGTATGGGGATTTCTCCAGAGGAAAGGTTTTTCTTAGTGAAGATGCCAGGAACAGTTCATGAGTGAGCCTAGAGAAAATCTTGCCCTTGTGTTTCCTTAGCACACTTACAAGACTCTGCATTTGTAAGAGACTTAGAACTTGGATTCTTTTTTGGCTGCAGATTAGTTGCAACCTTGAAAAGGTTAAGTATCCACAGCAAAAGGCCAAGTGAGGACTTTCCCATGCTTTTCAAGGGTAACACATGGCCTCATTATCCCATAATAACCTAAGAAAAGTTGCAGACATTCCAGAGATCGTATATTTCAAAGAAATTTTTTAGGCAGAAGCCAATAAAAATGGCCATAGTCATTCACTCCCCAAATTCTTTGTTCCCACAGTTTTGACCCCTACAAAATATCATCTTTGAGACAGTCAAATAGGTATTATTACTATGGTTGCTTTCAAGACTTAGGAATGACCGTGGAGATAACTGGTTGGCCTTCAAGTATGGCTTTTCTCTACCATCTGCTGAGACAGGTTTATAATCCTTCATTTAATATGGAATCTGTGCTGGGAAGGCTACAAAGAACTTTCTTGAATGCTCTCCAAAGGATATTCATGGGCACTTAACCACAGAACAAAGACTTGATCAGCAGATATTTCCTCACCTTGATTTTAAAAAACATACGTCAAATATTATTTCAGATTTCATTAACTGCTGTAGACATTACATTACTCTGTACACAATGTCCCTCTTCTCCTATCTCCTTACTTACCAGTCTCTCTCTGACTTCTGATGGTATCTAGGGCAGAGACACACTGGACTTTCCTATCTGTCCCAGATGGGTGAAATCTGTTTAAATCTGTTCTTTTCTGTAATTTTTCTCTTTCTTCTGATTTGGAAGAAGCATTTTGTGACAGCTGCTATCATCTTGCAAGAGAAATAAGAGGATTTCTAATCATTGAGATATCAGCTGAAAACTTTTTCAGTTACCTAAAGGAATTCTTCCTGCTCCTTTAATTACCTGGTTCTTAAGCTTGGCCTTTTCTAGGGAAACAGCTGAAGAAGTTCTTTATTTAGCATTTCTTTTAAAATGATCCCATTTAAAGATCCCTCTTAAAGGTGGGCTTTTTTGATTCATTATTAATTATTTTTCATTTTTCTTCTATTTTTGCAAATATATTTCCTGATCGTATTCTCTGAAAGATCTGCTTTATACATTTTTAACGGACTTAGGGCAACATCTAAAGGTATACATATTTAAAAGAGGATATAAAGCCTCAGAATCTTCATAATTATGAATGGCTTGCTCTGTAGCCCACAGCTGCTGAAATTCATTGGACATCTCCCTCTTGGACTTGAAAAAAAAGATGCCTCAAGTCGGAGTATTTCAGGTTTGAATACATTCCTGTAGCCAGACTGCATATATGCATCCCTTCTGCCTAAACCCTACAGGGAACCAGGCACCTGGTAGGGTGCAAGTTCCCTGTTGGGGCTGCCTGGTATCGCACGTACATGCACAAAATCGGGCCCTCCAAGCAAAGCCTCAGAGGATCCTCACCTTTTAGACTGTGGGCAGAGAAGAAGAATCATTCCTTACCTTTCATATAAGATATAACTATTTTCCCTTACAGGAGTGAATATCTGACATCATGCCCCAGCCACGCTGGCTGTAAGGTTTCCTAATCACTGCAATTTCTTGCTTCTAGCTAGACCCTTACAGAGTTGCTCATGCCTTGAGACAGTTCTGATACCTAAGAGACACTAAAGTAGGATTTTCTTAGAATTATAATGGAAGTCAGCATTCAGCCCACAGGATTGAGACCTTGGTACATAAGTTTCCTCGGTAACTGAAAATAGCCTGTGTTTGAGTTACTTGTAGAAGCGAGACTCATACAAAACACAAAGGGATTCCTGAATGATATATACTGATTTCCTTCACTCTCTACAATGCCCTGGTGCAGTTTTCTGGCATATTAGTCATCAATACAAAACTATTTTATTACAGGTCACATGCTTGCTGAGCTTCCCATATTGCTTTGTCTAATCCTTTTATCATAGTATATTACTGGGAAAGTTAAAAAAGTGAGATGGCTGATGAAGTAAGCTTAATTAATTCTATGAAAGATCTGCTGACTAAGTTTGTGTTGTTTTGCCGTTGACTTGATTTGCCAGGATAGCAGGGTTCTTGACTTCAATAGTAGCAGCAGTAACTAATGGAAAGAGTTTAGTATTATGGAAGGTTCAAGGCAAGACTGCATGATAGTCAGTAGGTTTCAGTTATTTCATTAGGGGGATAAAACATAAAAATTTAGGAGGAAAGGTAGGAAAAAGGGAGTCATTTCTCCACTAGAGATGGCCACACAGAAGGAATGAGGAAATGCAGCATTCACATGATTTCAGCAACAGTGGGTATTTCTGGGATCATAGGATTGGGTTGAAAATGACCTAGGGGAGATCATCTAAAGTCTATAGGGAGTGGAAACTGGAACAGGTTAGCTGGGAGGAATACAAAGAGGTGGTCCGAGCAGCCAGGGACTAGGTTAGGAAAGCTAAAGCCCAGGTAGAATTAAATCTAGCCAGGGACATAAAGGGGAACAAGAAGAATTTCTATAGGTATATCAATGACAAAAGGAAGACTAGGGAAGATGTGGGCCCTCTCCGGAAGGAAACTGGAGACCTGGTCACGAGGGATGTGAAGAAGGCTGAGGTGCTCAATGACTTCTTTGCCTCAGTCTTCACTGGCAAAGGCTCTAGACACACCACCCAAACTGCAGAAAGAGAAGGTAAGAAGTGGGAGAAGGAAGAACTGCCCACTGTAAGTGAAGATCAGGTTCGAGACCACCTGAAGAACCTGAAGGTATACAAGTCCATGGGGCCTGATGAGATTCATCCACGGGTCCTGAAGGAACTGGCGGATGAGGTTGCCAAGCCACTATCCATCATATTTGAAAGGTCATGGCAGTCTGGTGAAGTTCCCACTGACTGGAAAAGGGGGAACATAACCCCCATTTTCAAGAAGGGGAAAAAAGATCCTGGAAACTACAGGCCGGTCAGTCTCACCTCTGTGCCTGGCAAGATCATGGAGCAGATCCTCCTGAA
>WBMW01003058.1:0-54766 GCA_013396635.1 Penelope pileata
CTGTGATTCTGTGATTCTTTCAGGTGTGATCAAGGCATTCTTCTAAACTTGCACTGTGTAAAAAAATAGCGTAAAAGCATTAAACACTCAAACATTACAGCAGCTAATCTATTGATAGACTTGATTTTAGCAAGATTTAAGTAAACGTGTTTGTCTATCTGTAAGTTAATGTTAGTTAAATATAAGAAAATCTTAAACTCCAGATTTTATACTTCGAGGCACCTTTTTACTTAAAAAACATATTTCAACAGCTTTGTAAAATTTTTCAATTATTTAAAATCCATTGTAAACTCAACTCACATTCTTTAGGAATAAGTCACATGATTAGGTTGTCATTAGGAAAATATTAATAGCTATTGTTTATAACTGTTGTAACTACTGTCACAGACAGTTCAGCCTCTCAGGTCATTCTCAAGTAGTCTCAGGGGGATTCAGGGCAGTTCAGGCACTCATGGTAATTTGCCTCCTCTGCCAGATGCAGCCCATTCACACACACGCAGAGGCAGGACATGCACAGCCTGGCTTTGCTGCAGTATGACAGACTTTGGGGTGGACTAATGCACTGAGAGGCTGCAGGTTTCCTATGAAAGCGTGTTCCAGCTGGTGTCAGAATGTGGCAGGAGCTTCTTACCAATTCCAAAATCATTGAACTTGCATTTTCCTTTATTTCATCCCATTTCTGATACTTCAGTCCCTCAAGATCACCTGGTTATTCCCAGATGATATCCACATATACTTTTTTCTTCGATAACTCAGTTTTGCGTACTGGTTTTACTCATGCTCCGCCTTAGAGCATTCTTTTTCATTATTATTATTCTGAAAAAATGTCTCTAATGAAAATAAACAGATTGGTCCCCAGATTTGTCCTTGAACTCCCCATACAACCTCCACAGAACCCAATAGTTCCTCTTTAGCAAGCTTTTGTTGTACTCTGCAATTCTTTATCCACCTGACAATTCCTGTCTTAATCCCTTCATTCTCTAAATTAAGTAGTAATTTCCTGCATTGCACCATGTAAAATACTTTAGTAAATCTTGCTTATATTTCACTTGTGTAAAAAAAAAAAAAAATCATTATCAAAAAAGGCTATCAGATTAGTCCAGCATGATCTTTCTTTAGCAAACTCATGTTGCATTTTATACGATTTTATCTAAATGTCTATTTATCCAGCTCTTTAAGAGCTAGCACACCATGGAGATGAGACTAATCACCTCTCCCCTTTTCTTCCACCCTTTATACCAAATCTTACATTTGCTATCCTCTAACATGATAGCACCAGTGACTTGACAGAGTTCTTTAAAATACTTACCCCGTCCATAATAAGAGCTCAGAGTTTTGTCCAGCTAATAGCCTCACTACTGAGTTCCTTCAATTTATTAAGGTTTGCTCTTTTGAAAACAAGCTCTTTTAATTTAAACTGAACAAGTTCACAATCGCTTATCAAACACTATTTGTACTTGCAGCCTTTTTACATCAATTTTCTTTAGGTATGTTTTGGTGAAGAGTATCATCACTTCTTGTTGGTTCAAGCTTTAATTGATACAGAAAATAATAACAAACACAGAAAGTCTTGGCCCCATTAATATGAGTAAGGACACTATCTGCTCAGGCCCACAGAGACTTTAAAAGAAGGACTGGAGGTGACTGGTACAATGCTCAGAGTATCCAGCTCAAGACTGAAATAATGTCAGAGTGAAATTGCTATGATGTGGAAGGGTTTTGGAATAATAGGAGTGTCATCAAGGGATTTTTCCTGAAATATAACAATGAGAGAAAATGCACCAGAGTCTGTGAGAGAAACAAAAAAGACAGGAGTCAACTTGTTCAGTCACAGCAGTTTTGGACTGATTTCACAAGCACAAAAGTGTTTCACCAGCACACTCCTTCAGACTTCTGCTTGGGACTTTCTCATCCAGAAGAAGAGTTTTGAAGTTAATATCCTCTAGCAAGTTGTACTTCCCTCGATTTGTTCAGTCAATTCTTCAATCCATGTACACTGATAGCACCTGCAGCCTTCTGTTTCAAGGTATTTTACAGCTTAACTGTGATGCATGAAGAAACATCTCTTCTCCTTGAACACACAATGTCATAGTTGCATTTCATATTTAATAGCTCTTGGCTGCTGAGATACAGTGACCAGTCTCATCCCTACTATTTTACCAATGCCACTCATAATTTTTTAGACTTCATCTACTCTTTCCCAGCATGAAGAGATCTCATTTTATCTATTTCCTGCTAGAAAAATTATTCCATGTTCCTGAGTTCCAGTAAATTTGTACTGATTACAAAGAAGAACATAAAACATTTCAAATAAGAGAAATAAAAAATATCTTGAGCCATGAAACACTACAGCCAATTTTAGTTCTTTTCTCCGTGAGCAAAGAGAGGTTTGAAGAACTCGGTTATGATTAATGTTTTTGTTTTGTGTGCCCTTGTTACTGTTATCAGGACTCTTCTGAAAATCTGTAGTTCAAGCAAAAGCCATGACAGATCCACTGTGTTTCTAACAGATGTAGACAGAGGTGGCCTGCAGGTGCAGTGCCTTTCTGCAAACAGAAAGAATTGCAACAGCAGTTAAACATAACTGGTCCACCTTCAGTGTCCACCTAAGGTTACAACTGTTCCGGTTCAGCAAAGCCAGAATAATTGAACTATTCCTTACTCATCTTTTTTTGGCCTGAAATATGTACCTCAGCAGCACATGATAATCACCAGTGACCTAAGGGAAGTTAATACACTGACATTAATACCCAAAGTGTTTGCATACCTGTGTCCTGTAGAAGCGTTGTAGTATTTTCACCCTACACTACTCCTTCTCCTTTGATGTAAATTGTTCCACAATACTGAAAAGATTCAGCAGAGTATTGACCAAAATCTCCCAGGTGAAGCCATGTGCAGCATTACATGAATAATTCTCAGCACAAGATTTTACTGAACTGAAACCAAAGCAAATGAGTGGCCAAATGACTCCAAGAATCTTATTTCATACAACTGCGTTCCTAAGTATTGTATGCAAACAGAATCCTGAACTAAAATCAAAAATATATGGAAGAGTTTCCTTAGACACAGCTTTGTGGCTATAGGTTCATGCTGAGATGCCTACTCATGTTTAATGTATACATTTGACTAACAGCATCAGCATGTTAAAAGGAATGACAACTTCACTGTCACATCTGGAAGGTTACTCTATTCTTCAGTAGTGCTGTGAATAAAAAACAGAAGATAGAATACAAAGGACTTTGCTCACAGCAGCAGGATAATTTCTAGTCTGATGGAATGAAGCTAACTCTGAGTGCTGAATTTAACAGGAGTGATTTGTTACCTTTCAGTATAAAATATTCATCTGTTAACTACGAGCAATAATTAGCTTGAAGTACAATTAGTACAATAGCTTCCAGTAATTTTGGTCAGCTAAAGCCCACATTTTGCTCATAATATTTAATAAAATATTTTAAAGTGTGACTACTTCTATATCATCATCTTTAAAAACCACACTAAGTTATTTTAATCAATATACTTGTTTTAAGTAAAAGCCATTTAATCTTCTGACTTATACATTAACCTTCCATTAAGTATTAGTGAAGAAGTTAAATGCACCTTAGTCAATAATGCTAATGCAGGAACTGTTGTATTACCTATGGAGAAATGCGTATTCATATTATGTTAAAGTGGCTATCCTTAACGACTAGCTATTATATGTCAGGAAACTGATCATAAATTTGAAATATTCTGTAGGAAAATGAATTATAATGTTGAAACCGAGTTCTCTGTACTGTAATAATTCTGAAATGAGGTCATCTACTTCTCCTGGTCAGTGCTTTTTAAGGCAATGATATTGAAGTGATGAAGATACCCTTGATGGTACTTTAACCTCACCTTGTGGTTTCACATCTTGGTGGGTAATAAATGAGACTCGTAATTGAACTATACTACACTGAAATATATGAATGTACTTGCAGGCATATGGCAAAGTTGTTTTTGCATACATTCTCACGGCTCTGTTTCTACAAATAACAACTAAAATGGACAAAAGTTATGTCAAAAGATGTCTTGGTTATTTTTCTGAACTTTAGCTTAAATTGCATCACCAAGACAAATGTGTGTCAAATTTGATCTGTATGACTTTTTTTACCTTATATTTTTTTTCTACAACAGACTTTCATCTAAATCACTTTGTCTCCCAGTATACATTTTTACACTAATCTAACGAACTTCTTCCACAGCGGGCTACTACTCCACTTCCCCTTGCCACTGGCTGCACAATCCTACTGTTTTCCTTATGTCAGTTCTAACATTCTACGGCACTGGTTCCAATGGGGGATTTTAATCATCCAGACATCTGTTGAGTAAGCAACACGGCCAGACACGTGCGGTCCAAACGGTTCCTGCAACGCATTGAAGATAATTTTCTGATGCAGGTGGTGGAGGAGCTGATGACATGGGGAGTGCTATTGGACCTTGTTCTTAATGACATGGAGAGACTCATTAGGGATGTGAAGGTTGAGGGCAGCTTGGGATGCAGCGATCATGAGATGTTGGAGTTCAGGATCTTGAGTGGAAGAAGCAAAGCAAAAAGTAGGATTGCTACTCTGGACTTTAGGAGAGCCAACTTCGACCTCCCCCGGCGCCTACTTGGAGGCATTGCATGGACTAGAGTGCTAGAAGGTAAGGAAGCCCGTGAAATCTGGTCTACATTTAAACAGCACTTCTTCCAAGCTCAGGATTGCTACATCCCTAAGAGTAGGAAATCAGGGAAGGGTAGCAGGAGACCTGCGTTGATGAGCAAAGAGCTCATGGATAAGCTCAAAGAGAAGAAGAAAGTCCAAGAAATGTGGAAAAAGGGCCTGTTCTCTTGGGAGGAGTATAGAAATGTTGTCAGGGCCTGCAGGGATGTGATGAAAAAGGCTAAAGCCCACCTGGAACTGAAGCTGACAAAGGAAGTAAAGGATAATAAGAATGGGGTTTTTTATAAGTATGTAAACATCTGTGTCAATATTGGATGAGTTGATTCATCCAACTGATCCAGAATATAACATTTTTTGTTTGTTAATAGAGAATAGATTTTTATTGGGTCTGCCCTCAAAATCCATTTGTCTTTTCATTGCACAGTTGCTAAGACCACGATTAGAAGGGAAAGAATATGTGGATGGGAAAGCAAACTGAAACCTTATCTTTTGTCAGCAACTGCACATACGTAATACACAGTTCAGATAAACATGAAAGTGACAGAAAAATTTGCACAGGTGCCCAGTCAAGAGATCTTCAAAAATGTCTTGCAACACAGACTGATTCAAAACAAAGGAAAATAAAAGAAATAAAAAAATACATGGTGTACACTTGCAAAAACTAATTTTGCCTGTCTCTTGAGGATGGACATAAGTTTCAGGATGTCATAATTATTAAAAGCGTTGATTTTTTTCCCGCATGCTGGAATGTTGTTTTCCCTGATCCTTTTCTGATCTTTAATTCAGCACTGTAAGTGATTAGTCCACTTACTTTCACCTCTGTTTGTCCTTGCTGTATGATTTGATTGCCTTCTGCTGACTATACAAAATTGTGTCCAAAAATCCTTAAAGGTATATCTGAAGCTCCAAGGATGAAGTATATACGTTTGAAAAAAATAAAAATCTCAAAGATAGGATTCAGTTGACTGTTATAGAGTTAAAATACAAACGCTGATCGGCATTTATGCAGCAACACTGAGATGTCTATCTTCCACATTTTAAATAAAACAACATTTTTACAATTTTCTGAAGTTTCTGGATTTTTTTTTCTATTCCACAACCCAATTCAATTTTTCTTTTCGTCCAAACATTCACGTCTATAGTTTTAATCATAAAGAGTTTTAAATGATATTACGGGACATTCACAGAATTTGGACACTACATGAAGTACATTGAAGCTCCCTCCAAAATAACAAGATTTTCACTCAGTAATCAATAAAATAAAAAGCTAGATAATTATTTTCATATCTCCCTTTCCAAAATGAGTAATATTTCCTTTTGTCTGAGAGCTTATGCTACTTCAGAAGTCTGAAATGGACAATGTTCAATGATGTACTCAAAGACATGATTACTATCTATGTCCACTCGACAAAAGGCTGCTTGAAAATACCATTACTTTCTTATAAATCTTGCTTCTGAAAGGTACTGGCCAGGCATTTAGTTAGTGAAATAGTACTATGAAAATAATCTATAACAGCTGTTCTGAAATGTGGAAAGTTTTTTACAACATTACTATGCCTTCCTTATTGTATAGACACAGATTACTGATATTGTTATATTACCAAAGAAATAGTTGTAAATGTTAAGCATTAGTTTGTCAATGTCTTTACAACTGCTTTAAATGTATTTGTTTGAAACAAATAGATTGTTTTATCAGATATAATTTATATGATATTACACTGAGATTCTGAAGAAGCCATGATTTTTCTGCGTGAGATCCTTTTTATCTTGGAGTATCTTTTATTAGACAAAGCACAATTGTTTAAAAAAAAAATATTAAACCTTCAAATTTTTACTTGAAAAGTAGCATGAACTGGCACTGTGACACTGTGACAAAACCTCCACTTTTCTGCGATACAGAGGTTTCTTTGTTAACTTTGTATTCTTTTTCTGACCTGCTAGTTTTGACGTCAGAAACATGTACTTGAATACTTGTGGAAAATACACTGTTCAACCTGCTGCCTATTGATTCCTTCTTCCCAGTTCTTGCATTTCTCTTTGCTACAAGTCTCACTTTTCTTCAGATGTTTCTTTCACTGCATTTCTTTCTAGAGGTGAGAACATTCAGAACAATGCTTGAGAACTCAAGACTACTAACAAACAAATCATCACCTACTCTAGGTGTCCTCTAACCCAGCTTCTAGCTTTTGGCTTATAGTCCTCTCTTCAGATTCCTATTTTAATGAAGTTTCCAACTTTTAATCTTCCTACTGATCCACATTTAAATTAAATTCCCTAAGTAGGAAGTCTTAAACCTATTCCATCTTCAACCTTCTGAACATCTCCATTGTTCACGGTCTTTTTACAAAAGCCTTAGTTTAAATAATTCAGCTTTTGTTTTCAAGTTCTCTTTATGCATCTCATCTTCCATAAAAATCTTCCATGACTTTGTGTTCAGGATCTCTTTCTCTCACAGATATTTCTTTGTAGCCCTACTTCCTCTTTTCCGCTCTCAATGTATGTGATGATGCATAAGAAAAGAATATCATTGGATCTGTCTTTCGCATTTCTTTTAGACTACTCATTTTCCCCAACCTGAGGTCTCCCACTTTTGGATAATATCAGGTATGGATTTATTTAATATAGGTACCCACCCATTTGCTGTAATAGTGGGCAACTTGTTCTTAACATTTTGGCCCAGCAGAGTCCACAGAATATACATCTGTCTTACATCCATCACATGTTGCAAAGCACTTCCATGAAAACAACAATAAATGCAAGTCTGATAATAAAAAACAAAATCCACCATGCACGTACAACAGGAAAAGAATGAGAGATTCAAGAGCACTGACAAAGTCTCACATCCATTCAACATGAAATATTTGTGTGATCCTGTTTTACAACATAAAGTAGAAAACGTAGCCAAATGAACAATAGCATATAATTCTGTGACTGAATTTGGAAGAGTTCATTACTGACTCCAGTGTAGGGATTAGAGTTAATTCTGAACTTATACCTAAAACAACAAATAGGAACATTTTTCACTGTCAGCATCTACTTCCCATTAACTGGCTTCCTTGATGCTCCCAATTTCAGTAGCTCCACCAGCAGTCTTTCTTCTGCTACTTGTACCAATACTCAAGATTTTCTCCCAATTTTTCACCCAATTCATCCACTCATTTATTTATGTATTTAAGTTTGCCATTTGCTTTTGTCACTTCTTTAAAGTAGAGTTTGCAATCAAGTCTTCATCAAAGCCCTTATTCATACCTTGAAAAATCAAACATCGTTTTGGCTTTTTCAGGGCAAAATTTTGACTAGACTTCAACCCTTGAAAAAAGCATGGTATATTCCTGGCCTATCAGTTTGATTATTTCAACTCTTAGAATCTCTCTGCTCTCTGCTGCAACACATAAAAATAAAGAATATTTTATTTCCACATTTAAATGAAATCTTGAACAGAAATGTGCCTTCACTTTTGTGTGCCTTCATACTTCTTCACATATCAGTGATTCCAGCCTCAAAATTGCTTGTTCATCTTTTCCCTCATATCATATTTTAATTGCTAAGTACTTTATCTCCATGATGTTTACTGCCTTTTCTTTAGTCCAGCAGCTGGAGAGGAACTACTCCAGTAGCAACCTACAAGAAATGGATTTAATACTAATGCAGTTGTAGCAGTGATGATCTTACTACACAAAAATCCCTACACAAATAAAAACATGGCCTCTTCCTAGAACTACATCAGCTAATGTAGTTGAGATCAAGGCCAGGTTTTCAAGAACATGAGGACATGTGTCCCTGAAAGCTCATCAGTTTATTGTTTTACTCTGTTCTGAGTTTAAAACACTTCCATTCCTCCAGATAACTGCTACCAAACATTTTAAAGATGGGTATGTTATTGTCATGATCTGATCCAGGTGTGAGTTTGCCTACTGCAAAACAACATATCCCATAAAATTAATGCAGATTTTTCTTAAAAGTGCCCTTGAAAAAATGCTAAAATAACAGGAATTTGTAGCTTGGTTGGATTCTTTTCTTTTTTCTTCTCTCTCACCCTGTCTCTCTCTTTTTGGTCAGGGTAGGCAAAAGACAATGGAGTATGGGAAAAAAGTAAGCACTGCTTAGTTTAAACTGATGTTCACAATATATTGAATGGCACTGAAATTTGAAACAGAAAATACATTCTGAAGGAAAAAAAGTCATGTTAGATATTTATTTTTCATTCCACACTTATGAGAAAATTTTCATGCCATTCAGAATTTTGCAGCTGTTTGTGTTGGAAATGTCATAAATATAGATGGATTTGCCTTGAAATAACTGAACTCAAATTCTATCTTGGTATGGAATCATTTCAAATATCAAGATTTGAGTTCTTCTCTTCTATAGGTTAAACTTTTCTAGATGACAAGCAACTGTGAAGATTAATTCCATTTCCATTTCCATTTCCAGGGGAAAAGATTGAAAGAGACTTACTGGAAGCCTACTAGTATGCAAATACTTTAAAATCTTGCTTGTGCCAGTCCTGAATTCGTAAGAGCTTGCCCTTATGGGGCAGAGAATAGAGAGTGAAGATCATCACCAGCATTTAGCTGAACCAAATACTTTCACAAATACTTTCCCTGCAAGACAGCTGCCCAGGTTCCCACTTTGTGGCTGTATTTGTTGACTGTCTACTTTGTCAAAACTAGAGAAAGCACAGAATAATTCAGTGTACATCCAAAGAATTGTTCTGATAATGTGCATTAGAATTCTAAAGTAAGAACATTCTTTATCAGTATCAAAATATTTTCAAAAAATTCAACTCAGGGTTTTAAAATGTTTTCAACTTGAAAATCACAAGAAAATTTGAAATATCAAAATATAAATTGGACTTTTATGCATTTAAAGGATATGGATAGATTGAAAGAATCCACTAAGGAGGTTGGAATAGCTTCTACTTGTGCAAAGCTTTTAAATTTTATGTTTTCTTTAAATCTTTTCTTTTTGGTGGCTATTTGTATTCTCAGCCAAAAGAACTGAAAGCAATGATCTATCTAGCCAAAAAAATGCATATATTAGTTCAACTGATATGAAAAGATGTTAATGAAACTTTTTTCTGTTTCTCAGTGCATCATGGCATGGGAGTTGCTCTGAAAGTAATGCCTCCTATTTTATTATGTTGGCTCACGATGTCAGAGGGGAATGTTAGCGGTATGGCAGTAGAGGGTGAACCTTTCTGCCAATATTCCATTCCATTTTGTTGCCATGTGACAGATTCCAGCAGAGGGGCAGTCTGACCAAATGGCATCTGACATGGATGTGCAGATGAAGCAAAGGTGTGTCACTGAATTCCTTGCCACGGAAGAAATGGCACCTGTTGACAGTCATTTGTGCTTGCTGAACATTTACAGAGACCGAACAGTGGATGTGAGCAACAGTGGTCACCTCTGCTGCTGCATATGTTTACAAGCATGGCATGCAGGCTCTTGCTCATCACTGGTGAAAATACATAGTGATGACTAAGTTGCAAAATAGTGTTTTGTAGCTGAGAATTTACTCTATAAAATTATTATTGTTATTGTGCTCATTGTATCTTGTAGTTTCCATGGAAATAAATAGAAGGCATTACTTTCAGAGCAATCTACGTATAATTGCTCAGAAAACAATTACATTCTTCAAATTGAATCAGAACATAGCATGAGTAGTTCAACTTCCTCAAATCTTACAGTCCCTATACAGTTTAGATTGAAACTTGTTGCCTGCACACTTTTGTTGTGTCTCTAAAGAACTGCCTGTTAATATTGAGTTCAATAGCTCAAATAACTGTTTCCATTTCATTTTCATGTAAAGAAATAATCATCATCTGTGTATACAATAGTACTAAGGCAAAGACAAAGGCACTATTCAACATTCATAAAATCTTTTGATGTGCCAGATCTAAAATCAATTAATTCTGTGTCTTAGTTTCTAACAGAAGTTACTTCTCTCATAGTGTCTGGTGTGAAGCTATGGTTTTGGTCTCAGAAGGAAAACAAANTTCTGGTAGAAGTATAGTCTTGTATTATAACAACTGAAATATTACCATTGCTTGCTATAGTTTTTTAACAGGAGCCTGACCATTGTTTCTGTTTAATCAAAGTATTAATCATTCGGTTATAAAATTCAAGCAATGAGGGAATCCCAGAAGTTTGGAATTCAGACATGGATTTGAATAGCTACATGCTTATTGTACTTCTCCAACGTAAGGAAATCTTGCTTGGATTAATAGCTCACCATTTCCATGTAGCTTAAATGTCCATATCTCTGTTGATAACCCTTTCTTCGATTTTGATGGTGGAAATACTAGCATCCTTCTCTAAATCAATGTATAAAAAACCTGAGACAACTTATCACATACTCCTTGCAACATTATCAAATCCTTTGAGCAAGCAGTTACTTCCAGCTGAATTTTTAAATTGACCTTTTTTGTAGTTGAAGCTTATTATAAGTATTTCCATTAGAAGGGAAAGGATGCTGAATCCTACATAAAAACATTTTTTTGAGTAATAAATATTTTTATTTGATCACAATTTCCTTATCTGTAAAATGTCTGGATTTAAATGTTTTGAAAGAATACCAGTAATAACAGTCATCATCTTCTCCTACTTGCATGCTCATACCGTAAGATATATGTAAGTTGCTCTGAAAGTAATGCCTCCTATTTATTTCCATGGAAACTATAACAGATTCAAAGAGCAAAATAACACTATTTGATAGAGAAAATTCTCAGCTACAAAACACTACTTTTCAACATAGTCACCACCATTAGCTATGCATTTTTACCAGCCATGAACAACAGCCTGCATGTTGCTCTTGTAAACAATTGCACCAGCAGAGGTGCCCCACTGTCACTGTCGTCACTGCTGAAAGGCATCACTACCACCTCACTGTGCTCACATCCACTGTTTGGTCTCCATCAACTTACAGCAAGCATCAATGAAAGTCAATGTGTGCCATTTTTTCTGCATGGAGGAATTCAACTCCACATCTTTGATTCCTATGCACTTCCATGTCAGATGCCATTTGCTCAGACTGCCCCTTCACTGCTATCTGTCACACAGAAACAAAATGGAATGGAATATCGGCAGGAAGGTTCAATCTCTACTGCCATACCACCAGCATACACTTCTGATGTCAGGGGCCAAAATAATGAAATAGGAGGTATTATTTTTCGAGCAGCCCTCCCATAAAACATGAAATTTTAGGCTCTAGGTCAGTGCGTATCTAACCTGAAGTTTGTGAATTTTCCCCAAACATAATAGAGGATGCTGGTGTTCTTAAAGATAGATACTTCAACAGACGCTTCCCTGAATTTTGCCCTCGTTGAAATCACCCTGCTGACTTCAGGGAGAAAAGAAGAATGTTTATTAACTAGGAGTGCCACAGTGAAAATAAATGCACTTGCTTTTTCTAAAGTAAACAGAAAGTGAAAACGTTTGCAGAGTTATGGCCCTTCTTATAGGGGAGACTTTAGAAAGTTAGCTGGCGGTGATAGAGTTAGTGGTTTTGCTTCCCTTTTACTAAGGAGAACAGTCTTCTGGGCAGACAGGGTGATTTATGCCCATGATTTTCTTCTTCTGTGGTACATGTTGGAAGAATCACTGAACATAGAAAAGGATTGGCCACATTGCCCATTTTATCCAAGTGAATTAGAGTAGATAACAAAATGGAGATGTCAACACTCTTTTTAACAACAAGATAAAAGACTGTCATCCAAGCTTTAACACAAGAAAATGTATTGTAATTGTAAGCACACCTAAAAATACTGGAATAAACTTGTTAAGAAATTAATGCAAATGTTTATCTGAGTGTATTTTGCATATTTTCTCATAAAACACTTTTTATTTTTCCTAATATCTGTCCAGATTATAAGACAAGCAGGAAGCAATCTCTTTTAAAAAATGGAAGCATTTCTAATTGGTTGGTTAAGAATTGTTGTGAACAGATCAAGGAAGAAAATGTTCTCATCCTACAAAACTCATAGAGATGCAAGACATATTCCTACTCCTTGATAGGAAAGTAATATTTTTTATCTAAATATTTCTTTTCTAAATAAGAATAAACAGATGCAAGACTTCTACAAAACCACAATTCAAGTTCCTTTTCAATCATTTTTCTGCTCTTGAGTAAGGTGGACAAGTAGACAAATTGCCACTAGAAAAATTGTAATTCCATCTGCCTTTCCTTGTTCTTCTCTGTCACTTTTGTTGTGACAATAAATTCCTTCTTTAATTTCAGAGATATTTCCTAACGATATTTTGTCAAAATTAACAAGTTTTTATGGTTTTTATGCTCAGTGTGTTTGAATAGTTCAGTTTTTATTTTCCAGTGATTAAACTTTAATAATCTTTTCTTTTTCCTCAGTATTTGTGCTCAGCAGATACTGCTGTGCTGTGAGATCAGGATGGTTCAGAATAAAAAAGTGTCTGAAAGGCCAGAATATAGGGTTTTGTTTTTGTTTTTGTTTTTTTTTTTCTTTTTTTTTAACAAAAGAAAAAAGAAAGAGATAAGTCTCATTGTGTAGTTTGATGCTTGTGCACATAGAGGAATGTTTCAGTACCCATGTGGAAGTAGTTCTACAAAGTGCTGGTGATCCACTGTATAGTTTTCCCCCAGCAATTTAAATATTCATATATATACAAATAGATGTCCTATTAACTTCAATGGGACCACAACAAGCCTGCCAGCTCTTGCAGTTTTACTGTGAAAAGATGTCTTAGTTTCTAACAGAAGTTATGCTTCTCATAGTGTCTAGTATGAAGCTATGTAATGGCCTCAGAGGATAAACAAAAACTGATAACATCCTGGCAGTGTTGAACGGAGCCGAGGACATAACTCACTTCTGCATTCCTCTGCCAGTGAAATAGTTAAGGGGGGCATAAGGAGCTGGGAACCGGGAGGGGACAGGACCAGGGCAGCCGACCCAAATTGACCAAAGAGCTATTCATAGAATCATAGAATGGTTCAGGTTGGAAGGGACCTTAGAGATCATCTTGTTCCAACCCCCCTGCCATGGGCAAGGACACCTCCCACTAGACCAGGTTGCCCAAAGCCCCATCCAGCCTGGCTTTGAATACTTCCAGGGAGGGGGCATCAACGACTTCTCTGGGCAACCTGTTCCAGTGTCTCACCACCCTCACAGGGAAGAATTTCTTCCTTATATCTAGTCTAAATCTACCCTCTTCCAGTTTATAACCATTACCCCTTGTTCTGTCATTATCTATCCTTGTAAAAAGCCCCTCCCCCGCTTTCCTGTAGGCCCCTTCAGGTACTGGAAGGCTGCTATCAGGTCCCCCCGCAGCCTTCTCTTCTCCAGGCTGAAGAGTCCTAACTCAGCCTGTCCTCGTAGGGGAGGTGCTCCAGCCCTCTGATCATCCTCGTGGCCCTCCTCTGGACCCGCTCCAACAGCTCCACATCGTTCTTGTGTTGGGGGTCCCAGAACTGGACACAATACTCCAGGTGAGGTCTCACGAGAGTTATATGGTATTCCATACCATATAACATCATGTGATTGGTTTGTTGGGTTTACGGGTGCTTTTTCATTATGAAAGGGTCTAGTCGGGAGGAAGGGTCGCCGCTGGCTGTGAGCCCTTGCTCTGCGTGTCCTCTTTGTATATATATATATATATATGTACTGTTATTTCTTCTCTTTACTATTTTAGTAAATAGCATTTATCTCAACCCACGCATTTTACTGCATATCTCTCTACTTCTCTCCCCCGTCCCATTTGGGGAGGGGGGAGGGTGAGTGAATAACTGTGTGGAACTTAGCGATCTGCTGAGTCAAACCACGACAAAAGAGAAAAAACAGAGGAAATACTAAAGTTAAAAACAATCATGGGGAGTGTATAATCAATGGGGAGGGCTTAATCAAGGGAGAAAGAGCAAGTATGGAACTGTTTATGGTGAAAATTCAGGAGCTTGTGCACGTGTAGTACTTGAGCCCATGAGCTAATGGTGAAAAGAATGCATCAGGGCCTATAAGACAGAAAAAGATGCATTTCTGGAAGTCCAATTAGGATATATATATATTTTTAAATAGCACAAAAATGTGGCTTTGGAGAGAGTTTTAGGTTTATATGCTTAGTTTAATAGTAGCATTCCATGGATAATAAATAGAATTGTAGTTCCTTTTGTTGATAAATTCATAGTTTCCATCCTGGGAAACATGAATTCTGCTTTGTAGAGGCATTTCCTGTTAAAATCTCCAACCCTATTGAGTGTCATCTAAAGGCCTCCCTCAACGCATATACTTATGGCATTAGCATATATTCTTGTTCTCATCCTTCTTTTTAGATACATCAGAAAGAAATATATATGTATATAACAGAATTGTCAGAAATATAACTTTAGTGTTAGTATAATATTGCTATTTATAAGTTGATTCTATGAATCTAATGCAACAATTTATGTATTTACTGATTGTATTAGAATTCCATCTTTCAAACACAAATAACTGCTTTTAGAATGTCTAACTCCTTTATTAAAATGCAGCATGATATGTAAAGCTTTAAGAATTCATTACTGTGTATCATAATTCCACAGTGAACCAGATAAAATGGTATGTTTTAGTATGCTTAATATTATTGAATTAAGGAAATATCCAGATAATAAGGAATGGTGTCTTTAACACGGTAGTCAATAATATCACCAAAAGTCACATTGATTTTTCTTGAACAATCGGCTGCAACTTGTGCATATTTCTCATACTAATAAAATGGTTCTACTGTGTAAAAAATGAAAGAAGCAGTCCTGAGTGATATTGATGTATGCTAAAAATAGAACAGAACTGCACTTATGAGTGAATAGAAGAGAATGGCACCTACCATCTTTCAGACTAAATCTTAATTAAAGTGTATGGACATGCAGTTCTGCAGTTTTGTGTACTGGTGCGATGTGTACCTCTCTTTTTTGAAATGCTTAGATCTATCTGTTATGTATCTATACACACCTATACCTATTTTTAATATCAACTTTTTTTTTTTTTTTTTTTTTTTTTTTTTTTTTTTTTTTTTTTTTTTTTTTTTTTTTGAATCATATATTTTTATTTTTTTTTTTTTTTTTTTTTTTTTTTTTTTTTTTTTTTTTTTTTTTTTTTTTTTTTTTGGAGAACAGGCAAACCACAATGGCACATTATCATTAAAAACTGGTTGGGAGGACTGGAGGGATTTCACACATTTTACAGAATGACAAGAAATAGAGAAATGACCTGAATGTATGCAATGCTTAAATGTTGTCAGATATTCATCATATTTATATGCTTTTCCTGCCTCTCTGCCCAGGGTGATTTAATACTACATTAAAGTAGAACCTGGGAGGACATCATAAACAGCTCTTGTTTAAAGGGCATTGTGAAGGAGAGCCTTTAATCTGATTGATGAAATAAATGGAAAGTAATCTATCCTGTATTCAACAGCTTGTTGATGATATGAAAGAATTCCTACTCAAGCAAGGAAAGCTTTAAAGAGAAAGACCTCTTTCATCCTGTCAGCCTCTCATTTTTAGAAAAAGTTAAGTTTTTCATCATGGTTCAGGGGAGTTCTTGTAAAACGTTCATTGAAAATTTAAGAGCAATTACAGTGTCAGACAGCTAGAAAAATTGCTTTTACTGAGTGAGAGTTCTCTGACAGATGCATTGTGGGAGAATTGATTCTTTCTAAGGGATAAGTGAATTGTCATTGTTAGTCTCTTCTCATGACATCTAGCTAGATGTCATCTGCTTTGTAACAGAAGATTTGAATCAGACAACTGTACTCAACACTAGACAGTGTCTAGATTAGTTCAGCAAAGAAATAAGCCTGTACTCTGCATGGCATCAACCGAGCCTTTAAAGATTATGGATGAGCTAGGGTTTGACAAAAAAAGTTCGAAAAAATCTAAAACAAAGCTTTATAGCCACTTCAGAAAGCCTGGATGTTTAACCTGTAAGGAAGTCTGTCAAATCCTTGAGGAAACCACATAGAGAAAGATCAATAGAATACCTACTGGCTCCATTAGCGTGATGTAAAAAGGGGACGAGGGAAACCAGCTCTTCCACAAGAGAAGCTACATTATTCCAGGGATTAAGCGGGATCAGTTCTCTTACAGAAAAGAAGATGAGAGGAAAAAATGAAGATTCTTGGTGGGCCAGAACTGGAATGAAAGGGCTTGTCAGGTAATCTAACTGATGGTATAAGAGCAGTTCATTGAATAGGAGGTGTCTAATTAGGTGTTCATTAGCATAAGGGTTGGTGCCAATTCTAATCTTGAGTTAGGTGTAGAAAATAGGCTGTCATTCACTCTGCAGTCCCTGAGCAAACTTCTTCACAGTGTATGCTTGCTGAATCGACTTCTGATTTTTTTGTGATTTTTCTGTTTGGACTGCAGAAGTACATTCAGTGTATAAGAATGTAACTGGCATTTTTCTGAAATGGCATCAACAGATTCATTACGTATTCACAGTATTGAAATGTGATATTGTTTGAATATTGTGTGTATGTATAAAGTATAAAGAAAATGTGTCATTTAAAGCACAATAATATTTAAGTTTGAGAGCTTCATGCTTCAATGTTTATATCTTACTTGAATCTAACCTTAGTTTAAAAAAAATAATTTGAAGTTATCCATACTTAAAATAAATTCACTAGTAACTACCATATTATGAAAAATCAGATAAAATATTCTCTATGTTCAGAATGGCACAGTTTTAACCATTCAGAATTTCAAAGACATTTTTTGTGGTCAGGTCTGAGGCAACATCACAGTTTGAGATATTAGACTTTCTTCTGTGTACTTCATGTATTCGAAGGAATGTAAACAGTTCCTTTTACTTGCTCAGGAATTAAACAATGAATTTGTACTTCTTCATATGTCTAATTACTTAATTCTTTAATGAGAAAATGTCAGCATTTAGACTTAAATAAGTTCGTGCATTTTGGATACATTTTATTTTTTGTTATAATTGTCTTTGAAGGTTCAAAAGGAATGGCCTTGCCATTTTAACTTGAAAAAAACTCAGTTCAGCTTTGAGAAGAACAGGCCTGAACTAAACTGTTTCTTTCCTTTAGAACATAGTTTTAAGATTTTATGTGCTATTAAAACATTCTTTTTATGCTGTGGAAATGCAGACTGTCAGGACAACATTTTCAAGAATTTTCTGTTGCTAAAAATCACTGACCTATGCTGGTTTCAATACCATTCCTAGCATTGTTGCCATTAAGATTCCATAGATCTTTTTATCAATGTCCCTAAGACACTTCAATGAATCAATAATGATGATGAAAAGCAAGCCATAATTCTACAGAAAAAGCCCTGCTAAATAGGGCAACATACAAAATTGATATAACAATATTTTCCCATTCATTATTCTAACTACTTATATTTTCACCTGACTAATGAAATGCTCTTAAATACCTTACTAATAATTTAATGACTTTTTTGTGTTATGATCTCGTGAAGCATTATCTTGCTAAATGTATAGAAGAATGTGTTACTCAGGATCACTAAATCTTTGCAAAATATGTTTTTTTCTATTAACGTCTATTATAAATAATTTTTAAAGCATTTTCTTGATTATTTTTGCAGCTGTTAGAACTGTAAATCATACATGTGGGATGAGATCATAAGAAATATTCCAAAAGTGTATGTATTTGTAAGCAATATGTAAATTAATAGTCATTCTCAGTTTCAGTTTTACTGTAAGGAAAGTTTGGTAAAAATTTAGCTTTGCAACATGTAGTAAACTATACGTAATATTGTAAGCAAACAGAATTACTGATTGATATTAAGAATATGATCCAAGCTAATGGGAGTCTCACCACTGCCTTTGAATCAAGCTATTTACAAATAAGCTATGTACTACAAAAGATTTTGTTTTCCCTATCCAGGCAAGATAATATTTCTCCCAAAATTATTTCCAATAAACGTATAGGGTAGTACATCCTGTGAAAGAACATCTTTATAAATATAATGCATAGTCTTTGGGTAACTATAGCTGAGAGATGATTTCTCTTATATATATATATATATAGTGATTTTTCTCATGTACTGATAATTGCAGATAATTGCAGCTGCAAAGTCTCACTTTGGGAGCATTGCTCAAAGGAAAGATTTAATATGAATTCTTGATTTTAAAAAGAGAACTTAAAAGATAATTTATATTCTCCAGTTCATGACATTACATTTTAAGTACTTATTTCTCAAGAGGCTTTTTGTTTTCCTGTTGATCTTGTTCTGGGCCAGATTCCTTCCTCAGAGTTTCTTTTCTAACAGGGGTATAGTAATATTTCTTAACATCACATATCTGTTTAATTAGTAATACCTAGAAGGACTAGATATTTCTTCTTAGAAACTATCATGGTCTTGTTATTTGTTTTCATGTTTCGCTGTATTATACAATTAATGAAACTATTTATAGCTATCAAGCAGTCATCAAATTCTGCAGCAGAAACAGTAACTTTCAAAAAGCAGTGTGTGTATTTGTAATTACTAAATAAATTTTTAAAATAGGAAGTTTATGAAATAGTTAAAGTAGTACTATATGGTTTCATTCTGGCATTTAGCTGCCAAAGTTGAATGTGATGGAAGTCATCTGCGGTTGTGTTTGCGTAAGGTTGTCTTTAGTGGTAGAGTGCATTATCTAGTGTCACTTTATGAAACTTTCAATGGTACAGCCTTTTTCTTTTCCAGTATGTGTGTAAGAATTACTTTAATCTTTTTTCTCTATGAGAAAAGATAAATATTATCTGCTGTATATACCTGATGAAACACTTATCTATTTGATAATTAATGAACCCATTTTAAGTCCATGTTAAGCTATCCATCTTTTGTGGTACTGAAATGGATGACAGTGTGATTATGTCTTTGAAAGATAAGTAAATGTGTGTGCTCTTAGATCATCAGGCTTTTAAAATACCAGGAAAGTAGAAGTATAGCAAAACAGGGAGTATTTCTTAATCTCGACCTATAATACAGTGGTTTCTGTGTTTTTTCATATAAACGTACATTTTACTGCACTACATATACACATTGGATTTCACAGGCCTCTGAAAATGATTGTACCAATATTTTATTTTCCATTTACGACTTTTCCTTGTGTATTGACAAAATAGTAAATATGCAATAGACTGAATATTACATGACTGAAATTTGATTTTTGTGCCTATGGCAAAAGCTTTTCTAGGCAATGAATAAGGCCTCATTTTATGTAAGAATTCTCAATACCATTATAAGTCAAGTTAATCTTTGATTTATATTTCAGCATTCTTGTCAATATAAACTGGCTTACAAAGACACATTTAGAATGATAATTGATGGATTTCTCAAAATACCTTTGTCATTGAAGAAAAGTATATACTTTGACTGAATTTCATTAATGTAAAAGTGTATTTTTAAGAAGTCAAACAGATCCTCTTAAGTGTCTTAAATGGTATAATTTTGACCGTCTGTATTACAATATGGAATAATGTCCAATTATCTTGTTTATCATGGCTTGTGGAACAGCTTACACTATAAATTCTGTTTATTAAAGGCAGAATTATACTGTCAGAGTCACCCATGCTTATCTTTGAAAAGTGACTTGCAGACCACACTTTGCCCTTTTATAGAAGGAAAAAAAAATCAATGGGAAAAGGTCAGTGGATTTCTGGACACTTGTACCCTGCATGCTCTGTGATTCTCTTGTATGTCAGCTTTAGGCACTAGAAAAAAACTGTTGCAGCTTGGAGGCACTATGCAGCTACACATAGGCAGTACATTTAAACTAGAGTTAATCCAAAGCCATTTCTTTTAAGGTTATGGCTGCATGTGAGTTTTCTGGATTCACATTTCCATGAGACAAAATTCCACGGCTGACAAGATTCCTAAGACTGTACAAATCCAAACTTGGAGACTATGTTTAATAAGGAAAATAAATAAATAAATAAATAGGCAACAACTACAAGCTGTTGAAGTGTAAAATTACCTGAAGCTCTCCAGCTTGCCATCAAGAAAGCTAACAAATGTATTTTCCAAAGTTTCCATTGACCTTTATTTTCTGCATCTTGTTTTTGCACCTGGAAAGTGTCAGAATATCCTGTCTAAAGGTATTTGAGACCTTTTGCATCCAGATTAATCTCATTTGTCTTGACCTCTGACTATTCATCAGAAAGGTAATGCTTAAGTACTGACACTTCATAATAGGAGGTATCACTGTGCTAATCATGACAAAGGGTAATTAGGAAACACGTGGTTCTAATCAGGTTTACATCAGGTTTACACATCTGTACATTCTCATGAAATATGAATGGTATTGACCCGCCATTATAATTATTTCTGAAAATTTTTAAGTAAGGAGGAATGAAGCTAAACCTTTGTTCCTGAACATAAATTTATTTCAAATTCTTATCTATACTTCTATCCTTTTTTACTATAGGTTGACATTAGGTCATTAAAAATTAGTGCATTATGCAACTAACCAATACACAGTAACTATGGTACTTGAAAAAAAAAAGTACGTTTGCTTGATTTTAATGTCATTAGCTCATTTCCAATAAATTAAACTATGTATGAAAATTTAACTAAATAAAATAGATATTTTGGACAAGTAGAAATTTTAATGGTTATGAAAGAGGATTGCAGAAGATTGTAGGGTTTTTTGAGAGTTAGCTAGTATGCCCTTCACCAGTTTATGTTAATTTGGTATTTCAGATTACTGTATACACTCTGAATTAATGACATACCTTAAAGAGAGCAGCCTGACTTGGATTTAACAGATCCAGTGAATCATTAACTTGCTGTGTTTCATCCACCAAATTTGTCTGTTTTGTATAGCACACTATAGTCTTTGGTCTTTTCAATTCCTATTAGAAATCACTTGTTGAATATATACAGTCTCTGGAGATCTGGAGTGTCCGTGTTTTAAACTTAAATGGTTAGACTCTGATAACTATTTTCTCTGTAGTTCAGTAGCAGAATAACTAGTCCATTCTACAGAACAACAAATACCTTAGAGGAGAGTGCTCTTGTATGTATAACAAATAATTTCCAAAAATGCAAATGATTCACATTTGTTAAGTACATTGTGTTTTAAATGTTAAAGACAATATGTTAAAAATATGCATTCTTAAAAATGAAATCAAAAAGTAAAGGTTTTTACCAGAAGTACTGCACAAATCTTTGAAAAAATAGCTGTTGAACTTACAGGTCCATCTGAGCAAAGTCCATGCTAAGTACAGCTTTTCTCTCCAACTTAATAAGTATATACTATATATATGGTAGTGTGTAATGTAAATGTATTTTTATTTTGCAATATTTTAATTTAATTTATTTTGTGACACTTTCAGTAAAGCAATTATTTGAATTTTCTGTCCCAGGAAGGGTCGAGATCTAAGAAATCCTAAGTGGAAATCCTGAGTTACATTAAGTTAACCTAAGTAAAATTATTGAACTCAAGAAAAGAACAGGTGTGTACTGATTAATACGTGCTAGGGATTGAGTCTGGTGTGTAGACTGAAACTTCGCAGAATTCAGCCATACTGCTGCTGATGATTACCTTTTTTCCAAGAATTTATTTTATTCTTAATTCTAAAACTTATGTTTATTGTGACTTTTTTTCTGTACTATTATAGTTGGAAGCTCTTTGGACACCTTAGTTGTAACCTTACATCTGATCAAATATCTTCTGCAGGCACCACCATTTTCTGAACTCATTGTTTGCTGTCACAGCTAAAGCGGTTTTCACACCAGACATGATCATCTTTGTTCAAATTTCTGAAATATTTCCTTTTGCATCAGCTTCTTTTTTCTCAAGCTTATCTCTTACAAAATGTCTTTTAAGTAGTTGAGTGTTTTCAAAATTGATATTTAGTATTTATTTCAAAAGTTCACAAAAGAGTAAGTACCTATATCAACATTGCATTATACAGGCTGACGTGGAATTGTATTAGCATTGTCTTTTGTACAAATAGAGCAGAGAAAGGAATTGAGTTTTTCTCTTTACTCTCCATTTTCTCATTCTTCAAAACTACGAGAATTTTGTTGTTATAGCAGTTGTTATATATAATTCAGAAGACCAAAGTTCAGTTATTGGTTGAAATTAGGTCACCAGATATTTCTGAAGGAGTAAATATCAAAAAATTCCTTTCCCCATATTTCACAAATATGAATACATGTTTATGGGAGCTTTTGTTTTGATTAAATCTATTTTACTTGAGCATAGGCTCTCTCTCACTACGTACATATAAAGTATCTAAAATAATGTCATGCCTTTTATAGTACCTTCATAGCTATGCAGTTACTCTAATTAATGTTAAACTATATTATAAGAAAGGTTATTAACATGAAAATCTGATCTGAAGTAGATTCATGCAACATGCATACACATTTCCAACACATTCTGAAGTTCTATTCCATGAACAATTTTGTTCACAGATTATAAATCATTTGCTGACAAAGTATAAAAATCTCTACAACTCAACTGTGATAAAATGCATTAGAGACATAAGAGCTGTGCATCTGGTTTAAAGGAAGAACATCTCACATCATTTATATATATACAGTGTGTGCAAGACTCATACCAGCAACTGGATGATACACCAATGAAAATACCTATGTAAGTACAATAGCAGTTAAAAAAATATCAGACCTGAGAGATGCTAAGTAATAGAATTACAGTCCCTAAATGAGGAAATCCCATTTGGCTTCAGGCACTTTTCTTAGGTTCTTTGGTCAGACAAGAAGAAATCTTTCACTGGCTAATGCAACACCTGTTGTAGTGCTAGTTACAGGTCCAAATTACAACCACATCTATCAGTCCTGATAGCAGGAAAAGATAGAAAAAAAGGAACAAAGTGTTCTTTCAAGGAAAACAAATTGCACTGTTTTAATCAGGTAAGTAAGGATAGAATGGGGATCCAAAGGAAGGATTTTTTGCTATGTCTGAGACTATGCACAATTATATTTTTTCATTATAATCTTTAGGGAATATTACAAAAAAAATTCATCAGCAAAAGAAAGAATCAAAACCAATTAAATCATAACTTAATACTTTTAACTTTATCAGGAACTTTGCGTGTCTATCACTGATTACAAATTGTCTCCTGATATGAGGTGATCTTCGCGAACATTAGAAATTTTCTATCCCTGTTCTAGTTAAAACTGTAAATTCCTTTGAAAAGCTTGTATAGAAAAACCTTGATTTCCATTTTAGTTCACTTGTCAAAAGCAAAGAGAGTGTTGCCATTCTTGTACTCAAAGGATATGAGGTGACACATCTGACAAGCAGAAATACATTGGAAGTAAGTCCATTAATATATCTAAAATCATTTTGTAAGTGATCATTTTTAATATACACGAGGGAGTTACACCTACACATCCAGAGAAGAATATACTCACTTTGAATGTGGCTCTTGTCCCCCTCCATTGCATATAATTAAGTCCTTTCTGCCTTAAATAATTTTTCCTCCAACCTTTTTCTCCTTGCCTGAGATATTTTAAATCTTTTGACCAACATCACTTGTGCTTGGAGGAAAATTATGTTTTGAACAGAAAAAATCTCTGAGCCTGAACACTGCAGTAGCACTGTCTCGGAGCTTATTCGCTGGCTGAAAAGCCAAGAATTCTCAACAAAACCCTTCATTTATCCAGCAGAGTCAGTGGAGAAAATCCTGGCCCCAGTTTACGCCTCATCTGATGTATCACTTCGAACAAGTCACTTCATCCTTTTTCTGTTCTTTTTATACCAAGGCAAACCCAACATTGCTTCAATTGCAACTACAGCTTAGCTCCCACATAACACTGCAATAATAATGATAATGGTATCCTAGGAAAAAAAATAGCCTGAGTAAATCCTGAGATCCCATCGTAAAGAAAGCCACCTACGTTTAGAGGCCAGCAGCTTTGCAGTGACAGGGAACCCATACTAACATCTTCTTTCTCACAGGAGAAAAGAGGAAGCAACCTGGCTTCATACAAAATTTTTGTGTCTCTTTGTAAGTCAGATCTCTTTGCTAAAAAAGAAATATAGCTAAGAATCCATTAATCTTCTGTATCCCGCATTTTAAATGGTCTTTGCATTGATTTTTATTACTATTGGAAAAGACCCATTTATAGAGCATCATGCTAAAGAAAGAATGCACAGAAAGAATGCACGGCGAGCAACACCTTCTAATGGGAGACAATATCTTGATTTGTCCAGTGTCATACCTATTGAAAAGGACAGCATTTTGTCACTGGAACTTCTTACCGCACTCCTTTATGAAATTCGTTGTGCTAACTTGTCCTGTTGTTGACCTTGGAAAATTATTACATGCATTAATAGGTACTTTAACAAAGAAATTACACACAAAACCTTTACTTTCTGACTTTTCTGTGCCCTATGTTTGTTGACTTCTATTTCTTTTTCTTCTTTGATGTCCTGTTAACCTTTTCTTACAATATAAATTCTACTACACATAAAATACATGCTAAAAATTAATGTAGTAATGCCAATTATGGGGGGAAAAAAAGGAAGTTCTATGAAACTTCTATTAATCTCTTAATACACATGCATTACAATGCAGTCCTTAATTGCATTATCACATTCTAACTTTTCCTAGGAAACGAGATCATTTGCTGTGAAAGGCTGACAATTCTCAATAAAAGAAAACTTGTTAAGTATTTTTAGCCTCACTGCTTGTGTATGATCCTAAGTAATCCTTCCAGTGTTCAAATTCTTCTTTTAAGATAGAGTGGTTTTTTTAACTTAAGATAGAGTGGGTTTTTTAACCTAGTATGATTAAGGCTGCAGGGGACTTCTGCAGTTTATCATATCCAGCTCCACCCCCAACTCAAGCAGGGCCACCCACAGCAGGCTGTCCAGGACCATGTCCAAGTGGCTTTTGAAGACCTCCAAAGAGGAGACTCTAACACCTTCCAGGAGAACCTAGGCCCACTGTCATCTATGCCATAAAAAAGTGTTTCCTTATGAAGGGACCTTTTATGTTCCAGTTTGTGCCCATTGCATCTTGTCCTGACACTGGACACCACCCCATCCTCTTTGCACCCCCACTTCACATGTTTTTATAAATTGATGAGATCCCCCCTGAGCCCCCCTTTCTCTAGCCTGAACAGTCCTAGCTATGACAATCTTTCCTCATAGGAGAGATGGTTGAGTTCCTTCACCTTCTTTGTGGACATTTGCTGGACTCTTTCCAGTATGTCTTGAGTATCCTTGTACATGGGAGCCCAGAACTGAAAACATATCTTTATCACATACTTGCAATGTATGAGTCTTCACAGAAGCAATGGACAGATGCATATAACATTGTTTCAAGGTTTTAGGAGGGGTTACTTTAAATTCGTTTCTAGTTGATAAGTAGGATATGGATAAGGATTTAAGGACAGAAGGAAATTTAGATGGAAGTAAATAATGAAATTCATAACTAAAAAAAAGTTTTAAACAATAAAAACAAATATAGTCTCATGAAAATTGGTTAATTTTATTGAACTAATCTATATTATAAATTAGCCAGAAGTAACATGATTTCACATAGAATAGGGATAAGAAGCATTATAAAAATCATTGTGATTGTATCAAAGAAATCTAAAAATCAACCTAAGAAATAAAAGATACAGCTAGAAGAAATGTTAGGGAGCAGTCCACAGAAAATACACAAAAAAGCAGAACAACTAAGAAGCATAATAGCAAAGAACAAAAACGGTAGGTAGAAAACACTGTAGAAGTGCAATGGTGCAAGAAGATGGTAAAGAAAATTTAGATGTATTTATATCTCTTCCTTTATTCAGAAGTTACCTTTATATGTTACCTTGACTCTTCCTTTACATCTGTTGATAAGCATCAAATTAAACAGATATGGATAAACTATTTTGGATATTTAGCATGTAATGTGACATGAATGCACTTCACCGGAACAAATAGTAGAAAAAGTTGGGGGGAGGGAAGGTATGATTAGTCAGTAAGGTCAAATAAAAATTACTTTGGAATTTGTAAACAAGTAACAACCACCATTCTAATTCTATTAATTACAATCTTTCAGTATGTCAGATTTAACTTTGAACAACAGAGAAGGAAGCTTTCAAAATCAGAGGGCAGTCAGAGAGGCCATGTTGAGGTCTGCATATTGAGTCAATATTTTCCTTAGGAATTTAAATGACAGAATAAATGAACAGAGACATAGAGGCAGTTTACTGGACAATATTACAATTCAGAAAATCTCAGCTGAGGAAATAAATAGCAAAAGTGTATAGACAAGACAAAGGCAAAATGCTACATTTGGAAAGTCAAATACACAAGTAAAAAGAACTTCAGTATGAAGAAAAAGATCTGAAACCTATAACAGATCAAAAGTCCTACATTTGACTATACCATTATGTCATTAAAAAAAAATAATAATATGACAGTTTATTAGTAAAGTTATTAGAGGTGTAGCTTGTTATTCTTAGTGCTGTCAAATCAACTTCTATAGTTTCTTTTTCATTTCCAGTAACCACATTTTAAGAAGGCTGCAGCTGAAAAAGGGAACAGATAACAACAGTAAAAATGGTAATAATAAAACATCAAAATGATGAATGATAAACACAAAAACAATTTGCCAGTTATACAGAGAGAAAAAAGACTAAAGCAGGAATACGTTAAACAGCCTTCCAATAGGAGAACAAATATTCTGAAGAACGAAATTTGATGTTTGTTGTAGCTAAAGAAAGGATGAATCTAATTTTCAGCAGGAAATATGTAGGTTAGAATGCTAAAACAAAACCTTCCTGTAATAAGAATGTTTTATGATGTACAATAGTTTCCTAGAAAAGCTACACATGTTCTTTGTTACAAGTTTTTATGAACAGGTTACATGCATGCTAAGCACAATCTCAGCACGGTTAAGCTGAACCTGCACATGCAATCTTAGAAGATCTTTTCAATCTTATATGTTCCATGAAGCGCTAAGACAAGAAAAAAGATTTGTCGAGCATGCTTACAACTTTGGGTATGGAATTGGAAATGCTTGACTTAATGCTTCAATATAGATATTATTAAACAGAACTGTATGTGTTGAAACAGTCCTAACTGCCACTAGACTATTTGTTTTGCACAGTATTATAGGGAATGTCAAAGACAAGCTATAATCCAACTCTTCAAGCTTTGCATCAGTTGCAGTGCCATCCTCTCATTCACTGCACACCTGTGCTTTGCTTCCTCACTTCTTCCAACTCATGTATGACAAGCTGTGTAATGGTTTTGAGAGCTAGCATTTCTCCTTCTCTTCATTGTCTCAACTGCCATAATAGTATTGTTCCAAGAATGTGGAATTAAGTAGGCCTGGGAACAGCTCAGAACAGCAGCTCACAGCTCAAATAAAAATTGGTATTACCATGCATAGAACTGAGACTCCACCTCTTTATTTGAGACTACTTTTATGTAGTCTCAAGTAATTCCCCCTGAAACTTTCTTATTTTTCATGTAAAAGGCTTACTTTCTGTTCAAGTTGTGAAAGTTTGTAAAAATTTCAATTTCAAATAAACATACATAAAATATTGAAGAATTCTGAGGAGGAAAACTACAAAATTAATTCATTAATGTCAGTTTTCCCTTTCTTTTGATAGAGTTATATTTGCTGTAAATAACTGTAATTCTCCTGAAAATTGCTGCAGTCTTAGCTGGCATTTAGGGAAATGAGGAAAACATCAGTGCCTATAAAAAATGATTGATACTAAAAAAAAAGTCTTTTAGACAGGATCAAGAATTCAACCCCAAAGGCTGCATTTTTAGGGAAGTGATGAGAAAGCAGGGAGTTTTAATGGAAACTGTTCTACAACTCTAAGTACAGCAGGCGTTACTAGATAACTGCCAAAATTAAGTATTTTATATATCTCAGAATGCAATTTATGTTTTTAACTGCTCTTAAACTTTGTTCCAAAGAATTTTAATAACCTTGTTCAATATTTCTAAACCAGACATCATAATTGATGAAGGTATATTCCCCTTCAGAAAAGTGTCCACCTTTTCTTTCTAATGTGCTTAATCTGCCACTAAAAGTAGCTCAGAATCCTGGAAGCCTATTAAATTTGAAAAGGTTCATCTGACAACAGTCTTCTCCTTCTCCCAAAAACTGTTTCCTAGAAAATTGCATCAGTGTATGAGCATTCTTTCTCACAATTCTTGCATACACACAAACAAAATAGTTATAATAGCAATAAACTTAACTTTGTTTCATTTTCTATTGAATTAGTAAGAGGCAATATCACTCCCATTTTTAAGAAACATAGAAAAGATGACCCAGGGAACTACTGACCTGTCAGCCTCACCTCCGTGCTGGGAAAGATCATGGAGCAGATCCTCCTGGAAGCTGTGCTAAGGCACATGGAAGAGAGGGAGGTGATACAGAACAATCAGCATGGCTTCAGCAAGGGCAAATCCTGCCTGACCAAACTCATGGCCTTCTATGATGGTGCAACTGCATCAATGGACAAGGGAAGAGCCACTGATGTCATCTCTCTGGACTTCAGTAAGGCCTTCAACACAGTCCTCCACAACATCCTTATGTTTAAATTGGGAAGATATGGATCTGATGGGTAGACTGTTCGATGGACAAGTAACTGTCTACAGGATCAAACCCAGAGAGTGGTGGTCTACGGCACAATGTCTGGATGGAGATCAGTGATGAGTGGTGTTCCTCAGGGGTCAGTACTGGGACCAATACTCTTCAATATCTTCATCAATGACATTGACAGTGAGATTGAGTGCACCCTCAGCATGTTTGCAGGTGACACCAAGCCCTGTGGTGTAGTTGACACACCTGAGGGATGGGATGTCATTCAGAGAGACTTAGACAGGCTACAGCAGTAGGCCCAGGATAACTTCATGAGGTTCAACAAATCCAAATGCAAGGTCTTGCACCTGGGCCATAGCTACCCCCGCTATCAATCCAAGCTGGGAGACGAACGGACAGAGCACAGCTCTGCTGAAAAGGACTTGGTGGTACTGATGGATGGCAAGCCGGACATGAACGAGCAGTGTGCCCTCACAGCTCAGAAAGCCAGCTGTATTCTGGGCTTCATCAAAAGCAGTGTGTCCAGCAGGGCGAGGGAGGTGATCCTGTCCCTCTGCTCTGTGCTGATGAAACCTCATCTGCAGCACTGTGTCCAGATGTGGAGTCTACAATACAGGAGAGAGTTGGAGTTGAACTCCTATTGGAGTACATCCAGAAGAGGGCCACAAAATTGATCCAAGGGATTCAACAGCTCCCCTCTGAGGAAAGGCTGAGAGAGCTGGGGCTGTTCAGCCTGGAGAAGAGAAAGCTCCAAGGTGACCTGATAGCGATCTTTCAGTATCTAAAAGAGGGCTACAAGAAAGAGGGGGACAGACTCTTTAGCAGGGTCTGTGGGGATAGGACAAGGGGAAATGGTTCCAAACTAAAAGAGGGGAGATTTGGACTGGATTTAAGGAAAAAGTTTTTTACAATAAAGGTGATGAAGCACTGGAACAGGTTGCCCGGAAATGTGGTGGAAGCCGCATCCCTGGAGACATTCAAGGTCAGGCTGGACAGGGCTCTGAGCAACCTGGTCTAGTTGTAGATGTCCCTGCACATTGTAGGGGAGTTGGACTAGATGACCTTTAAAGATTCCTTCCAACTCTAAGGATTCTATGATTCTATGACTCTAATTTCTTCTTCCATTCAAAACCAAGCTGTTGGTTTTTTTTAACGTGTCAAAGTAGCTGTCCTTTTAGGCTTCGTTAATCTGTATCATAGACTGGGCTTTGATTTGACAGTAAATCAAAAATTTCGTAGATTTTTGGCATGTCTCTTCTTTACCTCTTATGTATATATTGAGAAAAAAGACTTCTTGTAGTTTCATGAAGATTTTCTTTAACCAAGTTCAATCTTCCAAGTAGTATTTTGTTCTACTGATAGCAGACAAGCCTGAAAAGGGTAAGAATGCCAATTTCTCTTGGCTTTCACTCCAAAGAGCATTCCAGATGTTTGAAGCAGAGAGGAACATTCTGGAGCAGTGAGTTCCACGCAGCACATGCAGTCGTGAGAGCGACACTGGCCAAATCATTTTTTGTTTGAAAATACAATGCTATAGAAACAGAAATGCTGCAAAAAATCCAGTCAGTTTCTCTTGCACATTCTGAGAAATTAAGACAAAAAATTAGAAAGCAACTATTACCCACTGTGGTGAAGAAAATAAATTTTGACTCTTTAGGAAAGAAATGTTTTTAACTATTTCTTTTGAATGAAATATCATTGGGGTGGCAGGAGATATGGGACAAAGAGAAGAGAGAAGGAAGATTGCTGTTACATATTAGAACTGAAAAGAATTAGCATGAAAAGAAGCCAGGATTTTACTGAAATATGACAAATCTAAGCATTTTGACTCTAGAAATTACATGTTTCAGTCACTCTCAAAACATTTTTCCCAAGATTTTCTTTCACAGAAAAACGGAAATGTTCTAGTTACATTCTCCCGAAATAAAGTAGCTCTTGGATATTTTTAAATCATCAGAGAAATAAAAAGACCAAGACATATTATAAAATTAATTGAGACAGAAAACTTGAACGTGAAGATGGTGTTGCATAAACAGCCTGTTTGCCGATGTACGCTTACATAATAACTGTCACCACAATAGTATTACATATTCTTTCACAAAGCTGAACATTCTTTTCAGTTAAAAAAAATCAAAAAATTGTTGAAAACAAAGTATCATATAAATGAGATGTCAATGCCGTATGTGCTTTAGACACAATTATATAGGAAGGTTGTGGCAAATCTGAAATTCTTTATCCACTGATACCATATTGACTGACTTTATAGAGCCAAATAGAGTAATAATTGTTTTTCTGAGACTTTTACTTGCTAAATAGTATGAATATTATGATTATTTTCTCAACTTCAGCACTGAAGGAGTATAATAACATATATTATTTTCCTGGTTTGGCAATTATGCTGACTCAATTAAACACAACAAGTTTGTGATTAAGGCTGGCAGTCAATGCAACATCAAATCAAACAACTTTGAACAAATAGGAAAAAATTCTTCATGGCATTTCATAAACTAATTTTCCAAGGTTATCTCAAAAAATAGCTAGTGCAGCCTGATACAGGGACCAGTTGAAATATATACATTTGAATCAATTAAGAAATTAGGTGGAAGGGAAGCAAAGGGAAGGAAAGGAAGATTTTTTGCTCCAGTGTTATCAGCAGCCAGATTAAGGAAGTCATCTAACCATGAGCAATTTTGTTATTGATTTTCCAGGCACTAAGGATTTCACATATACCGAGTATTAGCTTGAATTGTCAGCTGCTGTAAAGCTAATCCTGAGTATTACAGCAGCTGAGTATATGGCCCACTATATGTTACAGTCCGACCAGCTTCCTATTATAAATATATTCAAATACTAGTAAGATAACATTTTTAATACACTGGATTTCAATGATTAATGAGGCTTAGCATGTAAATGACCTCTTTTATAAACCAGTGTAAGCATAATCCCATGTAGTATGTATATATCATTATGAGTAAAACACACAAAGAAAAAGTCTCCCCTTTCCTTTTTGCACAACCATTTTATAATTGTATGTCAGAGCACAGTTTCTTTGTTTCTGTTGAATATTTTAAGAGCTTTTCAAAAATAAATATATAAACTGTATGTATGTATGAACTAAAGCCCAATTAATCATAACGTGAAAATTTTAAGATTTTCACATAGAAAATTCACACTCACTGTCTGCATAATCAAATTTCTGTAATTGTGACCTTCTCAGTGGGAAATTTCTGCTTTGCAAGAAGACGAGACCATGGCTTATTTCTCCCTTCTGAGAAGTACTCTTTCATTTTTGCTTTGCTGCAAAAGAGATAATGTTGTTTATAGTTTAGCCTGGTTACAGCTCCAGTCTAAAAGATTCCTTTAAAATACCAGTGCCTAAAGTTAAACATCTTGATAAGAAATTAGCTACAAATCTTTCATTAAAATTCATCGAATAAAATGGTCTGAAAATCTCCATCTTAATTCAGTAGATAGCTCTCTGACTACCCTCCCCTTTTTACTTTAGTCCATCAGGGTTCTACAAAGATATCTCACAAACCACAAACAACCCTATCCACACAATTTTGACACCAAAAAATGAGCCAAAGTTGTAATGTTATTTAAAATTATTATTTAAAATCTAAATGAGCCACTGTCAAATCCAAAGACTGGTTTTGATGCTAAATGCTAATACTTAGCTAGGTGCTAAGGGCTCTGTCCCTGTCCACACGCAGAAGCTCCCTATACCTGACAAAATGGAGCAGTTCCAAGCCTGGCATGTGCAGAGCAGGCCCAAGGCACATGAACTCTGTGTTCCTCCTTCTAAAGATGCTGAGGGGATCAAAGTCCAGAATATTTTGGAGTAAGGAGCAGTTTCAGGCAACATCCCAAATGGTACTATCACTTGAAAATATAGAAAAAGAAGAGATTATGTTGACACTGTTCTCCTTTTTCCCAGTCTCCAAATGCAGTAGTTTTGCGAGCAGGGAGCTTGCTCAGAAATTCCACATTCTTTCCCTTTTTTCTCACCTCTCTCCCACAGCACTTTTGCACCCTAGCTAGGATGAGCAGTCTGCGTAAGCAACTAGCTGGCCAAAATCTTGGTTGAATGATAAGGTTAAAAGGGCCACACTAAATGGGATAAAGCCTGAGCAATCTGATGTGACATCCTAGTGCCCCTGCTTTAAAGCAGATGCTGGCTTAGAGACATCGTCATGTCCCTTAAAGCCCCAAATCCAAACTGAGTTGTGTTATGATCCTGTGAACAACAGGGGAAGAGTCTCCAATTGCACCAGTTTGGCTTTTCCAACTTGCGTTAGAAATGTGCTTCTGGGGATTAAGATTTGTTCAGTCATAAAAAAGGAAACAAAGCTAGTGAATAGGGTACCTACTGGAAGAATTGGGACAGAAGCTTGTGTTTTGCACTTCACTGAGATTTTATTGTTGTTTTATTACTGTATTGATTTTACATTGCTTTTTTTTTTTTTAATTTTATTATAGAGTTTGCTGTACAGGAAATATAGTTTCCTAATACTACATCAAATTTTGTGAGTGAATTTCTTAAAACCTTAATTGTTGTTCTATGCACCTAAAATATTTTTATGTTCTTCAGATTGTGGGTCACATTCTGTAGTTTCTTGTCTGCCAGTAGAACACAGAACTCATAACTAATTAAAAAGCCTTGAAAACCAAATAATGTACACATATTTTCCTTTATTCACATACTGGTAGAAAAAAAGATGGAGAAGATGTCACAGAACACGTTATTCTATTTAGCTATTTCAGGTGTGTATAATAGTCTGGTTGTACCTGTACCTTAAGTGAGATGCAAACTCTCCTCGGGACACAATCCATCAGAGAACTAAATCAGGTGATCAGATCTCTTAAAAAACATGACAAAGGGAAATACAGAATTTTGAACAGTTGCAACAAATTTTAATGAAATCTTTCAATTTTGAGAATATCAAGATCAAAATGTATTGATATTTCCAAACAACATTATTTTAAAATTTCCCTAAAATGGCAAACTTAGCTTTTTCATCCCAGTATAAAAAAGTTAAATGCGAAATTTACTGCATAGATTTCAAGCAACTGTGTTACCTTATAGTCATGCACAGGAAATTTGAATGGAGAAAGCTTTCTTGGCTTAGCTTTGTTGCAAAAGCCTGTTGCTATTCACTAGCAGCATTCTTTGTAAGTTGTGAAAGAAAATAATGTTTTGAACATTCATGCCTAATTAAACATTCTAATTTGAAGATAAAAAAATAATTTATTTTCTTAGCCATTTATGTCTTTAGTACAGAAAATCTGTTATGACATTCGTTTACAGTCTAGAATCTGTAAGTTCATTCTGTGTTTAGCATTGTTTAGAGTCTGTAAACACAGAACACTTGTGCAAGTCTTTAATTACTAAACATTTCTAGAAAAAATGAGACAATCCCTTTGGGTTTAGGTTAATATATATATGTATATTTAAAATATATGTGGAATTTTTTAAGAAGAAATATATTAAATGTATTCAATGGGTAAATGCTGTGAAATTATTATGCTATTCAAGGATAAATTACTGTGTAAACTCATTGTAAAGTAATGTTAATTTTTGAAGCTGGATTAGCAATTTCCATGTAACAAAATCATTGGTCTGTATTTCTTCATTCAGAAGCAGGTAGATTTATAGGTAAAATTTCTCACATTTCTGAATTCTAAAAGGATATTGATGGTTTGTAAAACCTCACAAACCCAAAGTTATAGCTAAATATGTATTTAATCAAATGACTACTTAACAATCGCTATGTGCTTACGGTTAATTATGTAGGTTTCTCTGCAGGAATATATCTATCTCTTCTCTGTTAGATCACTTACTTGTATTATGGATGCTGGTATTCACTCTCTAAATTACTGACTTAATTGGAGTAACATTACCAAATACTACATGTGTGATTATCAATGATTTGTTAAGATTTAGGACTGTATCATAAGGAATTATAGGAGTTCAAAATGTCTGTAAACTGACATAAAGTTACCTAATACATAATTATATTTGATAAGCTGATTTGGAGGGCTGGGGTGGAGTAATGGACTGTGAGAGTGGAAGTTAATGAACTAATCCTTCCTAGTATCCTACAATACCACAGATAATGGAGGAGTGAACGTTAATAGGAATGGGAAACGAGAAGCTGAAATTTCCAGCTTAGACAATTACATAGATTATTCAGGAAGAGTTGTCACCCAGATTTGTACTCCTCCAGCTTGGCTTCTTCATTTGGTAGTACAGATACCTGCTGATGTTGAGAGCTGATGCTTCGGAGAAGCTCAAGGGTGCCTATGTCCTTTGCCTGAGGTTGGAGGTGACAGAAAAGTGCTTGGAAAAGTAGCAGATGTAAAGGTACCAGCTGCAAATGGCTGAGAGATGTGACATAGAGCTAAAGTACATCTGCTGAAGATCTCTCATTTGTGGTTTCTTTAGCTTTTGAAAAAAAAAAAATACCTATCTCAGAAAAATTTGCTCTCCATTCTTAAGTCTATGTTAGGAAGAAAACTAGTGATTTTGTCCTGGCTTCAGAAATGTTAGCAACATAAATCCCCAACACTTCACTAACTAGAGTTAAAATGTGCACATGAGCTTAGATAAACTCCTGAATTTTGTCATCCTTAGGTGGCACAGAACATTCACCATTCATTTTTACATCTCTGTATTTCTAAGTTCTCTTCTTCACAGTGGTCCTGATCCCTTAGTCACAAGGCATTCATATATAGTTACTGTGTATTTCCATACAGCCTTAGGGGAATAAATCGTTCCCCTTCCCAACAAAAAGTTAGAGGTGGGATTGAAATCCTTTTGAGTTTATCACAATGTGTCCCCTATTTGACCAAATGATCTCTATTTAATAAAAATAGCCTTTTAACCACAGAGTGTACATGGAAGTCACGCAGTAAATGTACAAACTGTACAATTTGGAGAAGGATAGATCTAATTTTATAATAAAAAGGAGTTTCCCATATTAAGTACCTTGTGCTCAGCACCTACACATCTAGCAATTTCACAGGGTAGAGGCAACATTGAACCTAAGTCTCAAATTTGACACTAGAGGGAGAAAGCAGTCTCAATAATGTAACAGATTATTTCTTCTCATTCTCAAAATTGAACCAAGAAAGTTTGAAGACTTTTATTTTTTTTCTCCCAAATAATTTGTTCATTTGGCTTTCCCTCATCTATCCTTGTGCAGACCATAGGATAGAGCTGCTGAGGTGATCTGGACAAACGATGTTCATGTTCGAACTGGACAGGATGCTCAGCCAAATTTCTTTTCAGTGAGTAAAGAAACAGATAAGAAAAACAACAACCAAAAAATCCCCTTACTATAGGGCTGCTCTATATTTGAAAAGTAATGTAGCTTTGAGCAGATCTGAGCTGCTGCAAGTGGAATGAGTTTGTTTTGTAAGTTGGTATATATGCTTAACAGAGAAGAGCTGGGAGTCTCAACATGGGAAGAATGGACATCACATAAAGAAAAAAATGTCAGATATGAAAAAAAATTTCTGAAATCTGCTCCTAGCTTTGGGTTGAACTGAACACAAATCCTTTGCCAATGGAAACTGTTACCAGCAGTAGTAGTCTACACAAAATTCTTGGCTGCCAGCCGACAGCAGTTTTCTTGCGCCAGATTCCCATGATGGAGACTGTATGGACGTGTTACATAGAGCATAAAGAAATAAATGCTCTTGTTGTTGTTGTTGTTAAAGCAAAGCTGGAAATTATTTTTATTTTCTGCAATGAGTCTTGGCAGGGCCTGGAAACCAGCTGTGCACCATGAAGCACCTGTACAATGGGGAACGAGCAATAACAAAAAACTAGCAACAATTGAATGAAGGCACTTTTTTTTCTCATGTTTAATGTCAAGTTGTGAAACATTTTACATTTTTCTAGAGCAAGGCCTCTTTGACAGACCAGAAACCAACTGAGTACAGGAGCCTACCTCTGCATTTTGATGAAATGAAACAGGACAAAGAAACAGTATGTGAACTTGGAGTCTTTATTTCTGCCCTGTGTAATGACAGTTGGGCAAATATTTTTATATTCAGTGGTAAAAGTCACTCAGCAAACTACATTGCACTACATGCAATACAGAATTACAGGGTTTACACCTCTTTGTCAATAAACAGTTCTTTTACAGCAGGTACCACAAGCCTTCCAGAGGAATTGGAATAGAAGTGAAAGTTAAAAGTCCCACCCCTGCTTCCCAGGTATTCTGTATTCTCATTTCATAAATGAGAACATTCCTAAAAATCAAATCTGCTCTGGACTTAGGGACCCTTTGAACCAGAAATCAACAATGCAGAATATGAATTTGGAATTTCCAGTACATTTTGGCTTTATTTACCTGAAAATGAAAAAGTCTTAGGAGTACAAAATAACTTACACCAAAAGTAAACAGCTTTGCTTTAGAAAACAATCACATGTCTCCAGATCAGTTTGATTCAAGGACAAATTGCTATCAATGCTTACATGAGGAACAGCATTTTTTTCTCTTTTATAAGAGTGCACCAATAAACATTATTTGCAGCAGTCTCTTATGACCACATCACTCACATATATATGTTTTTGCAAGCACTGTAATTGGCAGGTACGCATCATACAGTACATAAATGCCAGGCAACAGGGACTCTCTTATTGTTTGACTGATGAAAAGTACAGCTGTGCAAGGCTGACAAATCCAGCATTTCTTTGTGACAGTTCATTATGTAGATTCTTAATGTTAGGGCTAATTCTGAAGCACTTATTCAGGCAGAACTCCTACTCCATGTGTGCCAAATCAGTAAACAATCCAGATTCAACCCAGTAAATGCTAGGGTATGAGCAACTGGTTTGTGGACCACAGGTGAAGCAGAGCTGTGAACTGCTATGAACTGCTGCAGTCATCCACTTCATAGACTTTCTACCATCAGCGTCCTGAAAACCAGTTGATGCAAGATTAAAAACAAGCCTGTTGTCTTTGTTTGCCACTTCATGTTCCTAAGAGCACCTGGTCAGGCTCTATGGACACTGAATGCTAACTGAACAGGCTATAAACCAGTAGATTGGCTGTAGTTAGTCACAGTCCTTCATCATGACATTACTTCAAAAATAAATTATCTTGGAATGAAATTACAGGACACAGCTGATAGAAATTAGAAGTTGAGTGGGATCACTCTGCTGGATACACACACAGTTCTCACTGAAAGCACCAAGGAGTATGTAGAAATGATCATCTGATAGTAGAACATCATTAGAAATGGCTTCAGAAAGATGTATATCTTAATTTTTCACATGAAGAATTCTTCAGATTTTATATTAGGATTTTATTAATCTTAGTTACTCAATACCATAGCCACTTCCTAAAGTTAACAAGAAAGAACGGCAACAAAAGAATGCTGGATGTTGCATAAATGTTTCATGAAGATGTAGGATGCCAATTAAAGATGCCAAAGTTACAGAGTGACTCCTGTAGGAAAAAAAAAAAAAAAAAAAAAAAAAAAGGCAACTCCTTTTCACTTTTAAAATAAATTTTTACCTTTACTACCACCAGATCATCATTTGCATACTTATTCAATTTAATGGTTTAGTTTTCAATAGTGTTAGGACACATTTCTGTTTGGTGTGCATATATGTGAATATGGATCTAACATAATTTTGAAACATGCAAGTGGAAAGAACAGCATTAGCCATTAAATAGAAACCTCCCCAGTACATGCAACCTTGAGATTAATGGGCAATCAGGGTAGCATTGTTCATAACATGTTCCTGAAAGCCCTTCTCAACACCGAAGATCAATAGAGTAAAAGCAGCACTAGTGAGGGTGGCAAAGCATATTGACAATATTCTAGGTTTGTGTTATAGCAAGGAAGTAGTTAAAAAAAAAGCAGATCCTAAAAAGTGGATCGCACTTCATGTTAGGAAGGAAGGAAGGAGTGAAATAAATCTCCTGCTAAACTTCAGCCCATGCTAACTTCATAGAATCATAGAAACACAAGGTTGGAAAGGACCTACAAGACCATCTAGACCAACTGTCCCCCTATCACCATCACTACCCACTAAACTACTAAACCATATCCCTTAGCACCTCATCCAGACACTTCTTGAACATCGTCACGGATGGTGACTACCACCTCCCTGGGCAGTCCATTCCAGTGCCTGACCACTCTTTGAGAGAAAAAGTTTTTCCTTATATCTAACCTAAATTTCCCCTGGAGCAACTTATGGTCATTCCCTCTTGTCCTGTCAGTAGTTATCTGGGAGAAGAGGCCAACTCCCTCCTCATCACAACCTCCCTTCACAAAATTGTAGAGTGCGATGAGGTCTCCCCTAAGCCTCCTCTTCTCCAGACTAAACAATCTCTCATGCTGTAAAGGACAAGAAAATATGATTTGATTTTCAGGTAGTACTTTGTGGAGCTATGAGTTGGACTCAGTGATCCTAGTGGGTTCCTTTCAACTCAGGCTATTCTATGAATCTTTAAGGAAAAATTCCTTTCTCTCACTAAATCTGTTTGTTTAACTTAGAGTATTTAAAAAAGACATATCAACCTGATTGTTGTGTTTTTCTTTTAATCTAGAAACAGATAATATTAGTATCTGTAAGAGGCAGTATCAAGTTGTTTCTACACAATAATATGTAAGAGTTACTCTTGAGGCAATAATAACAAAATTACTACGTTTATATTATAGACAGATGACGTAAACAGTAAAACCATTGACCCAGGGAAGCTGCAATTTCTCCCAATGACTTCAGCATTGGATCATTTTTTGTAAAGTAACACATTTTTAATTACATGATCAGTTTACATAGAAATATGATTGACTTATAGTAAACCACTTATGCTGCTATGATAACTAAATTGCCACACCTAACACAGACTTCCTCATAAACCAGAATAATAGATCTCCATTGCAGAAGAAAAGAAAAGAAAAGAAAAGAAAAGAAAAGAAAAGAAAAGAAAAGAAAAGAAAAGAAAAGAAAAGAAAAGAAAAGAAAAGAAAAGAAAAGAAAAGAAAAGAAAAGAAAAGAAAAGAAAAGAAAAGAAAAGNCTCTGAATTTGTTATATTATTTAAAGCTGATCTGTTTGTCTGGCAGTTTCTATTGATCTGTGGCACTGCCATCACAGCAAGAGCAACCTCTCAACAACACTGACATGTTTTTTAGGAATTTCTGCAGTGAATTACACTTGTATTATACAGATTTTCTCACCAAGGTATATTCCTTGTTCTTGGTTTTCTTTTCAACTATATTTACTGCAGACTGTGCCAGAAAGCTCTGCTCTCCATTTCTTGCTGCAAGATGGTGAGTTTTCATAGCTTTTACAATCTTAACTGCTGTTTACAGCAACACTGACAATTCTTTGAGACACCAACATCTGCTGTTTTAGCAGTTTCAATACAGAATGAAGTTAGATTAACTTATTTTAAAAGGCATTGGTATGTATTCCCAGCCTCGGAACATACAGGAAGGGAAACACAAGAAGAAAAAAGACAGTCATGACAAGTACTAGGGAAAAACATCATCTATGTCACAATTGATTCTACAGATTTTCTGTGAATGCCAGCTCCATTATAACTCATCATTAAAGCTTTTTTAAAAAAATAAAATGTGAACTATATGATTGAAGTTTGAAATATCTTCCTGCGGTATCAAAATTTCTTGTCTTGATTTCTGTGACAAAGTTTCTATCATGTCATAAATCTAATGTATTCTTAAAATAAAGTCAAAAGCATTTATACATGACTTTAGATGCATAAGTTTATACATTTATTATTATTAACATTAATTTTTATTTTCGTATTTTTTATATAACAGAGAATGTCGGAAAAATTAAAAATTCAAATATAGTACATGAACAATCTTAAATTTAACTAGTTGTGGTAAGATTTGCTGAAAATCATTATCTATTAACAGTTAGCCAGAGTTTGTGAAATCAGTAGAAGTCTGGGGGACTGACTTGCATGCAGGGGTACAGAATTTTGTAGATTAAGAATGAAGTAATAGAGTCACAGTACATGCTCAGAGAAATGCTGAAATAGATATGCTCACTTTTTCAGTTCTATATACTCCTGGAATTAAGCATGGAAATTTTCTATCTTTCTGATTAGGAAGAATTTTAACCATAGAACTCACTATATCTACTTCTTTACAGTTTGCAAACTTTTCAAATCATGCTAGAATAGTCTTACAAACAGATTTAGTTGTAAGAGTAGTTTATTTTCCAGTGCACCTCAGTCAGAACTGCTCTTTTTAGAGGATTTAATCATTTCACTCTTTGTAAATATCATGAAAAATCTCAATTCTATAAATTCATTTATTCCACAATTCAGATAATGTATTCCCAATCAGTGCCTGTATTTTCATCTTCTATATAGAATCTCCAGTTTAATAGAATACCAAATAAGCTTAATTTAAATTTCATTTAACATAACATACAAGCTTTTTCCTCTATTTTTTCTTCTTTTCCTGCTGACAATAACATAATCATCTTTATCACAAAAACAGCCTATTAACTTTTTTCCTTGAATTTCTCACATTTGTATTTGATCTTGCAACTCTTTCAATGGTAATGATATGATGAACCACTTGTAGGATAACTCTCCTTAGCATGGATCAGAACATTTTCAGTGAAATTCAATTTGATTTAAACTTCCTGTTCTGTAAAAGGCAAACATTAAGCATTGTTCAATTCAATTTAGTATATACTGGAAAGGTTTAAAATTCTTTAGATATTTCTAATTTCTTAGGAAAGAGGTTTATTCTTAAAGAGAAAAAAAGGCAGTCATAACAAGGCTAAGTAACAGAAATAGTCCTTCTGAAACAGGAAATACATAAAGTTTACTTCAGGCTTAATTCCTCGGCTCATTTTCTCTAGACATATATTTCACCCAGAATTATTTTCTTTCCCTCTAATGCTCTTCTGTTTTACTGAAATCTTTGTAACACTGTCATTCATGGTGTTTTTCAGCCACCTTATTTCATTAAACTCAATGGCCAATGCATCACATTGCTAAAATTAATTTGTAACACTTATTTAATGCAATAACCTTGACTGAACAGCCTGCTTCCACCAGAAGCAGTTTAGATGGAGGCAAAATCAAGAAACACAGAACAACTTTAAAACAGTAAAAGCCTTATGAAACATATTAGAATATGGTGAAAAAAATTCACCCTTTAATATACATAATTTTTCTTTAATAACAATGCTGTTTTATTTTCATCTTAAGTGTTTATAGTTGTTTCTGTAGATTACAGCTGTGCAAAATCACTAATGCTTGCAATGAAGAGATACTTGATTGTTAAAAAGCAGAGTTCATTACTGATCAGATAGTCTAAAACTGTCTTTAGCTCTAAGAAAGGTATAGAATTTTTGTCACGTTTACTTCAGAAAAGACAGAAGAGGAAGAATAAACACTAATCTATGAAACTGTAAACTGTACAGTTAGAAAGTGATCTGAGTGGCTGCAGACTCCTCAAAGCTGATTAACTGGCAGTTTTGACATTGCTCTGACTGCTTTGCAAAGATTCAAGTTATATCTGACATAGTGAATGAAGGTAATAATATATGCTTCATTCACCAAAGAAATAAATGTTCTGTTTCCCAACTCTGATTCCATACTTTGCAGATACCTACAGTGGTATAATATGCACTAGTATTATTGTAAAACAGGAGTTTATTACATGGCTAAGTAAGTCAATCTTTGTAAAAGTGCACAAGTGTATTCAAACAAAATAAAAACTGGTTAATCCAATCTTCTCTCATACAATTTCTTTCAAGGAGAACAGACACAGCCTGTTAAAACAACAAAGAATGTAGAGTTTCCATTCACATTCACAAAGTGTCCTCATTCAAGCCCCCCACTCCAAAGCTATCTTTCCTCTCCTCTCAACTTTCTTTGTGGCAGAGAAACGTGATTCCACAGAACAGACAGTGATTTTGTTTTATGTTAACTTGCAGAGCTTTTCAAGCCTTGCAGACCTGGTGACACTTAAATGGCCTGCACTTTGGATTGTCTTGTTGTGTGGAAAAGGTGGATAAGGGGAGGAGGAGAAACATAAAACAGGTGGGCAAGGGCAAAGTGGCATTCACAAATGTTTCTTAGATCAGAGCCAGGCTGAGGACCATTTCAGCAATAAAACAATCACTGTATTGAAATGTCTTTGAATAAGGTGTTATATTACTTACAAAGTCCTAAGGATTCAGTAAAACCTGGCAAACACATCACACGGGAAAAGGTAAGATCTTCTGAACTTTTAGCCAGGAAATCAACAGAAGCTAATATAGTTTAATGACAATTAGTCTAATATGTGGTGCTTGTAGAACTGCTGCCAATAAAACCATGTAGTCACTGTTGTAAAATGCCAACATCTCTGGCTGTGCGAGGGGTAAGGTGGGATCTTTTAGAACAGTACTTGACATGGCATGCAGGTCACTCCTGAAATAGCTTTATAAATTCCTTCTACAACATATGGACTGCAAGATTCTTAGTGGAAAATCTGGAACAATGCTCATGTTCTATTCATATGTAAATTTAACCAACACTTTATCTGCCAACATTTTGAGATCCCATAACAAAACAGTCTATTTTCCTTTCCATATCAGTGTGTTGGTTTCATGCACACCTGGCTTATTGATACAGCCAAACAAGAAAAGGTTAGAATCTAAATTAAAATGAAGTTTGGATAACGTCTACATTCATTAGTAAGCTGTCAAATTGCAGTAACTGTCAGCCTGTCTGAATAATTTGAAAATTTTATTTTAATTGATCAATATTTTAGGTCTGGAAATCTTACCGAAAAATGAAGTCTGTATGATCCTCTGTCTTTCCCTAGCTGACTTTTTAAATAAGGGCATGACTTCTCAAACCTAATGCCTACTCTCTCTTCTCTCCTTTTCCCTATAATTCTCTCTATGAATCAAATATATTCACAGTGTTAAAAGGAAAATCTTTGCATCAAACTCCATGAAGGGACCATGGAATGGGTTCTGAGGCGTGTTTTTGGAAGTGGGTGAGGAAAGAGAGATAGGCAAGGTTGTCACATACTTTGGAAGCCACATTTCCTTGTGTCAGATGCATGGCCTGGGGCACAGAATTCTGTCGTGATTCAAAAGCTACTGAAAAGTGTCTGCTTTTGTATATAATATTCCGGTTTTGATATGTACAGTTGCTCTTCCAGAAACAGTACTAGAAGAGTGCTATGTGAAAAAGTAAATTAAGGTATAACAATATACTGAGAAATTCTCAACTACTTTGAATCTGGGGGTCAAAAAATGACTAGATTCACACACAACCATGTAGTGCCCCAGTTACTTAAATAATGAACTGCTTGGGGAAGAATGCAAATTTCTCTGTGGATTGTAGCTAAGACTTCAATACCTCCAAAAAATGCACTAACCAATGAATAATAATACTGTTCTGAGGAAAAGGGGAACTTTTATATTTTACCAATATATTCTGCTTACATTGTAGTGCCTATATGTAACTACAATAATGAATAACTTCATTTTTAATTAATTATGAACTTACAAAAGAAATTATTACTTCAGCCATAACAGTTCTTTATCTTCCATCCCATCCATGCAGACAGATTTGCATTGCATGTAGAGATTGTTGTTAAGCAATACTTTAGAGTTCAGTAAGAAGTAGTTTTCATGAGATCCGAGACTGAAAAATTCTCATTGCGTTTATCTCCTAATTTTTGTCAAATTATGCCAAAAAAGTCCTTATAAATGAAGAGACTATGACTTAGAATACATAGTAAGCTGAGTATTATATTGTTATTATTATCAGTAAAAGTACTATTATTACTAGGCATGCCCGAAATTAATGCCTCCTATTTTGTTATGTTGGCCCGTAACATCAAATCTGGATGTTGGTGGTGTGGCTGTAGAGGTTGAACATTCCTGATGATATATCACTACATTCTGTTGCCAAGCAGCACATGGCAGCAGAGGGACAGTCTGATAAACCGGTGTCTGACATGGAATTGAGTATGAAGTGAAGGTCTGGAATTGAATTGCTCCATGTAGAAAAAATTGCACCCATTGACATTCATTGACACTTGCTGAGCATTTATGGAGACCAAGCAGTGGATGTGAGCACAGTGAGGAAGTGGGTGGTGTGTTTCAGCAGCGGCAATAGCAACAGTGCGTCACCTCCGCTGGTGCAGATTTCTAGAAGTGCAGTATGCAGGCTCTTGTTCATCACTGGAGAAAATACAGAGCTAATGGTGGTGGCTATGTTGAAAAACAGTGTTTTGTAACTGAGAATTTGCTCTATCAAAGAGTGTTATTGTGCACCTTCTATCTGTTGTAGTTTCCACAGAAATAAACTGAAGACATTACTTCTGGAGTGACCTATGTATCATTCAATGATATGTTCAATCTTATTGCTTTAAAATAATACCTCTTAGTAGCCATACATCATGGTGAGGGAAATATACAGTCTTTTCTGACTTCAAGTCATCACAGAATGTGCTCTGATCTTGTTAGATCTCACAACAGCTATTCCACACAGATCACCTGAAAGAAAACCACCCTGACCATGAACTAGATACATGACCCACTAATTACCAGGACAGTGTTTACAAAGACTGTCTAACAAATAACATTCCTAATAACAAACCCTGACTCAGATATCTCAAAGTACACAGTAATTTCCCAGTTGGTAATTTTCCTTGTGAAAAGCTTTATTTAAGTATATTTCAGATTCAGTTAATGGATAGAAAATAATCTCATATACTTAACAGATATGGACTTAATACTTTGATTTGTATGTATACATGGGCACACGTACACAAATATAGTTATGCTTTATAGTGTATTATACTTCATGAAACAGCTGGATACATATATCTCCCTGTAAACAATACGACTACAGTAACAACGAGTTTAAGTTAACTGAGGGTAATGATGAACATCCTCATGAAATACATTGCACCAAGACAGAGCCAGGCACATTGGTTTATACTGTTTTAAAAGATGATGGTTCAGACAGAACCCATGAGATGGCAGATTTTATGTCGTGTTAAACGGTATGCTTAGACACTCTGGCCTGAGAAACTTGCGGAACCCCTTGCCTTGCTGCCAGGGCTAGGATAGCTCGAGGGCTGGGTGTCCTGGCAGAGAGGAGGCTGTCATGATAGACCTAGTACCAGGTCACATTATGACTGTCACTGCAGGGAAGGTTATTTTAGTCTGGCCCTCAAATATTTATGACTTAATTATCATGTAAAGTGTAGTTTTAGGAAAGCCAACCACAAAGTTATGCATTTCACCACTAGTTTCTGGACAAGATGCTATAAAATTACAGGTCTTTCTTTCTCAGAGCTCTGGATTAGCTTTGAATGTAAGGAAGAGAGAGAGAGGTATTTCTTGCATTGATTCTGGGGCTGGCGTCAGCAGCTCTGTCACCACCACCACCATGAGTAAGCAAAGATACAGGCAGCACACACTAGAAAAATGGCTGTGCTCCAAGTAGCACATTTCTTTCAAACACACACTCACAGCTGAGAATATTGAAAAACAGTTAGAATGTCTGGTTAATGTTTTGATCACCTCATATGGCCCCATATATAGCTTATTTTCTGTGTACATTGGTGGCAGAATAACAAAGGAGCTCAGAAATTCCAGCATCATTCATACTCACTGTTTTTCCCACACTATAACTTTGATTATGCACAGTTTCCTTAAAAGAAACTACTAAGCAGTAATCATTCAATGGCTAGTAGACGTAACGGGGGCACTCTTGGAGGCTTTTTTTGCTGCCAAAGTTCCTCTTGAAATCACGGGAAGGAAGCAATTGTTTTGCTTAAGAACTGTAATTAGTTATTTTGAGAAGCCAGACATTTCATCGAAAAATGTTGGGTGGGTTAACTTTCTTGACATTAAAGAGTTTCATTCTACCTGGAGGGGAATTTCCTTCAAGCAATAAGTCTAAGATTGCACTGATGCTGCAACATAGATATTTTGCCTTTCTTTCTGAGTGAATGCTGTTTTTAAAAACTTAGATCTCAACCTGTTCATTTCCTCAAAGTTTTTATGAAATCTGTGACAAAAACAGTTTTGAATTATTTGTTTTCTGGTAGTAGAAGGTGATGGAGATTACAGCAGATGCTCTACAAATAATTGTACATGTGCATAGCAGCAAACTTCGTGCAATGTTCATTAATTAGCGGTTTTCTTTCAAGAAAACAACACAGTAGTTTATTCTTCTCATTGATTTTCAGGAGAAACATGTCAGTGGCATTAAGCTCTAATTTTTGCAAGACTTACTATTCTAGAAAATAGATTTATAGAAGAGAAAAAGTGTCATGTTCTATCACAGCCGTAACCTTAAATTTAAACAAACTGGTTAATAGCCATAACATCTGTTAGGCAGTAAAGTGTCGCATAAAAAGAAACATTCTATTCCACCTGAAATTTAATAGCATGTATTGACAATTGGGTTTTCCACTCCTTTCTAGTAAACATACAATGCTAAGGTGCTTTGCCCAGGATGCTATGAGAGGGAGTAATTACTTAGTTTTAAAAAGGAGAAGAGAGAAAGAGAAAGAGATAGCAAAACCTTTTATATACTCCTCACCCTGAGGCATCTCATCTTCCTAATGAGTATAAAGAGTAAAAGTAGCATTTGAAAGAGAAAGTCAGCTTTATTGTTCTAACCATAGCTTAGAAAAAATTATATATTACCTGTCTTCTATTTGTAGAAAGGGGAGTATGTGTCTTTTGTTGCTAAACATATATTTTATTTGGTATTAAAATTCTTTGGAAAGAAAATGCCAGTATTGAAAAAGGTGACTAAGAGAAGATCTTTGTGTATGTGAATTTCTTCAAGGAGATAAGAATGTTCAGAAGTCTGCACTTCAGGAAAAAGAGTTAACAATCTCATAGTTATATTACTATTATTTTTAGCTTTTTAAATACATTTTGTAAATTGGAGCTTTTATGGGGATTTGTTAATACCATTACTATTACATGTTTATGAAGCATCCTGTTCAATAGAGTTCTCCTTTTCATAAGTGCTTTTAAGTCTATCTAAAGAGTTAGCAAGTGACAAAATGAAATTGTTTAATTTTTGATATGAATTCAAATTTCTGAGCCCCGAAAATTATAATAAAATAAATACAATTACAATATAAAATCAAGACTTTCTGTGCACCTGGTAGCAGAATCATAACAGAAGCAGTAAGAACCATTTTCTTAAAACCTCGAGAATTCTATCTTTTTTTTTTTTTTTGCAGGGAAGGAGTCTTAATATACTATCAAAGGAATTTACCCTGAGGTTCTGTCAAAATTACAAAAGTCTGAATTGTGTAATCAAGTTTTATTTTCAATTTCAATATTTGAAAAGTGAGTTTATTTCCAAAACTGTTGAAATTTATTACTAATACTTACTGATAAACAAAATATAGAAGCCTATACTTTTTCTGTGATGCTTCTGTTGACTAGCAAGCAGTGACGTTGGGTAAAAATCAGTTTCATAGACCCTGCATATAATCTCCATGAAAGCTTGGCAGTGAAACCCACCTCCTACTTCACTGCCTCCAGCTGCTCTATTCTGCTCCTTCACCCTACTGTTGTGCCCAAACTTCTATTTTGGGAGTTGCATAAGGAAGATGCTACTGGTTAGACATGCAGTGGAAAGAAGGGTGGGTTTTTTTTAAACCCTGATGTGGTGGCTAGTGCACATCATCCTTACAGATATATCAGCTAGCTGAGAAAACAAGCAGTGGTGGTGGTGTCCAACCAAAATGGCCAGGGGGATGTTTAAGCCAGCATCTCCCCTGAAACCTTTGCTAAACAGCACAGAAAATGAAAACTGAATTTCTGTGCTAATGCCAGAATGTCATAGTCTGCACCCTCTCCTTCGCGTTGTCACCAGTCTAGGTAGGTTCAGTCTTTACCTTCTGTCTCGACCTATGTTTTATCTGAGTACAACCACAGCACTAGCTCAAGAGAAATCCACATTAGAAAATCTGCTTCTCACTCCATGCACACAGCTTGCCCCTTCTCTCTGCCATTGTAGGGGATATTCAATGCCTCTCTAATTTAATTGCAAGACATCATTAGCTGAAAGGCAGCTTAAGGGATTGAAAAGTGTGAGTAGAAATATTTAAGTTCTATTGGATTAAATGTCCTTAAATTTAAAAAAAAAAAAAAAAAGATTGTTATATTATTGAATAATGGAATGTGACATGTCAGAAGATGTTAAATATTTGTAAGAAGTTTTCAGTGTGCTGTGCACTTTCCAAATGGATCTATTATGTCTGAGATTTGTAGCTACTTATTTTAAGTGATAAGTGTCATTTAGCATCATGTGTCAAGGAAGTACCGTGTGTTCCTCATCTGCCTTTTAAGAAGTTACAAATGACACTATTCATCTAATCATGTGGTAGACCTGTTGCATCTTGTCATTACATGACGCCTGCCTGATCTAAATGTAGTTGAGATCCATTTTCTTGTATTCTCTTGCTTGTGTGCTTCAGTTTAACCTAATAGGGAAGTCTCCTGGAGTTCTTAAAAACACTTAACTGTCTCCTCTTGAAGTGTAATCTGTTTATGCTGTGACCAGATCTCCTCAATGCAGTCTAAACACAGAAATTGCTTTGAAATACACTTAACTAAGCTGATCCCTTTCTTTACAGACTGTACGTATTTTACGACAGTGCTGAAGATGTGAGTGTACTTCAGAAAAGCCAGAAAAACAAAAACGTACATGCACACATGGAGGATTGCTGCTATAAGATAAATAATTGAAACATGTTGGGAAACTCTTTGTGAGCTACAAGTGAATTCATTGTGCCCACTGGGATATTTACCAGATGAAAAGTGTGACAATGACAGTACCCTCGTTGTTTGGTACATAATTTAGAGTATTCCTAATGAATATTTCATGTAGTATCATTTCTGTATGAATTCTAAGACATGTATATCAAGATTCACTAGGGGCACTGTCAAACTCCTCAGTTTGAAGTAAGCACTTATAAATTACTTAAGAATATTGTAGAAAAAGATATCAGTTCATGCTGTTTTAAGCAAATTACTATATCTCTTCTTGGGGACAAAAAGCAGCATTGCTTAGTAAAGAAAGAATACTCAGAAACAACAACAAAAAATATTCTCTCACTTTCATGCTCAAAAAATTTAATTCCTAGTCATTCTACAGAAAATTTTTAAAATGCATGTACCTTAAAAAAGAATGACCAAAAGTAACTTTCTGCAACTTAAAGATTTCTGTATTTTTCAATGCTGGTGGAGTATTGGAAAGTATTTGTTGAATCAACTCAAAAGTAAGAAGTGATTATCTATGTACATATTTCTACGCCTGAACAAACAAGCTGGGGAGGATTTTCTACTTAATGGTGTGGGTCATTCTAAACTACAGCTAAAATAAAAATTGTGTGCTACAAATCAGTATCTATCTACATGTATCTGTACGTCTCTACAAATCTCTCTGCATAAATCCTTCAAAAGCTGGCATCTAAAATGAAGTTCCTGAATCACTACATCTTATCTTCATAAGTGTTATGGTTTCCTGAACATCTAGTGAATCCTGTTAACTTTGGGACATTTGTAAAGGGTGTAATTTCCTGGAAACCTTTCACAGTTGCACTAACTGTATTTACAGAGTCCATATGTTCCTCCAGTTTCTGCAAAACACGGTAGTCAGCTTGGTAAGTTTCTGCAAGTCTCCACAGAGATATTCTTTATCTTTTCCAGAATGAAGGTCTCTAGAACTATAATTTTCTGAGCAAGGGCAATTCTTGCAAGAAAGGAAAATCCTTGCAAGCAAGGGCTTGTTTTCTTCTCTCTCTTTTTTTTTTTCTTTGAATAGCAGTTTCAAATTGACTTCATATATTTCCAGGAATCAAAACAGCAAATCTGTAGTGAGATGAAACTAAGTATGCTCTTGTAATTGTATTAATTAACGATACTTTCAACTCTTTTTCTTTAAGTAAAAGCATTTATAAAGAATGATCTCTAGCATCAATAGCTACACTATTTTTCAAAACATTTTCGCTGCTTATTCATGAAGTAGGTAAAATCTGATATTTTAAATAATTGCCAAAGTCCAAGATTCAACAAAGCATATTCTTAGCTTAAAGTATTTATTTAAATCTGTTGACCTTATGAGACTCAGATCTGCTTAAGGAAATGCTTCAGTCAATGCATGGATTCCTAGTGGAGTCTCAGGCCTTTCTCTTCTAGTTTCAACAATGCCTGATGGGCACAGTGCCAATAAGCTCAATCTTGAATACCCACTTAAGTCAAGAAGAACCCTTGTCACTGATTTTACTATGTGCAGAATGAGGCCATGCGCAGCTCTAAGGTAGCGCTTGGTACTGTGCAACATACTCTACACTTTCCTCATTTTGTGTGTGTGTGTGTGTGTGTGTAACCAGAGATGATAATAGAAGGTGTGTTTTTTTCTTTTTTTCTTTTTTTTTTTTTCCTCTCTTCCTCTCCCTACACTTTTACAAGGACTGACTATCACTTTCATCATTTCACTCTTGGTGTGGATCATACTCTGCTGTGCCTGGGTATCTTCTTCAGTTAAACCTGTCCATGAGGTTTGTGGGTCGTTTTTGTTTAACTTGCAGATAAAAATATTTCTTTTCATTCAAAGACTTTTAAATTTTAAAACATATTTGTAAATGTATATTCCCTGTCACGGGTTTACTAGATTTGCTTTTTGAAAATCCTGTTTTGACTACAACAATTTTTTTCTTTTTTTCTTTTTTTAATTTTATCCATATGTCAAGATATTACTTTGTAACATCCGAATTTATTCATTGCTGTGGTCTACTGATGTTAGGGGCTGAGCTTCTACCTCAGTTTCTCTGTTGACTTTTCATCTCCATTTCTCTCTCCTCATTTGTAAAGTGTGATAACACCTTCTTAAAGGTCTGTATGAATTAACTAGCTAGAATAGACTTTTCTATTCTGTTAAATTCAGTAGAATTGTTTTTTACAGTTCTTAGAAAAAATGCCATATAAGCATGAAAAACAATTATTATTTCTGCAGATAACAGTCAAGTCCTTTGCATTTAGAGAACTCTCAGTTTTAAAGATGATGGAGAACTCTCAGTTTTAAAGATGAGACTCCATTTGTAAGCTTTTTTGTACTCTCTAAAGGAATCTTGAGAATTTGTTTATTAAAGGCAAGTTAAAGAAGGTAGCTGGTTACTGTGTGTCCAGCATCATCGGAAAATCAAGATACTGATCACTGCTGATAGATAGCTCAAGGTTACTAAAATCTGTTATCTCCAAATAACTAAAACCATAATTTCTTGAATGAGGGAGAGTTGTGAAAAGCTTCTTCTGCAATTTGAAAAGTACTATTGATTTTTTTAGAGTTAAAAAATATATATACTTTCTGTAGAAGACATATCTACAAGTCAACACATGAAATTAAAATTTTTAAGCCTTCTAAAGCACAAACGTTCATTGCACATGAAAACTCATAGAAAAGCATCATGGCTTTAAGAGCATTTATATGAGCTATCAAAAAAAATGAAAACCAAGAAAAACACATAACTATGAAATTTTATTAAACAGTTCTAAGAAAATAAGGAAAATACTTTTTTTTTTAACTAGTAAACTTGCTCATTTTAAGAAGGAGAGAACTGAGAAATAAAATATAGGAAGAGAAAGAGTGGAGAATTTGTGTATGGATAGGATCCCTTGAGATTGCATCTAGATGAAGTGATATTTTGTATCTAAATCATAAAACATGGTGAGATGGTACCTAAAGCTGGTATCAAAACTTCTGATATGTTCAGACAGCCAAAAGTTTCCCATCACATCCACATAGCTCCCTGTCACAGTCAGCACAGTGGAAAATCTTTTCCATGCCAGACATCTCAGAGCATGTTTGCTCTATTTCTATGTCTCTGTAATATGAGTATTACAAAACAGGCAAATTTGAGACAGGTTAAATTTTATCCATTTTAAGGTATACCAAGGTAGCTGTTAGAAATTCTGAAGGTTGTTCTGAAAAACTGTTCAAGTGAAATGACTGGAACATGTACCGGGGAGGTAAAAAGTAAGAAAAGGATATAAACAAGTGTTATGTTGCTTACTCTTTCTCCAGATTCCTGTCCATCTTCCCTTTCATGTTTTCAATTTCCCTTGGTATATATCTACTTATAATATGTTCTTGCTGTACTGTTGAGGTAGTGAAAGATAAATCCCACAGGAATGTTTTATGGGTACGATTTCCATGGGCCATTTTATAACAGTTCATCTTATAGATCTAATTTATACCTTCAGATTATTGCACTCATAGTCTTCCACATGAAATATAATGGTACAGTTAATATGCGGTAATCCCACTTTTGAAGCATAAGACATCTGGCAACAACAAAGAAGCACATGGAATTTGAAGATTCTCTGTGCAAGTGTGCAATACAGTGGAAAGGGAATAGGCGATCTTCACAAGACTAATGCAAACTAAGGGTTATGATGATCTTTTGATAAGGGGAGGGAAAAAAAAGAACAACAAAGGAAGCTTCTGGCCACTTACAGCAGAATGTTAATAGCTTCATGTCACTTTAACTCTGACAGCTCTGAAGTGAAAGGCCACTAATCTCTGTTTGTAATGTGCACAACTGAAAAGTAAGTATTCTTACTTAAGTCATGGACAAGCATTAACAGTCTGAAAATGAAGGGAATGTTCTATAACTTATTTTAAAGTCAGCAAATACCTCCCCACAAACTCATGGAAGATAGATACTTTTCTTCAGTAACCCCGGTGATTTAAACGGCACTTTTTTTCAGAACTGCTGAGTTCACAATTCATCATTACATGGGGAATTTTAGTATTTCTAACATTCTATAAATCTTAGGTATTAATTCTAATACATGGTTAATAGAATGGCTTGGCAATTTCCTTAACACAGGTTTTGGAATACCTTTATTTTTTGAAATTTATGGACATTAAAGCATTTTATCGGAAATAACTGCAAAGAGCATTTTGAATCAGTCACAAAAACCTGGAAAAATTGGAGTTGATACAAAAATTGTGATTGCTTAGGATGTCTTTGTTTCTCAGATTTTGTTTCATAAAAAATTGAGATTTTGGTTTTTCATTCAAACTTGTGGGTGAATATTCTAAAGTTATTAAAATGTTCTCTAAAGTTTCCCACACACACTTCATAATTCGCTCTTAAGATTTCTCACAGAAATCTCAGACTTATGTTCAGCAGCATTCAGGGTAGCTTGTCTAAGAGCACCACACATAAATGACCAAACTCTGCACATCTCAGGTTATATATCAATATATAGATAACGTGTAAAAGGAAGTGCACTACTATTTTATTCATTTAAACCTAAATAACCTCCAGACACAGTTAGCTGAAGTACTAGAGTAGCTGCATTGTTGCATACATATTTAAATCAAGATAATTTAAGTCAATAATTTTAATAATATTTTGAATAAATATTTAAAAATTATTTAGACTTAGGAATTTGTTTTATCTTATCTATTAATCACTTTTTCCTCCTAATCATGCCTAACAAACTGCATTCTCATCTGTCTCTGAAAGTTGCTTCTGTTCATATACATAAATATAACTACAGCAGG